>JASXSY010000270.1:0-298032 GCA_034509805.1 Sipha maydis
ACTTATTATTTTACAATTTGTGTAATTCATACTTTTTTATATACATATATGAGGCTGTGTTAATTAAAAATATATATGTATATTGTATTGTATATTTATATATTTATATTGTTATATTTTGATTTAATACATTTTTGCTTTTTATCTGTGAATTAATGATTTTGAATGCAAGTTAACAAATTTAATTACATGATAATTGTAACTAACGGACTTGTATGATATCATATAATATTGAAACTTATATAAGACTAATAAATATAAACTTACAAAATCAAAATATTGCCTTAATTTTTGAACAAATGCCATACTAATTGATGAAATATTACAAAAGAAATATTATGAATAAGTTACATATTTCATTTTATTCTTGTAGAGACATAATTTAATAAACTAATTTCTAAGCTTATTTTAAACAATTAACAATACTTCCGTAAATCTGATACAATTGAAAAAGAATTAGATAATTTATAAATAAAGTTTTTATTGAGTCTAGGTATGAGGGATAGATTTAAAGTGAGAATAGGCACGTGGAATGTTGGAACGTTGACAGGCAGAAATAGAGAATTAGCAGAAGTATTGAAGAGAAGAAAAGTTAATATTTGTTGTGTACAGGAAACTAAATGGAAAGGAGAGAAAGCAAAAGAAATAGGAGAGGACTATAAGGTAATATATTCAGGTAGGACTAGTACTAGGAATGGCGTTGGAGTAATATTGGATGATGAGATGAAAATTAAGGTAGTTGACGTAGGAAGGAAAAGTGATAGAATAATTATGGTAAAATTAGTATTCGAGGAGAAAGTATTAAACGTAGTAAGTGCGTATGCACCGCAAGTAAAATGCGAAAAAAGTGAAAAGGAAGAGTTTTGGCGAGAAATGGATGAGGTGATGCAAGGAATACCAGGAAATGAGGATGCTGTGATTGGTGGTGATATGAATGGTCACGTAGGGAGTGAGAGGGTAGGGTATGAAAGAGTGCATGGAGGGTATGGTTTTGGCGAGAGGAATGAGGCTGGAGAAAAAGTTTTGGATTTTGCAGAATCGTATGAGCTTGCAGTAATCAATACATATTTTAGGAAAAGAGAAGAGCATTATATAACATATAAGAGTGGAAGAAATAGGTCGCAGATTGATTATTTTATGTGGAGGAGAGACAATATAAAAAGAGTAATGGATTGTAAAGTAATTCCTGGAGAGAGTGTAATAACACAACATAGGTTGATGATAATGTTAGTATGGCGTAGTGGAAAAAATATGAACAAAAGAAGGAAAGGAGATCAGAATTAGGTGGTGGAAATTATTAGGAAACAAAGAGAAGGAGTTTATAAAGAAATTAAAAGAAAAAGCTGTGTGGAATGTTGAGGGAGATATAAATGAGGTTTGGAGAAGGATGGCCACTTGTGTTAAGAACATAGCAAAAGAGGTTGTTGGTGAAACCAAAAGTAGTTTACCAGAAGACAAGGAAACGTAGTGGTGGGATGAGGAGATTCAGAGAGTAGTAGCGAGTAAGAAAAAGCAATTTAAGGTATGGCAGAAAAGCAGGAAGAGGGAATATTGGATAGAGTATAAAAATGTATGCAAAATAGTGAAAAGTGCGGTAAGCAAAGCGAAGCTTAATAGGTATGATGAGTTATATGAGCGGCTAGGAACACAGGAAGGAGAAACAGAAATTTATAGACTGGCGAAGGTGAGAGAAAAGCGATCCGAGGATTTCCAAGATGTCTAGTGTATAAAAAATGAGGATAAGAGAGTTTTAACAAAATATGAGGATGTGAAAAAAAGATGGAAAGAATATTTTGAGAAATTACTGAACGAGGAATATCCAAAAGAAGCTTTAGAGAGTATGTCATGGAATGAAGAATTGATTAGTCTAGTGGGTGAGGAGGAAGTGAGAGATGCGGCGAAGGCGACGAAAAAGAAAAAAGCGGTAGGACCAGATGGAGTACCTGTAGAGGTGTGGAAAATGTTAGGAGATGTAAGCATTGGGTGGTTGAAAAATCTTTTTAATAAGGTACTGATAGAGGGAAAAATGCCAGAAGATTAGAGAAAGAGTTTTATTGTACCAATATTTAAAGGAAAAGGAGATATACAAGAATGTGGGAACTATAGAGAAATAAAGCTCATGAGTCATAGTATGAAGATCTGGGAAAAGATTATAGAGAAGAGGATAAGAAGTGAGACGTCGATATGAGAAAACCAGTTTGGTTTTATGCCAGGAAAATCGACAATGGAGCCATTATTTTGTGTTAGGCAATTAGTAGAGAAGTACAGAGAAAAAAATAAAAAACTATGCATGGTGTTTATAGATTTAGAAAAGGCGTATGACAGGGTGCCAAGGGAAGTTTTAAGGTGGGCATTAATGAGGAAAAATGTCCCAAAAATGTATGTAAATTTGATCCAGGATATGTATGAAGGGTCGAGTACTAGTGTCAAGAGTCGGTGTGGAGTATCAAAAGGTTTCAGTATAGGAGTAGGTGTGTACCTAGTAGGGGTCAGCTCTAAACCCCTACCTGTTCTCAGTGGTAATGAATGAGGTTTCAAAGGAGATACCATGGTGTATGATGTTTGCGGATGATATAGTTCTGATAGGAGAAAACCTGGAAGTTGTCAATAATAGGGTAAATGAGTGGAGGTTAGCCCTCGAAGAAAAGGGATTGAGAATTAGTAGAAATAAAACAGAGTATATTGAGTATGATTTTGGACAAAGAGACCAAGAAGTTGAAGGAATGAGGACACAACTGACAATAGATGGTGATGTGATAGGGGAAGTTGAGAGCTTTAAATATTTAGGATCTTTTGTTCAAAAGGACAGGGGCTTTGACATGGATGTAAAACATAGGATTAAGTGCGGGTGGATGAAATAGAGAGAAGCATCGGGCGTGTTATGCGATAAGAGAATTCCAATTAGGCTGAAAGGTAAATTTTATAAAAGTGTAGTGAGACCAACTATGCTGTATGGTTCAGAGTGTTGGGCGGTTAACAGGAGAATAGAACAAAGTATGAGTGTCGCGGAAATGAGAATGCTTAGATGGTTGAGTGGAGTGACAAGAGAAGATAGAATAAGGAATGATTACGTGAGAGGTAGTGTTGGTGTAGCGCCAATTGTGGACAAGATGAGAGAAAATAGGCTGAGATGGTTTGGGCATGTGATGAGGCGAGAGGAAACGAATGCAGTAAGAGTGGTTATGGGGATCGACGTTGAAGGGAAAAGGGGAAGAGGAAGACCAAAAAAGAGATGGTTGGAGACTTTGGAGAATGACATGAGGGCTGTCGGTGTGTGCAGAGGAGATGTGATTGACCGAGTGATGTGGAGGTGTAGGACAAGGGTGACCGACCCCAAATAGTTGGGAGGAAGGCGAAGTAAAAGAAGAAGAAGAAGAAGATAAATAAAGTTTTTATATTTTAGTGTCCATTTTTTAATATTAATTAATATTGATTTTTTATTAATTAGTTATGTTTTGAAATAATAAAAAAAACTGTATACATATAATTATAGTTCAATAATATGTTAATAATTATTATAAAAAAATCTTTTTTTTTCTTTGTGATTTAAACTTAACGTATCTATTTTGTGTTTAGGGCCAAATTATTCTTAAACATTTATAAAAAATAAACTAAATAAAAGTTATACTCACAATAAGATTGATTCCACTTTAGCATATAGAATTTGTAGAATACAAGTTTTTGTAGTATAAAATACATTTTTAGTATTTTGTTATTTATTATAATTATTCTGCAATATTTATATAAGTTTTATTTTTATGAAACGAATTTCATTTTCTAGATCATAATTTATTTATTCAATTGTTAATTTTTTATATTAATCAGTATTTTTTTTTATCATTAAATCACCTTTAAATATTTTATGCGTGTACAATTTGTAATAAATTGATTCAAGAAAAACCTTTTGAATAACAAATTCGTAAAAATAATAATAATATATTAAAATAAAATAAATAAGGTTAGAAGTGTTTGAGGAAAATTCTGAGGAAGATTTTTGAACTATGTAAGGATGATCAATCCGGGGAATGGAGGAAACAGCATAATTAAAAACTCCATAACCTTTTCCAATGTACTCATTTAAAAAAAAAAATCTTAGTGAGAAGACTAAAACAGGACATGCATGGAGGAAACAAAGCTTAATAATAAGGATCGTAATCGAAAACGAACTTTGTATAAACCTTGCCTAAGATGAGAGGATTGCGTAACTAAAGATATAGGAGAATAAAAGTTGGAATACAATGGAGAGAAGCTGCAGAGGATAGAGACAGATGGAGGAGAATATACTTGGAGGGTTGGTCTTAAAGACCATTACCCCAAATAAAAATATACATATATATAGGTAATATAATTAACATTAATAAAACATGTATCTTAAACATTTTTATAATTCTAAAATTTCATTAAAATGTCATACAGTTTAGATATAATTTATTATTTTAGTGGGAGAATTTCATTTCCATGACACACTATCGGGTAAGATCAAACTGAACTCGGGTTAAAAAATTTAGTTATCATTGCTAAAATCAACATATTTTATGAATAAACATTAATAAAACTTGTACACAATA
This sequence comes from Sipha maydis, assembly GCA_034509805.1. Taxonomy (NCBI): domain Eukaryota; kingdom Metazoa; phylum Arthropoda; class Insecta; order Hemiptera; family Aphididae; genus Sipha; species Sipha maydis. Next base: position 4,569 of record JASXSY010000270.1, read on the forward strand.
CACAATTAGTGAATTATAATAATAAATTAATTTTTTTTAAGACCAATCTTTTTAAAATCGTACTTAACTTACAGATTTTAAAAATTCATGTAAATAATTTTTTCTTAGTGTAGGTACAATTTTAAGTATTTTTTTATTTATTTTGTTTTTTAATAATGAGTGGTTATTAGTAATGTATCTACACTTTACATTAAAAGTATCAAAATATAATAATTATTTTGACATCAATAAATATAAATATATCTATTTTGGTAATTTTGGTGTTGGAAATCTATTGTTAACGATTTTTAATCCAGGTGCAATTCGATCATCATCTTTTTTTGTCTTTAGTGAAATGCAAATATTTTAGTTTAGTTAAGGAGAGCGATTTGACTGTCCCCACACAATCGACTATAAAACTAACCCTTTATTTAGCACTAGTTATCACTTCCGCTATCTCGACGTGTTCGTTATTGTAAAACCAACGAAACAATGAATCGTGTATTTGTAGATTAACGTATTATCGATGTAGCACCGTTTATTATAGACATGATAAACAGTGGACATCTTAACTATAATTTAATTACGGTAGCATTTTTTTTTCATTGGTATTATATTATATAATAAATCACAACTCTTTTAAAATGTACAAGAATATCAGACACAAGATGCTGACCTCTTAATTCAAGATCGATTAAAAATACCGACACGAACAGATCTACTGCGGAATAGTAGGAAGTGCACAAACTAGGTGTGATGTGCTTGACTCTGGATATAGGAACGAAATAACTTGTATAAATCATAAATGGCGAATACGAATTGTCTTTATTGATTAGGACTTAATTTTTAGTGCGCAAAGCCATTAGACGCTCGATTACTTTTTCTAATGCACATATTTATATTTGACAACAAAATATAATGATTAATGATACGGAAAAATGACAAATTAAATATACAATTAAAAATATTTTCAATCATTAAAAGTAAATGTTTTACAATACAATAAATCAGATGGTACGGATGCGAAATTATGTATTCTGTAATCTATTGGCACCTATTATAATAACAGTAGTTCAATAAATATGGGTATATGCATATATTTTATTTAAAGATACAATAATAGCAGGATGAACATGTATACATAACGATGAGAAATTTGGCATGAATATATAGTTATTACAATATATAATTATTAATATGTAGTGAAAAGAAGAATGATAATTGTATTTAATAAAACATACTTGAGATAATTTATTACATCAAAATTATGATTATTGATAAGTTAAAGATATTATAATGAACAAAATTAAATAATATTGAATGAAAACAATAAATGCAGCTGAAAAATAATGATTGTCAATGAGTATATAGGTAAAGGTACAGTATGATGAGAGGAGTTATGCATAGAAAAATTATCACAAAATATTTAACAATAAAATAAATATGGTTATCACAATAAAAAAGGTTGATCACCTTAAATAACAAATAATAATAATAATATAACTATAATAAATCAATATATTACAACATAACAATAACACACTACCACCGGTCGCTGTAAATGTAGTTCATAAAATTTGTACATAATGAGAGAAAAATAATTATAATTAAAATAAATGGCAAAATTAATTGAAATAAAAATAATAACGATTTAAATCGATCAGTCTTTAAGGATCGACATTGAAATCAGCACAAGTGTCTCTAAATTTACTTTTCAAATGCATCACATTGTTTTATAATTTATTGCCTTTGATTAGAATATATTTTATTTATCTTTTAAAATTACTAGGTACCTAGTTATACTACGTAGATTATTCTATCACTTTACTCATGTCATTGTTTCAATTCGGTCTTTGTACTTGAACCAAGCCCGAATTCTATATTTTGTAGTTTGGCCTCGTATTCTTTGATTAACTCGGCTTTCTTCTATAAAAATAGAATTAAAAAATAAAAAAAAAACAAAATATTGTAAACAATCAATTGGCAAATAATAATGAAACACAACCAGTATCGGCCTGGTTCTAAAGGGCCCAGGCAGGATATTATTTGGAAGGGCCCCAGCCTACAAAATTAATACTAATAATAATACTAATACTTAAGACTACAAAATTTTTTTATTATAATTAAATTAAATAAATCATAAATATGAAAAGTGTTCATAAAAATGATAAAAATGTAATGCATTATACATAAGAGATTCTATATTTATCATTTTAAATGAAAAAAAAAAAGTTAAATTTTTCTCTTGTTCTAAATTTACAGGTAGGTATTAAACTTTTATATAAAAAACTATGTATATATAAAATAAATACATTAAATATATTATATTAAAAAAATTATCATTTTTTTTGACGATTTTGTTATTATCAATATTATATATATATAATCTATAAGTTTTATTTTGTCTACATTTAAAGTAATATCTTTTTCTATAGCCATGAGCATTAGTGGTTCTAAATGTTGTTGATCGAGTGACGATCTTAATTTTGTTTTAATTACTTTTAGCTTGGAAAATACTCTTTCACAAGTGACTTGAGTTTATGGCAATAGTATTATGTATTTAAAAACTTGATACAAGTTGTTGTACATACCAGAATGACAAAATAGTTGGGTAACAATTTTAAAAACACATGCTATGCATTTCTAACAGGAATTGCAATTTATTGAATAAAAATTCATCTTTTGAATAAGATGTCATTACTTCATCTATAATATCAGCTTCACCATCTTTATTGTTCATTATGCCATGTTTTTTTGGAATAATATTAAAATAATGAGAAGCAAATTATTTAAATTCAAGTAATACAGGATCTCTATTAACATTGGATAACTTTGTTACAGTTATCAATATATCCATAGGATATTCTTCAAGCTTTTCGATGTATTTAAACATTTTTGGATCTAACCAACTTCAATCCTTTAATATATTTTCATTTGGAATAAATCGTTCTTCAATACTATTTAATATCTTATCAAGAATTGCAAAAGTAATAATTCTAAATCGCTGATAAGGATTGATATTTTCTACAATCTGAAGATTTTTGTCCAGATAATATTTTCTTTTTTTGAGAGACGTTTATTTTGAAAACCTACACTCAATTTTAAAAATATTTGTTACAAATTAAATTTGTAAAACACTGGAAAAAACACTATTGCTTTAATTAATAATAATTAATATATTAATATTAATATTATTAATAATTATTATTAGTGATTGACTATTGATTTATCGTCATGACAAATATTATATATTATTATATTATAAGTGGTAATATTATATTACCACTAACTGCACATATGATAAAACGATAAAATCAATATCCAACATATCTACCTATGGGTAATCTATAAATAAATCTTATATCTTTCGGTTGATCGTAAACATCAGGACTTTCCATGTTTTATTTTCTATTATTGTTATCAATATGGATAATTAATATTATAATACTTTATACAATTTACCCAATAATTCCACTGTTACTTATTTATTATTATTATATTACTTAGCTTGCGCCATTAGTCACAACCGCATATGAGTATATATATAAAAAAGACGGGGGCCATGCCGACACTGATCACAACCCATCCATAAACCCTTTACAAAACGCATTCTTGTATAAGTATCCAAGGTCCATTTAGGTTACCAATAAAGAACGTTTAGTGACTGTTAGACGTTCTTTTACAATACTTACTTTACTCTCGAGATCATAGAAATGTTGTCTGATTTCTTCATGCTGTTTTTCTAGCTCTTCAGTCTTCTTCTCGTAGATCTGATACAAGCGCACCCGTTCGTTAACACCCTTTTCAACCATTGAACTGGACACTTCTCGTTTAATTCTGTTGAAAAGCATTAATCAAATGTCATACAATATTGTCAGGTTGGGGCTAGGACGAGTAGAAAGGTATAAAAAGGACGTAATTGATCACACATGACAACGGTGCACCAGTGACGGGAGTTTAACACGACTGACTATAAATTGCCGAGTTTATATACAATACACAACAAAGCATGGAAGTATACAATAAAACTATTTGCGAACAAGTTATATATACCTATATGATATACAAAACGTAAGAAAACGATGAAAACTTATTGAAACATTGTTGTTTTTTTTAACGGAAGTTTTCAAGAAATTTCGTAGCAGACCAGAAATTAAAAAAACCCTTCAATAAATCGTTTACCTTCCGATTTCGTCTTTATCCTTGTGAATCTTTGCTAACGATTTCATGTCGTGTCTTCTGCGGTCCTGTAACTTTTTCATTACGTCTGCAGTCTCTTTATCTAACAGCACCTGCAGCATTTTCATCTGATTGGATTGCGATGACCGCATAACTTTTTCCAGCGATGAAAACACGATATCGTGATATTTCTTGTACGTTTCCCGTTCCTCTATCACATATTTTTTGTCAATAGCCAACAGCCGTTCTGATTGGCTTCGTGACATTCTCGGAATTGAGCTGGTGGAATTGTCTGTATCACACTCGGATGATTCAGACGCATCTTGATGACTCTGCAATATACTTTCCTGGCTGTAAAATAAAAACTAGTTCAGTATTCACTTTGATGCATAATAAAATATTTAGGCGTCTCTATAGCAAACTCTATTGGAAATTATACTATAAATCACGGTGCATATATTACATGTTTTTAATCGACAAACGCTTGACGAATCGAGAATTTATCGGAAATTTCGACTTTCGCATTCGTTCGGAATCGTGCGACGATTTGAGGTGCTGCACGTGATTCCTTTCTTTCTCTTGTTTCCTCCGGATCCTTTCGATTTTCTTTTCGAGTTCCAATTTCTTCTCCTTTACAATTTTGTTTTCCATAAGCTTTGTCAAAGGTTCGGCTACTATACCTTCGCTCACTATACGCATAACATGAAAACAAAATTATTAATAACCGAAGAGTAATAATGTATATATATATATATATATATATATATATATATATATATATATATATATATATACACAGTACATTTTAATAATACTGTTAAGTAAATACAACTACTCACGAGAAGGAGTCGATATAGCTGGTTTCTTTTGTGGGCCTCTAGGACCTATGTTGAAATCGTCGTTGACCAAATGCTCCACCGTTGATACAGGGTTTACAGTGACCGACACCCGATGGGGAGGTAAAGTAACAGCCATGTGATGAGTGGTAGGCAAGTCTGGGCAGCTTGTTTGATGCCGGGTCACTGGTTTTACATCGGGTTCCGCCGGCGCGAGAGTCAGCTGTAAAAAACACGAAGAGGGTTAAATATATATATCGAATATGCGGATCGTAGGACGGTAAAGCGAAACCAGAGGAATGATGATTTTTTTTCTCTCTCATTTTATAGAACTTTCTGCATTATACAATTATAGCTCGACAATTACGAATAAAATATGACAATAATTAAGGTACAATTCAGAGGTATTTTAAATAAAATCAATACAAAATAAATATATAAATATACAATATTAAATGTTAATAAAAGGTGAAAGAATGATGATAGTATGTTAAACTTACATCATCCGGATTGACAGACTGGTCCATTTCGTCCGCAAAGACGGCTAGCTGTTTGGTGCGCTTGTCGAGGTCTGATTGGAATTTAATCGGATTAGCTAAAGCTTCGGCGAAATTCGACAGGCCATCGGGTACGTAGTCTTTGACGGTGATCTTTAGAAACAAAGTGCCGCAAGGCAGAGGTTGGCCCATTTCATTTCGCAAGACCACGTGCCTGTAGCCAGGACAAAGTCCTACAACGGGAATGATTCGATGACCGATAAACTTGCCTGAGTCCTCGAAGGCGGCTAGGCGCAATGACGCCAGCTGTGGAAGGACAACCTGGAACATGGTAATTGAAATGATGACTTGTGTTACAATTGGCGATATCTACGCAGTTCACGGCTAAGAAATCAAAGTATACCTTTTTAAACACAAACGGTTCATCCCCGTATACAGGATTGATGCCGTTGTATGGCACGATGCGAGTGCGAAATTTTTTCCTGACCGTGTCGGCCGGAAGACCGTACATTTCGATATCCACGTACGTACCGACCCGTTTGTCGGTAAGCATTTGACCGGATAAGACTTCAACGGTCAACGTGCCAGCAATGATTCCGTCCACAGTGGATTCGGCAAATGGGTCGAACGTACGGTCAGCACGTCTCATGAACTCCGGTTTCAACAGATAGCCACTGCGCATGTTGTACTCGAATATCCCCAAGTTCAATTGCATGGCCACGTCCATTGTCTGATAGTTTAACGCGACCAGCTGACATCCTGCATTCCAAAACACTTGTGGCATAAAGTTGGACGAGTCGAAACGAGTGCCAGCCGGATACACTCGGCTCAACTGGTTTTTGTTATACTTTACAAACTCCATTGGTCGTTCTTTCAATAACGTCATTGCTTGTTTTTCATCAAACGATGACATCTCGTAGTGACGGTTTTTTTCTTAATAAAAATCGTAAAAATAAATTAATATAAAAATCCATCACTATTAATAATACTATTATCAAAATACAGGACAAATAATTAAAACACATTTTTTTAAATTAATATTTGAATCACTGATACTATTTGTATATGTAACTCGATAACCTACAAGTATTTTAAGTGTACAATACTCACTTTCTGCGTTTTCGAACGAAGTGAACTGTACAGATTGACAATAGTTGACCAGCACTGATATTTCTGTACCAGCTTCTGTTTCTTTGGTATTGGAGACCTTATCTACTAAAGGTTTACCTTGCAAGACGTGCTTCAAATCAGCTGTTCGCTCTACATCCTCTTCTTCGCCGTCAGTATCACTACTACTATCGTCATCATCTGAAAATAACATTTATAAATAATACACAATATAATGATCAATTAAAATGTTCGTAAATATATAGTCTTTCAGTTGTTTTCAAGTATAAATTAATGAAATGTAAAACAGTCATCGATAATATCTAGTCACAGTAAAGAAATTACTAATTTTCAAGTATACTGATACATATACTTCAATGCCATTGAATAAAGACTGGACTGCAACTATACACTATGATTCATTTGAATATCGACAACTATTCTTAATTCCAACAATTTATTAAAATTTAATACAGTTATAATGGGCACAGAAATGAAAATATTTGTTACTTAAGTTGGCTAAGAAAACAATTATCTTCTAAGATGTTTTATGTTATTGTACAGGAAATATTTTAAATACCTTCATCATCGTCTTGATTGCTGTCTTTACTCGGTTGTCGGATCGGTCCTCTTGGTAAGTCTCCGTTACCCAACACTAAAGTGGCAGCTGTAGCAGGCTCCAATACTACGCTGGCCGTAGGTTTCTTGTGGTGGTGGTGATGTTTTTTCTTATTCTTTATGATTATTTTATTTTTTAGCATGGAAGGAGGCGGTAACGGCACACCGGGTTCAAGCTATTTAAAAATAACGTAAGTACATAAAAAATGCTTAGAATAAAATTCAATGCAACGAAAAGCATATTATCGCGCTCGTATGTTATATTATTATTCTAGATGATGATTACTTTATGGGTGTTCAATGGCTCGTACAGCAACTTGTCGCCAAAATAATCGTGACAGTATTGTGCGATTTTCGCTTGTTGTTTCGTGTTACAATGGTTCTCGAACGACAATATTACCGGATAGTCGGACGATTTGAACGCTGACTCAGCAATTGCTTCGATTACTTCGCGAGCCGATACTTCGGGCACGAACGTGTATCCGTGCAGGATCACTGGTTCGTTTGTCTTCCCATTCCACAGATCTAATTCGACGCAACGACACCCGGACAGCAGACACTGTCTATATATCTCCACGGACGACTTACCGGTCAACTGGTGACCTGGTTAAACACAAAAAATTTTCAAACAACTGCAATAGATGCAATTGTACTGCATACGTATGATTTTTACCAGTCAAGTAAGTGTTGTGCGACGAATTTATGAAGTAATGCGATAACGGCTGATCCATATCGTTGTTCAATTCTAACGTGGAAGAACACACTATTGGGTTGTCTGCGCTCATCAGATACTTGAGAAAACCGTCGAAACTCAACAGTCCTCGTTGCGCGTTTTGTTTGTTGGGCTCAAATTCTCGTATCAAATCTTTCGCTCTATCCGAATTGGCGTACGGATGTAGTATTTCATTTAAACGAGGATCCCTCTGAGTACGGTTCAAGAAATCAACGAATTGACCGACTGTCATAAGTTTTTTCTTACCCGAAGCGCCCCGGTCATTGCAACATCTAAAAGTGGTTTGCGAAGAGTGAAAACGACATAGTTGTATTTAGATTATTTCTAATTATTATAAAATATAAGGATATTTAAATTAATAAAATTCAACCGAAGTTAAATCCATAAATAAGTAGGAAACCCAGTGCAGTGAGTCCTACAGTGCTCTCAACCAGCGGTTCCCAACTTGTGGTACGTGGATAAATTTTTTTTAAATAAATAGTTTTATTTTTATAATGATTATTATTCAATGATATTTTATTTATTTGATCTTAGTTGATTTTATAAATATCTATAACATAGGGGAACATAATTAATTTAAAAGAGAGCTTCAGACTTAAAGTAACCAACATGAAGCTCGGTATTAACGTCCTTATTCATTTAATGAATACAACATAAACTGTCACATTAAATTATTCATTTATATTTATTAAAATTAATGATAACTGTAAATATTTTTTGTTATGTTATTTGTTGTGCATTGATGCTTTGCTTATGTATTTATATAGTTTAAATAGACAAAATAAATTATATAAAATAATGTTATTTTATTTGTTGATAAGTAAAAAAAAAAAAAATAATATTAAGTCAAGTGGTACGTGAAGATTTTCTAAAATATTTAAGTGGTACGCGAATGTCAAAATGTTGGGAACCACTGCTCAAGACGCTTTAAACATTATTTGATGGAAAAATCATGTTTGTTATTTATAATAAATTAACGGTTACGAATATAATAGGGAAAAATGAATCTAATAAAATAATAAAAAATTAAATTAAGATTAAAAATTAGTAAATGGTTAATACTTAAAATTAATACATAAATAAATGCTTAGTCTGAAATATTATTATATTTGTTAAGTACTTTTTTTAGATACGTTTAGAAATAAAAATGCATATTTATTTATAAATATAATAATAATACTCCCGACTAAACATTTATTTATTTATATATTATATGAATGTACTTTTAAATTAACTGTATTGGCTTCTTTATTTAAGTTTAAATATATTTTAAAAATTATTAAAATTAGCAGACAGACGTTTTGTTTTCAATTTAAATTTCAATATTAAATGAACAAGATTGAAAAATATATTATATATTATTACAGTTTTCTAAGGAAATTTTTAATTCCTAAAAATATTTTGTTTATAAACTAAACAACTTCTACCGTTGGTTAAGAATATACAATATATTATATTTGTATTGTTTTATTTATCAATTCATATTTAAATATAAGTTTTAAGAAATATTTGAGCGAATAAAAAGTTACGTGTTTCTTCAAATAATAAAAATCTCATTAATTAATACAGCAGTTTAAAATGAAACACATTTTTCCAACCGTAGGAATATTGATATTTAATCAATAAATATTTAATTTATATAACATTTTTTATATACGAGTCATACTGTACGACCTTTTTTATACTGTATATGACCACTAATCACTTAATGAAATATTCAAATTAAAAACATTGACAATTGTGAAAATATTAAGAACTATTGAAGTCACCCAAATTTAAAGTTAATTATTCAATACGACAGCATTTCAACGGATCTTTAAAAGTTCAAATGAAAATTTGTTTTTTTAAATCATGATTGATGTATCGACATATTTGTATACTAGTAACCGTTAAATAGACTATGACGAGTACTTATGTATTATTTTTTTCTATTCTTTAAAAACTTCAACGGTTGTGTTTACTCATTGACTTAATTGCATAATAAAACAGTAGGTTGACATAGTAGTTGACTTGAATAGTACCGAAGGCGTATTTGAATTATTGTATCATTACAGTATTAAATTATATTGTATTATAATGGCACGTTTGCTTAATACAATTATAAATTTAATAACTTAAGGTTGTTAACAATTGGTATTAGAAATATAAACACCGATATTCGGTATTTATTTATAACCGATATTGATGGTTATGACTAATGACCGGATTTATATTCTCTTAAAATACCCAAAATATGATGCTAATATTCTCTAAAAAACCTTCAAATATTCTCATTATATTCTCTCAAAAATTTATAAAATATGCAAAAATATTCAATAAACATCATTATATGCTTTAATATGCATTTTTAACAATATCTTTTTTGTTTTGTGGTTTTATCCATTGTTTCAAAAGGTTTTTATAATTCACTGATTTTTTTAATTTGTCCATTTTAAAAATTGACACTTAAATATGTAAGTAATTATAACACAACTATAGTGTAAAACAAAATTTGGATATTTGAATATTTGATAAACGTATACGTTGATCTTATCAGTAAGAATACAACTGCGAACTGCCAACATTGCAGGTTAGCCATGTTTAGGGAACGGCACGGCAACTTATTATAATAAAGCGCTATAACACACAAGATTTATAGATAAACTTTGATAACTCTGCGTGTTTTCTTTATATCAAATTGATAAAAAAAAAAATAAATTGTAAATGTTCAAAAAAAATTTTCTGGGTACCATAATATTAAAATTAAAAATAAATAGAAATTTTTTCTCACAATTTACGAAATATTCCAAAATATGCTAAATGGGTTAAATATTCTCTAACCCATGAAATATTCTCAAATATGCAAAAAAAACTTTTTTCTACGCATTCAGAATTGAGCGAATCGTCCACATTTTTACTCTCATAAGACTGCATAGACCCAGTAACAATATGTAAAAACATATAAATCCGATCTTTAGTTATGACAATATGTATTGTAATTGTTTTAATTTCCATAAGATAGTTTAACTTATTTACTATAATAATTTTTATTTTGATATTTATCTAGATAAATAAAATGTGTTTTAATCGATATCGCTACAAAATTGCAATGCTGTGTTTTTTTAAATAAGGTTGAATATATTCAAAAATCATCAACATATATTTAATAATAGTCGATGAAAATGTTTGTAACAATACTCGTAACGCACCATATTTTGTTATGAATATCTATATGAAATAAATGCAACTATCTTAAATAAAAAATGCAACATACGGAAGTAATCCATATGATCAATTACGTTAAAAAATTATTTTAAGTTCTTCTTTTCCATTTTTCCATAAATATACCAAAATTCCAACCATTTTACCAAGAAAAGTGATATTTCAAAACATTTAATACTATAGTTGCATACATAATTGAATTCAAAACTAATGTAGTAATATTGTGTACTGGAAAACCTTTGGTTTTAAATAACTACTATATATTGAAATTTTTTCTTAATTTCTGAACTAGACTCCGTCTCCATATATGGCAACCTTCCAGGAAAATTAAAGAAAATTTCAAAGACTTATTAATCTCAATTAACTATTCTTCTAATCACTCTCATCCGATTTACGGCCAAAACAAAAAAAAAAATAAATAAATATCTTAAAATAAAGTGCTACCATTGAGTGGTTCGTTTCTATTATAGAACAATGTAAATCACTATCTCAACATACATGTTACCTAATTTAAAGTTAAATCACTATTTATATTGTATATATTTATAATATGTATTATAATATGTATTTATATATGTATATTTCATAAATAAACATTTAAAAGATACGTATACATATGAAATTGTGTTTTTTTATTTTGACAAGACTTAGTTATAATTTTTCCATAAGATTTTATAATTATTAGTCATAGCTAGTGAAAATTAATGAAAAAAAAAAAAGAACCGGATGGGCCTTGCTCTACTGTACATTTGGGGGTGAAGTGCGACTCTTCATAGGATAGGTCATTATAATGGATTTGTTAAATTTGAATTCAATGATAGGTATCATTGTATACGAAAAACGATTCTGAACGGAGATGATATGTTTGTCTAGAATATAATACAATGTTATTTATAAATATTGTAATAAGTATATTTTATTTTGAAACGAAAAATTTAGAAAAATCCAAAATTTAAATTGTCTATAAATAAGTCAAAATATGTCAAAATACTTTGAAAACGTAATCATTCATAGAAAACGTCAATATAAAGATTTGGTGATAATTTCAAGTTGTTGCGGTTTTTCTTTTTTGAGTTAGAGCATTTTAAAAAAACCGCATTTTAAAAAAACCGATATCATTTGTCAGTCTAGAATATTATACCATTATATTATATTTTACATGTAATTTTATGTCAATATTCGCTGTCAAACGCTTATAAAAAAAAATTGTGCCTATGGATTTCAATAATTTTTGAATGACATTAAGAACTACTTCTGTGGAATCTTCTTATTAAATTTTCAAGTATTTTGTACGAGCCAATTTTTTTTATCATTGATTATAAAAATAAAATGTAAAAATATCGAATATTTTAAATGCCTATAAGTGGCTTAAAAATCAATATAATATTTTGAAAAAATATGACACAAAGAAAAATGCCAATCTTAACAGCTGGTAAAATTTCAAAAATCTGCGACCTTATATTTTTTGAATTATAACAAATATTTAAAATCGTTTGAGAATAAATCGCTATTTTATGCAATTTCGTAAATATTTAAATTTCAAACAGTCATACAATTTTTTCCTCTAAGTCCGGTAGAAATTTTTTAAAGATTTTTGAAGAGTAGCTTATAAATAACCTAGTGTTAACATTTTGAACCTTAAGTATGCACAGAAAAAATTTTATGAATTTTTATCTACAAAATAACTTGCAAATTATCGTGATTATTACACATTTTATACAAATTTGAGCATTAAGGTAAAAAAAATTAGAGTAAACCGATCATCGATATTTTTAGTTACGATAAGTTTAACTTATTATAAACCTTGTATTAAATTTTCAAGAGTTTTCAGTCAACCAATTAAATTTTATAGATGTTTAAAAATAAAAATTTTACAAAAATCGAAAATTTAAATTGTCTATAAATAAGTCAAAATATGTCAAAATACTTTGAAAACTTAACCATGTATAGAAAACGTCAATATCAAGATTTGGTGAAAATTTCAAGTTGTTGCGATTTTAGGTTTTTGAGTGAGAGTATTTTAAAAAAATGTAATTTGTAAAAACGTGATTTTGCAAAAAATTTCCAGTTTTTTCGTAATTTTTTTTATCGTTTTTTTCGATTTTTTTAAAAAGTATTGAAAAGTTTTAGATTTTAGACTAGCCAAAGTACCATCTACATTCACTTTCCTTTCAGAAAAGTTGCTACATAAGCAAATCGAAGCATTTTTACTGCCAAAAAAGGTGTCGTCAGACACAAAAAAAAAATTAAAAATTAAAAATTAAAAAATTAAAAAATAAAAAAATAAAAAAAAATAAAAAAACACACATCATTGTAAAACCAATAGATTCCATCACTCCGTTCAGAATCTAATAACATCGATAAAATATCTTTTGTAAGCAATCAGGTGTGTTGAATATTTATTTGATTTTACAGAAAATCAGGATATACTCACAGGATTTATAATGTATACATAGTAAAAATACATTTTTTTTTATTAGGAATTTTAAATTTTCGTTCACAATTTATATAATTTTAGTGTTTTTACTAAATAGCAACAATAGCCATAATTTTAAAACAGGTATGTTTGGTACTTTGATACTGAGGCATTGATAATCATAGTTACTCATTCACAATAAATTACAGTTTGAAAAAATCTATGGATTTTGCTATTTATTCTAAACATAGATCTGAAAAAGATAGCTAAGAGGAACTAAAAAATAATAAACCAGTTCTATATACAACATTCAATTTTTTATTCTAAAATAAACGCAGCTGAACATATTTTTTTTTGTAGATCATAGGATTAAAAATAATTTTAAACAATCCATTTGTTTCACAAATAGGGATGTATCAAATTAATTTTGCAACACAAAATATAAGTAAGTAACTGAATAAATAATGGTTTATGATATTATCTATTACAACTAACAAATACCGTAGGGTTTAAAAATAATATAATATTAAAAACAACAAGCATTTATGTCTTTTCATTATTAAACATTTTTTCATCTTTAAACTATGATATTGCTTTTGTTTAGTCTATAATAGTATTTTTATTTTATCGTTATTTATATAATATAATGGTGTACTTACACCTCATCAAATAATTGAGCGACTTCAGGCCGAACAGTGACATTTTTGTAAAATATGAAAAAATCTTCAAACGTAAACTTTGCCGGACTGACAAAATCATTCTGGACATAATATAAATTAATATTAGTTCTAATTATTACTACAATAATTTCATTTCAATTTTTATTTTATTTTCGCACTTTGTTTGACGGTAATCCAGATGATTCCATGGCTTTTTCCACTTTCTTCCTATCTTCTTTGTTTTGCGTGAATGTCTTCAGAATACTAAAATTAAAATTCGTAAATAAGTAAGAACCAACTTATAAAAAATATGTATATAAATATGCATATACTTATGCATAAAATATACATATAAATATAAAGTTAACCATAGTAGTTATTCGAAATTTATATGAAATAATTACTAACCTATATTATATAATTTATACAATAATTAAATAATTTGTAATTGAAATTAAAATATAGAAATATAAATTTTTATAATTATTATAAAAACTTATATTTCTATATTTTAATTTTAATTAATCGACTAAAACAATTTAAACTTTATTACGGCACTTAAATATAATAATACGCATTTATTTATGTTGAAATAGTAATATATATCTAATTAATCAGTCAATTAAAGCATGGATAATTGTGTTTATTCGGCAAAGCAATGAAAAATGTACAAAAACTAAATAACTTAACAAAACGGATAGGTATGTGAAATAAAACTGTACAATAATAACAGACACAACAGAGCGGAAATTTTTTCTTATTAAATAAAATTGTTATCATTATTATAATAATTAAAGTAGTAGGTTGTAAACACCTAAAATTATATTTTACCCAAAGTCTTAACAATTCGAAAACTTAAATTATCATTATGTATCCATTGAAATGTGTTTATAGTATGTTAATTTGTTTTACTTGAAATATTTTTCGTTGTTTTCGAATTATTAAGAATCAGTAGCGCAAACAAAGAACACAAAAGTATATACGGACAGGATGCAGTGATACACACTAGATATTGGATTCTGTTCAACTCTGCAAAACTTTATTATGTATTAAAAACAATGATAAATTATCAGATTTTGGAAAACGATAATGAAAAAAACTAGATTTGTTTAGAAACAATCTAAATGTTATTGAAAACTGCCGTATTCATCGCAAATTTCTTAGTTGTTACTTTTTTTTTTTTGTGGATACTGAGTAATCTGAATACCTATAATCACTTTTATTTTATGCTTAGTGATCAAAAAACGGATATTGGAATAAAAAATGCAGATCTTTTTACAGTATTAAAAAAAAAGGTTTCCCGAAATAAAATAAACACTTAAAAAAGAAGAAATTGATACTCAAATGCTGCGTAGAGTTCTCTCACTTATCGAAGCAAGGTTTTAACAGTATTATATTATAAAGTAATTAAAAATTAACTAGACTATAGAATTAAACATTAATTCGATAAGTTAATTATGACAAAAAATTACGAACGTGATAATAAATATTGAATGCATCGTCTGTAATTAATCGTTAAGGCGCGTTTTCAATTGTGTTTAATCAAGTCATTAATAATTTATTGGACAATTGCATGGTAGTAAATTATATAAGGTAAACAAGGGCTTTTATATTATTTGTTTTATGTAGAAAATGGGAACTTGTGCTCAAAGTTATACGGTGGACTGTAACGTTTAGTGAGATGAACTGTTATTTCGTAATAATTTCTATATAAAGGGTGTAAAGTTATTTTGTAATATTTTTCGAATTTTACTGAGAAATTTATACGCTTTTAACGATAAAATTTAATTGAAAGATTACATAAATAAATATTAAAGCAATGAGAATACGGAAACACTATTTCTAATACAAGTAATTGGAACGATATCAAATATTAAAAAAAATATAATACAATATTATAATAATTTAAATTTACTAAAAATAATCTATTTTACATTATAATTAATACAAGTATTATATATTTTTGTTGAGAGCTATCCACCTTGTACATTTTTACTTTTTTCATTGCTTAATTAAATGAATCCAAATATCAAATACCTAATAAGTTATTCAAATTGTATACAACACGTATTTAAAAACCGAATACTCCATTAGTGATGGGCTGTTGTACGATTATATTTAATTTACGTATTTGTGTATCTTTGAATAATAAGAATATAGTAATCACTTTTTCACTGGAATTTTGCCATTTTTGTCGACTAGCAAATTCAATTTAGTGTGCGTTTTGTGTAAGAACGCTATCGGTGACCAGTTTAGCTGCACCAAGTTCAAAGCGAGTTTTAAAAGTCCGTCCGTCCATATCTAAATAGAATGAGATAAACAACAATTAATGATATGTTAACTATAATGTTTAACCTTCGCAAACTTTAAAATTAGTATACAGTATTAAAAACATCGTAATTCATAATGACACTGAGAAGGGTTAAATCTAAAGTATTGTCAAATACACAAAAATCATTTTTAATTAATTGTAAATAAAAATATGACAATTAATTATCATTAATTTTAATAATGTATAAGGTAATCATACTAATCAATTTATTAAATTAAATATTTTAACAAGTATCAAAAAATACACAAGAACATAAATTGATGTTTAATTTTATGGGAATTAATTTTGATTGTTCTAATCAAAATGTATTAAAATTATAGATTTTCAACATTTATTAAAAATAAACTTAGACAACTAATATAAATTACCTCCTAAATTAAAATCAAATACATTTACAGTTATAGTTATAGTGTTGGCCAACAATACATTTTTAATTATCGATATCGATTTAAATAACAACAACAACAAGTTACATTTTATATATTTTGTATATTGAAAGCATATTAAAAGTGTGGAATACATATTATATTAATATATTACGAGTGTAAATTAATTAATTATTATAAATTATTTTGTACTAACTGAAAAGTAACCAGTGAGTTAATCAAAAAATTTCTTCTTTAATCAGTTTTTCTATCAATGCTTCAGAACTTGGGTTTGATTTGAAATATGAATTCAAAAATAAAAGTTGACTGAGTCGTTCAGGAGATAATCTATTTCTTTTCTTGGAGATGATTGTTCTAGCTACCCTAAATAACCGTTCACAGGGAATACTATTGGCCACAGGCCCCGCTCAAGTGTTTAAACAAACATATGCAACATTTAGTTTTGCCGCCCCTTACAAGTAAATATCACATAAAATAATTTTTTTAAACATAAAAATTACTCCGGAAAAATTCTACCCTAGGCGTGAGCCTACGTCACCTACCCCTCAAGCCGGACCAGATTGGCCACTATAATTACGTATTTTTTGGCTAGTAATGATACAGCTGAGTATTTGGATTAATTTTCTTTCCACCAATTTAATGGATCTTGATCGTAGGGAATTTTGATATTCAAATTTTAATACCTTCAAGGGTTTTATCGTAGGACTTATCGAGTCACTTTATCCAGTTACTGAATAATCGTCTTCGTCATCATCATCGCTATCTAACATTAATTATCATAATTTCTTACGAGGAGGAAAGTGAGTTTTTACATTTTCTAATATTGATTCAGAGATTAAATATTTTTTATTTTCTATTTCTGGATCAGAAATCAATTCTTTCAACTCATTTTCAAGTTGTTTCAAAACAGTTTTTTTTTCTTCCGATAGAAATTTTAAATCTCGAAATCTTGGGTCTAATGCAGATGCTTTTGCTAATATTAATCCCATCATTCCATTTCGAAATTTTAAGTCATCTAAAATAGGTTTTTTAACCATAGTTAAAAAATTAATGACTAGTTCACTAACTTTTAACGTACCTATTTTAAAGACTCAATTTAGTGTTTGATCGTTCGTAAAACCCTGAGCCCCGATATAGCGATATTTTTGATAATTATTTTTAGATATCGATATCGAAATTATTAAAAAAATACCCACAATATCGATATCGTTGGCCAACAATACAAAATATACTATAATAATATATTCTGTTTGCGATTGATTGATTATGAGTATGACTACGAAATAAAATATAAATAAAAATAGTAAATTTAATAAATACCTTTAATCCCTATTGTAACTAAAATCGTCTAATAGAAAGTGCATTCAATAAAAAATATCATATTT
This sequence comes from Sipha maydis, assembly GCA_034509805.1. Taxonomy (NCBI): domain Eukaryota; kingdom Metazoa; phylum Arthropoda; class Insecta; order Hemiptera; family Aphididae; genus Sipha; species Sipha maydis. The sequence continues at coordinate 22,897 of JASXSY010000270.1, forward strand.
TCATAATAAACCAGATGTAATATAAACAATTTTTTCATACTTTTGCTTTAAAGAAATGTAAAATTATGTACGAAAAAGTAATTTTATTTATTTTACTTCCCAATTTTAATATTATTAATGACAAATAAAAAATAATACATTCAACAATCAGTAAATGATTACTGATCAATAAATATAAAATATTATGATATGAGATCATAGAATTCTATGGCATTGCTAATTCAAACTTTTTTATCATAGTTACTGCTTGATACATGTATACAGAAAAGTTCGAAATGCAAACAGTAAACAAATTTGTGTATCATTCATCATGTTTTTAATTTTAAATTATTTTTATTTTAAAATTAAACTAAGTTTTTTTTTATTTATCACTACGTAGGTTAATAATATTTATAATGTTATGACAATTATAATTTACGATACTTTATACACCTATCATATTATAATATTACATTGAAAAAATCGAGTCGATATTTTCGTTTTTATTATTGTAAATTATCAATGAACAATACATATTATTTTATTCTACATGTTGTTTCTTATATACTGATTTAAAGTAATTATTTCTATTTACCATATTATTTTTATCAGTTTTTTTAAAGCATAAAATATAGATATAATATTTGTAGATGTAAAACACTGATAATACAAATAATCAACACTAAATCAATTATGTAGCATAAATTAGAATCAATAAGGATTAGTATAATAATAACGAAAATTATTACTTTAGTAAGTAATAAAGCTGGGAAATTATTAAGGCAATGTTTATTATGATGTATAAAAGTGTTGGTTGTTAACACTTTATCAGTAGGTGCCTCAAAATATCGAATAAAACATGAATGTAAAAAACCTAAAAATTAGCCGTTAAAATTAGCTCGGTTATTTTGTTAGCTGTCACGACTATTCGTCGTCTACTAGTCGTCTGTCTCGTCTCGTGTTAATATCTGAATGCGATGAATTAATTAAATATATTTATAATTAATTAAATTAAATATATTTAAAATCAAATTTATAAAAAAATAAATTTAACTGATTTTTTAAAAGAATATTTTGCATATTTAAAGACATAAAACATCATATAATTGGTATTTTAAAAGAATATTAAGAGAATATATTGCCTATTTTATGTGACATAAAAACATTATATTAACATCATATTTTAAAGATTTTAAGAGAATATAAATCCGACCTCTAGCTATAACATATTATTACGCCGGAAAGTTAAACAGAGCAATCCGGTATTATATACACTATATCATATCCATGTTGATGGTAATATTTCCTATTTTAAAACTAATTCAATTAAATTTAATTCAACTGTCCAAATTGGCATTAAGGATTGTCTCCAATATTAGATTTTTTTCTTTTAATTGAAAACAAAAGATAATAAACGTTTAAAATGATAAATGTAATTTAAACCTTTGCGTCTTTTAAAACAATTTTTTTTGATTATAACATTAGAAATCTGTTATTATGTTGTACACAATTTTAAATGGGAAAGAAACAACATCAGTATAAATTAATTTCGCTTTTTAGTCCAGTCAATTACTAATGCGTTTTTTTAAATTCTCGAATTAGTAGTAGTACGTAAACATTCCACTGCTATACAAAGATATTTTCCTTCCTCAAGATAAACCTTGGATAAAAAACCGTCTTGTTCGTAATGAGCATAGCTGTACATATACTTTGACGTAGATTTTGAGGGTATGTCATTGTTTATAAAGTACATTTTTTTTTAAGACGTTTCCCTTGTGGAATTATTTTCTAAACATTGAGAGAACATGCGCTGCCGTGTTAAGAATACCTAGGCTAGACTATTGTAAAGAATACTATACTTTTTTAACTTATCTTAACTGTTAGAGTTATTAATTAGGTTCCTATTGTTATACATTATAATTTATTATGGGTTAGTCCTTTGACTTCTCAAGTGGATAATACATTAACGAAACACTAATATTTCTAACGTTATTTTATATATTATATTAAAAAGTAACTCAAAATTAATTAATTCCAATATATACTTGTCATTTATAAATAAATTTAAATTAAACAACTATTCCTAAACGATTGCGGTAATAATAGAAGTGGACAAATCTGATTGCTCCAATGGAAAATTATGTTATATTTGATTTGGATAGCAATATAATCTTAGAATCAATATTTAGTTATTGTTGAGTAAATAAGAGAAAAAATAAAAAATAAAATGTGTTTATTTATAGGTACTTCATTTATCATAGCTTTTATTTTATTACACCTAAATGAACTTCTAACATTTATGTGCGGAATAATCGTTAAAATTTAAATTAAATTCATATGGAACATGCACGATATATAAATGATAAAAAGAAAATATTAATTATCAAATAATGATTTATTTCTCGAAATTAAAGAATTGAAACATATAAAATATATATTTATTAGAATATTTAAAATTGGTAGAAATTATTTACATCAATCATTTCATCAGTCAAAGTACTAAAATAAATATAATTTGCTGTAGCCAATAGGATTCTTAAACCATATTACCTCATGCATGTACATTTATTTACTTAATATGTTTATAGACTTATGTAAAAAACATACTAAATTGTTATTTAACCTCATAATTTGGTAAAATAAAATAAAAAAGGAAAGTAAACAGAATAACTACATTATTTATTTAATTTAAATTAATAATTATGTATAAATTGCATCATATTAATATAGAAATTAGAAACCATTGTTGAAAATTACTGTGTTTACTGTGAACTTAATTTACTATATAATAATCAAAAATAAAATGACAATTTTTATACTTAAGTATAATTTGATGGAAATTGAATTGAATAACAATTGAATATATATATATATATAAATGTATATTAATAACACTAATTTATATTGTTGAGCTTAGAATGCTGTTGTAAATCGCTCATCTAGAGATACAAATAAAAACAAACTACTTTAAGAAAATAGCATTTAAAGGTGGGTTTACAAGCTCAGTTAAACTACTCAAACAGACTGCATGGACTCAAATTTGGGCAAATTAATTGTACGTGTAAATGGAAATCGTACAACTGGATAATTCAAAATTTTGGACTACGCGAGTTCAGACGATGCCTAAAAATACTGTGCAGTTATGGTAGTTGCAAAGTTTTTTCGTGTGTGTAAACAGATAACTGTAGGTTTTTAAACAGTTTTAAAATGTATAACTTAAATTCGAATGAAAATATGATGCGATATAGCGCATACCTACTGCATACTGCAGCACGTTTGGATACGTAAGTTCATCGTTCATAGCATGTACTCGTTTGGTACTGTAAAATATTGTACTGTCTTCTAGTGTATTACATCATTTTTACTATTGATTTTACACTTCTTATTAGTGCGTTTTGGACATTTTTTTTTACCGTGCAAATCGTAAGTCATGTTATAATGTCATCCGAAAAATCGTTAAAAAATAAAACGATTATTTCGGAGTTTATACAATTATATAAGTCATATTCTTGTATTTGGAAAAAGGGTAATGAATGACATTTTCGATGTATTGTCAAATTAGAATTGACAAACATTTGTGTCAATAACTGAACGTCTAAATCTTAATAATTTATCCAGTTTATTTGCACAAATTTACTGCACAAAAATATCTCAAATTGGTTTGGGCAGTTTAACTGAACGTGTAAACCCACTTTTAAATTTGCAGTAACCTTATTTTGGATTGTTTGACTATTTTTGTAATTTTTAAGCACCAACAGCTACACAAATAGTTCACGGTTTAAAGGGATTGGATACATTTTAAGATAATTTTAAACATACTTAATTAAAAAATATATTATGCTTGATCATTTTTTGATGACTATCAAACGTGTTTATTTTGTTTTACTCGGCTTGGTTTGATCAATAACTCTCATTCTTAACCATTATCCCAAGGCCACAATCAATACAATTTACGTATTTTGAGAATTATAATTATATGTTCACACGTATATATTTCAATGATATTAATTAGATAATTGATAAGTATCGGGGTGCCGTACTGTTAACTGATTTATATAGCTCACTATTGTATAGTGTAGATTTTAGAATATTATAATTATATATAAAAATATTATAATATTATAATTATAATACGACCGAATAAGAATTTCGAACGTGTTTTACGTATCTTTTTATTTAAACATTTATTTTTATAAATATACAAAACTATTCAATTGATTAATGAAATAGGAGTTACATTGGCAAATAATAGTATAAATGTGTTTCAAAATGGTATAGTTAATAATATATTGGGAAAAATTACATTATTAAAGCATATTCAAAAATTATATTTTGTAAATAATGGCATTAAAAGGTGCAGTACATTATATATTATGTGTAGTATTAATATTTAAGTAGTAAATGATAAGATCAAGAATGCAAGGAAATTATACTTATATTCCTATGAATTAAAAACACGTATATTGCCATCATAAACGAAAAAATGTAACCCCCAATCTTTCCGGTACTGTTCTTATAATATGAGTCTAAGCGAGTATAACTTATTTTATTATCACCGAAATGATAGGATTCCACGACTTGATTTGGACCCTAATAACGGAAAATATAGCACATATGACTTAATGTATTATAAACTTAAAAAGATAATTCAACGTATAATAGGTTGGATTTAGAAATTGAATTTACAATAATAGAATTAAAATATGTACCTAATTACTTAATATAATTTTGAAATGAAAAATTTTAAATGAATTACATTTATTTCCCACCAAATAACATTTTTACAATACTCATTGATATGAGTATAAAAAGTAAAATGAAAATATTTATTTTGATTCGGTTGTTAGTAGGTAATTATTATCTATCAATGTAATTATCTTAATAGTATTAAGTGAGTAAATACATATGTAAACTTTAATTTTATTTTCTATAAGCTCAATAATTATACTTAAATACATTAAATATACATTTAATTTTTTTAATCATGAATACATAAAACGATTAATTAAGTTTAATTAAAATTAAAATAAATTTGAAAATGTACATTTAGGTAAAATATTTAAATTCATCCGTATTTTTAACTATCTAATTAATTGTAATATCATGAGTTCTTAAATTATTAAAAAGTAGGTATTAAAAGTATAAAAAATACCAAACATATTTTTAAAATATAATATTATTACATAATATTATGAAATAAGCTAACATATGTTTTATACATAGATATAGTTTGTAATTCATAAAATATTTTCCCAAAGCAAATTTTTCTACTAACAATAAGAAATTTTTTAATTTCTTAACAGTAATGTATCCTAACACTAATAATAATAGAAACCTATACAATATATTTTCCGTGAAACTAAACAGTGAAAATATACGGGTCTCAATTTAGTGTAATTTTCCCCTTGGTTCGAAGTAATAAAACATTAAAATTGAAACGTATACATTAGTTAGTCTCCCACCAAGTTTTTCCCTGTGGTCCTCGTATTTTAATTATACATATATAAGTTAAAATTAAGCTAAAATTAATTAAGTAAGAAATATAAATAAAAATAACGTGCGACTATCGAAAATTAAAAGACACGTGTTTTAACACCTAAAAAGTAAACGTATTATATAATGCAGTCATTAATGAGAATATTTAATATAAAATAAGTTTGATAGTCAACTCTATATTTGAAACACGTTTCGTTTTGTAAGAATAATCAGTAAATAAAACTTTAATGTTCAATGCTTAATATATTCAATTATACAAAATACAAATATCCATGTGAAAACAAAATACAATAAAATGACATATAATGTTCCACATTGCATGTTAATTGTTATGACTTATCCTGTCAAACTACAGCATCCAAATAAATAAAAAACAGTTGCTGTATTGTTTTATACACTCACAAAAATTTTTACATTATACATTTTCTGTAACAATTGGTAAAAACTCATTTACTAAATTCACTAAGCTCATTTTTTTTAAACATATGTAATTTAGTTATGTTTTAATATGGATTAATTTTGTTCTGATAATTTAAATAAATGTATATATATATATATACTCAGAAACTCAATGTATCAATACAATCAATACCAAACAAAATAAAATATACTGCATTATATTATTAAAAAAATATTTTTTTTCTGTCAAACACGGAGGGAAATATCTGGGAAACAATTTTATCTCAACTTATATTTTATATACTTCCATTTTTCATCGTTCTCATAATTTTATATGATCAAAACTATTTAACCAACTTAATTTCAAAATTTAACACACACACAACACACACACAACACACACACATATATATATTTATTACGAGAAAATTTTCAGAAAATTAGTTTTTATTAAACTTCAGATTTAGTTTCTTAATACAATAATATTTCACAATAAAAGTTTAAAGTTTCAATGTAAAATTAAGGTATGTCAAGTATCTAAACGTTTTATAAAAAATATATTTATAAGTAAACTTAATATTTTTTAATAATAAAAATAATAATAAGCATTTAAAGTAAAAAATATTTAAAAACTATTACAATTTTTAAAGTTTTTCAGTACCTAGTATAATTATTGCAATGTAAAAAATTGACTAAGGTAATTATAAAATTGAAATATGTGTATTATGTAAATTTAATATACAAAATAATATTAAAAGTGTATTATAAAATTTATCTCATCGCATAACACCACGTCCAGAGACATAATTTGTGGTTATTAGCATACTTATTTTAATAAATGTAACCTAATGCGATATTGAAACAATATATCCTTTGCAAAATGTTATTAAGAGGATTTGAAGTGATAATTTTTTATCTCGGTTTATCATAACCGCAACATAGGAATTTAGACGTTTTTATACTTCCAACGTAACGATCGATCAAATGTTAAGATACGGATTTTGAGAAAAGATTTAAAACTACTTGTTAAGTCTACTTGGAAAAGACTTTCACACTATTCTTAATTTAACCGCCTCAATTTCTAAAAAGTTGAAAATGTTAACTTTAAAATAAAAAATGCTTTCAATCGATGTCGGTGAGATTTATATACAGGGATAAGATTAAAAATGAGATGAATCCATTCTCATGTAGACTGGGCGAATAGTTAAATTCTGTTTTTTAAATCTGTATCGTATCATTAAAGATCGATCGGTGCGTTAGAAATAGAAAACTTCTAAATTCTTTCGTTGCACATATAATAGAAAGTAATATATATATATCGAATTAAATATGTTTTAAAAACCAAATCGTGTAAATGTGACAAATTATCAATTATGTAATCAACAACTATTTTACGTATCTATTTTTACATCTAAATTTAATTAACAATATTATATTATTAAAATGTTGGTCATGATGCTTTGATGAAAAATTATTATTATTATGTAATATATGCTTACTTGGGCCGTTTGCTTTTTATTGCAACAGAAATTAATGAACGACACGTTCACAAAATCCGTGGCCACGACGACGGTAATCGTTTTATCGCCCAATGGCTCTTGGGACCCCATGCACACCACACTTCTCAATTTCGCGTCCTAAATAATACCGAGGGACGTAAAATCATTCATCAAATAGCTGTACACGCACACTTCCGTGTATAACACATACATACACATACAAAGACACACACACATACACACACACACACACACACATAAATATATATAATAAATGAAAATACTTTAGGGACCCTGGCATATTTTCCCGTCCTGGTGTCCCGTATCGTCGACATGTCAATCACTTCGCAGTCCTGACAAAAAATAGTGAAAACAAATGGATATAATAAACTCAATCGTTACGGAGATCCAACATTTATAAAGTAATGCATTTTACTTTTTTCTGATCAATCCAGTACAAGAAAAATCCTCTTTCGTCCACTTTGATAGTCACCAATATTCCGATTCCACTTTCCTATAAAAAAAAAAAAATAAATAAATAAATAAGTATCATTTATGTTAAGAAAAATTCATACAAGTGTCATTAATAATTAATGACACTTGTGTGAATATTTCTTTTACTAATTAATATTTTTAGATAAATATTTCTATTAAAAATTGTGTGAATGTTTTCAATATTTGAGTTTAATAAATTAGTTATCTATATTAATACTCAGTCCGTATCTTAATAAAATGTTTTGGTATATTTAATAAATTATAATGTATAATTAATTAAATAAACAAATTTTAATTTTTTATTTGATATTGTGGTATACCTAACTAATGTTAGTTTTAATGAATATTTTTTCTTTGAATCTTTAATATTTTTCTAAAATAATTTCAATTATTTACGATTTGAACTTTTTTAGTCAATGGTAGCTGTTATATTATTATAATAAGTGCTTGCACAAAAATTTAGAAAATTTTATTTTATTTTTTTTATTGCTATTTTTTTTTTTTTACCAAATATTTGAGAATAAATTATATTTAAAATGAGCAGCATCAGATAAAGTACGGTCCCCTTACTCTTAGACTTAAATTGTAAGATCCCATTCACAACATTACAGGGAGTGTCGGAGATACGAAGCACCACTTATGTTTATGCCTAAATGTATAAATTTGATTAAAATTCAGAAACCACATTGAAATCATTCGACATTTTATTATTACAAAATGTGTACCTATTTAAAATGTATCATTTATTTGCTGTAATTTATATAAATGTAATAGAGATATAAGATAATAAGCATGTCTACCTTAAAATGTTTCTAAATAAAAATATTTTAATAAGTGACATAAATGGATAAGAATTTGAATACATTATTTTAAATTTTACAATAAAATAACTGACATAAATGTCTTTGAATATATGTCAGGAATGAACAAATCAACCGAGTACGATGAATCAAAAGTAATCCCACAAGTAAATGTGAACAAGAGACGTAAATTCAAGGAAAAGGATGAATAAAAAGACCATATATTTTCTGGGTAATAAAAACATGTCTTTAAAATGTAGGTTGAAAAAATGGTATTTTATAAATGAACGACAGTAAAATTCCGAATAATGAAGCATAAATGTACAAAATAATAAATATATAGTTATGATTATGGAAATATAGTTATATCAATTTTGATTATTAAAACATTCAATATACCGACTCATTGTAATAAGAATTAACTATTATGTATATTAAATATAATGTTGTAATAACGCACTTCCATTAATTAAAATAATGTGCATAGAACGTTGTACAATGTACACTACATCGAAGTCGTTCGTTCGCGTTAATAAAAAACAATGTGCAATTATAATAATAACATTAATGATAAACAAATCAAATATACGACTTGGAAAATAATAATATATTAAACTCAGTCGAATAAAAAAAAAAAGAACGAGTAAAGAGAAATACGATTTGAATAAACTTTTTCCTTATCAAACGTTTCAAAATTACTTGTAATGAAAAACAGGAACATATTTATCTATGTATACCTATTTCGAGCAAAACTTCCCTTGGGCGTATCCGTGGTGTGGATTTAAACTTGCCGAGGAGCACCTGTTTGCATTTCAATCGACGATTTATCCGAAGACAAAGTTTATACATTTTTAATAATGTTTCCTTCGCACGTCGATCGATCTGATCGAGAAGAAATGTTACATCCGCCGAACAAATGATCGTCATTCGGAATTTGAAAATGAGTACTAGGACATAATTTAACAGCGTTTTATCGCCGCATCTACAGACTGTATGCAATTTTTTCCACTTCAATTATTCGCTTGAAACGGGATCAAGGAACTAACTAGGCAAGTAAGCTAAATGTTTTTACTCGTAAGGTGAAGTTAAACTAGAAAAACACAAGTTTAGTTTAAAGTTTACATTTTCTTTTCTTTTATATTAACTTGTTACATTTATATATATAAAAAAAAAATTAACCACATTAAAAATAAATTAAATTTTTAAAAAAACTGAATAATAATAATAATATTATATTTATACGAAGCAATGTTTATGTAAGATATTTTAATTTCAATTGAAATCTAGAATTAGAGCAATCATTCTGCAATTGTTACTTCAATTATTTTTATTAAACAAAAGTACCAAAAATGTTTTTTAAAATTATTAATGTTGAAACTATATATCGAGAAAAAAATAAACTCGTTAAGTTAGAAGTAACATTCGAAAAAAAAATAAGCTCATTAAATAACTAAACATTTGAATTCGTTAATACTCACGGAAAAATGAGAATCAGACGGATAAAAGGTAAAACATATTTTTGTATTAATAATTTCAATAATATACATAAATCAGGGGGTGATGAAAATAAAGTATGACCATTTGAACCAACACGTTTTGTTTAAAGAAACGAAGATATACAGACACGTAGTAGTTGTACTTGATGAGGATACAAAGGTGGCAGTGTGCAGTAGATCATACTGTAATAATAATAGACAATAACGTTGTGACGGCTGATAATGGAACATAATAAAAAAAATAAGTTTGCGGATGAGAAAGAGTGAGAGAGAGAAAGTAATAGAGAGAAAGAGACGAATAATCGAGGTTTCACTGTAGAATATAAAACATGGGTAGTATTACAGATGTAAGTTACCGATGTAAGTTTTTTGCACGCACCACTGTTTTACGGTTTTCAAAATGAAAAATATTGTATTAAACACCTGAGCTTAGAAGGTCGGAAGTATCGTTGGGACTACGGATCAGTACACGGTCGCGCGTTTTCGAATAAACCGTAGAAGAAGAATGTTATTGTCGATTGTTGAACTAAGAAATCGCTCACACTCACGTGTGATACATACACGTTGTTTGTGAAACACTACACTACACTACACATACAGATACATTACGGGTGTATCACGAACATAGTGCAGCTTAGTGCGGTTCTCTATTTTTTTGATGGTCATCCGTCTCCACCAGATACATACAAAACAGGTATTCACACACAACAATTACATATTTATCACATATATGTGAAGTTAGCCCCCTCACCCCCACTGCATAAAATATTTTCCAAAATTATTGTAACCTTATTTTATCAGTTTGTAACTATTTGTAACCAACTTTTTTGAAATAGTAATCTCATTCTTTCTGAGTATTCGTACATTTTTTCAATTAGGGGCTGGCCCTCCAACGCAATCAAATCGTCTAAAATAGTTCCTTACATGTTTATGAAGTTACCCCATCTTTGACTATGTTCAATCGACTTCCGACAAATTTCAAAATTTAATATAAAATTTAATTAAATTAAGATTTTTTTTTATATTTTGATTTTTTTATCCAATTAAGAATTTTTTTATTCTATTCAGATTTTTTTATTTTCATTAACTTTTTTTTAATAAATATAGATTTTTTGTTCAACTAAGTTAATATATTAAATTAATTAAAAATCCATAATGAATAAAAATAATCTAAGTAGAAAAAAATGTAATGATTGAATAAACAAAATCTAAATCGAATAAAAAAATCAGTTGAATAAAAAATTTATATTTAATGAAATGCCTAGTCGAAGAAAATAAATCTTTATTTAATAAAAAAAATCTAGATAAAATAAATATATCATAATTAAATAAAGTTTTTTTTTTTTTTTTATTCGACTTTACTTTATGGCTATATGCATCAATTGAGTTTTAATTGTATGGTATAAATATAGTTACAGAAAATCTTTATTCTTTTATTAAAATATGATTTGAGATATGTATAATTTATTATACAATATATAAAATACTATAATATTTTTTATTTTATATTAATAATTATTATAAATCTCAATTATTGATCTTTTTTATTGTACATTTTTATTTATTAACATTTTAAAAGTAAATAATGAACATTTATAGAAATTATGAAATAAAATGTTGAAAACTTTCGTTTGGTCAATGTTCAATGTGACGGTATTTATTGTTGACAATTGACAATACTGCTATCTAGCACTAGATATAATTGATTTTTTATTGAATCGCTCCAAATGTATAAGAAAAACAGTACTTAATGTCGAGGTTAGACGAATGTCCATGATTCAGTTTCAATATCCCGTTCGTCTTTAATATAGATAGTAAAATAAAACGTGCAATAATATAAATATAACACGTCAAAATAAAAATTAACATTGGAAAAAAATATTAGGTTCACCTAATACATGTTATCATCATGTTTATTTTTAAATATAAATTTATTTTAAATTGTATACAAGTTATTGGAGGCTCTATTAGTGCGTGTATTATTCGTATAAATCACCACTTCATTATTTGTTCTATGTATAATAATTAAACGACAATTCAAATTAATTATATTTTAATCCAAGTAATTATTTTTTTATCATTTTAAAAATATCTTGTCGTTCATCTCAGTTGAAGGAATATTAAGTTTATGCTACACTTAATGAGAGGCTAATATTTTATAAAATTATTTAAAAATAAAAGTTTTATTGTAGGCTATAAAACTTGTACATTTTTTCACCAATATAAATTAAAAATGATTAATTCCTATTATATTATGGAAAAAAATTAAAATTAAAAGCTGCATTTTTCGTTTTTACCCTAGTGGATATATGAATATCATTTAGAAAATTCATTTTTTCGTTTAATTATAAATAACCCAATAGCAAATAGTAGAGGCATTAAATTTATTTAAATTTATCATTTGCATTTCATAGTATTTTATTAATCATATTTAACTGGTGATATAGTTTTGATAGAATAAAATCTGGAAGAAATTTATAATAATGGAGATAAGTGGATATTAGCCATTGAAGGAAAAATATTGAGAATTAGTAGAAATAAAACAGAGTATATACATTATGACTTTGAAGGAAGATACACCAAGAAGTTGAGGGTATGAGGGGACCAATGATAATTAGCAGTGATGTGATAGGTGAAGTTAGATCTCTAAATATTTAGGATCATTCGTAAAAAAGGACATGCATTGCCATGGATACAAGATATAGGATTAAGTGCGGTTGAATGAAATAGAGAGAAGCGTCGGGAGTCTTATGTGTTAAGAGAATTCCAATGCAACTGAAAAGTAAATTCTACGGAAGTGTAGTGAGACTAACTATGCCATATGGTTTGGAGTATTAGGTGGTTGACAGGAGAATAGAACAGAGCATGCGCGTCAGAGAATACTTAGATGTATGAGTGAAGTGATAAGAGAAGAAAGAATAAGGAACAAATATTTGAAAGGTAGTATTGGTGTATTGTCTATAGTGAATAAGATGAGAGAAAATAGACTACGATGGTTGGGCATAATATGAAGCAATAGAAAACAAAAGCAGTAAGAGTGGTTATGAAAATGAACGTTGATGGAAAAAGAATAAGAGGAAGACCAAAAAAGAGATAATTGGATACGACTGAGAATGATAGAAGGGTTGTTGGTGTGTGCGTAGAGGTTGTAAAAAATCGAGAAAAGTGGAGGGTTAGGATAAGGATGGCTGATCCCAAATAGGTGGGAGGACGGCGAAGGAGAAACTAGCCGCCCTTAGGGAAATTCATCTTTACTCAAAATTGTTGAAGTTTTAAATTCTACAAACTTGGTTACAAATGATTCAAATTGAGAAAATAAAGTTACAGTCATTTTGGAAAATATTTTATACAATAGACATTAATTATGATTGAAGACAGGTGTTCTATACCATATTATAATATACGAAAGATGATTAAAACCTCTCCCCTTCCCCCTCACCACATTTTATCGGTCGACAACTGTATCATCGGACATGTCAACAAAAAACCGCATATTACGTGCGCTATGATGTACTTTATTTTAATAATTATACAACGACAAAAAGTGTTCAGCCCAACGACTTTCAGGTTCGATTTTCAATATGAATTTCCAAATACTTTTGAAGTCAGTATCAAAATATCTCTACCGAATGGAAAAAAAAATCAATGCCTATATATCGTCCACCTAAATCATAAACATCATATTTTCCATTAATTTAGATTTTGGGATTATTCGGGTTTAATTAAAATATTAGAAAAAACTGCGTCGCTTGATATTATTGAATATTTGATTTCTTAGTTTTATTCTCCCTGAATTTTATTGTAATCCTCGGATGTATGGCCAAAAAGACGTATTTACATGACTGCATACAATTTACTGTACAATATACGACCTTTGCGACTTAGGCTGATAATATATAAATATATATATATATAACAGAGTTGAAACAGGGGTCAAAGGAAATATGGAAATAATAACAACTATTCTATTGATTTTAAAATAAAGTTCTTATACTGTTAGACATAGGCATTTGTTCAGACATAACTCATTTGTAAGGAGGTATATTCAGAAGAATGATCTCAAGGAAAAAATTAAGAGGATGCCCAAGAACATCATATTTCCAAGACCTTAAACATCTGATGAATGATATAACATCCTATTCATAGTTAAAAAATGTGAAAAATGGCAGAGCTATATGGCCAATGACGACTTTTCAAATTGCTTATGTGTGAGTGGAAGAGGTTCAAATTTTTCTAAAAAATAAGTAATTTTTTAATATAAGAAATATATAAGGTATAAATTAATAATTGTATAATTTTATAACTATTAGAAATACAAATGAAGAGTTGTTTACAACCATATGATATAAATGAAAATTATTTTCCTCCTCACCTTCATAACAAGACATTTATGGCTCGTAAACATTTTTTTCTTCTGGAGGGGGGGGAGTCAAGACTCGGAACCTCCCCTTCTCGAAAATATGCCACTGTATATGGCTATGATGACAAGACACAGCTTTTAGATGATGATGATAATGATGACAGTTAGGTATTTTCTTATATTACACAATGACAAACCATATGATAAATTTTAAGTTATTATCTTTTAACTAGTCACTTCAAAATAAAACTAAAAATTAGTGAATATTTAATGAATAAATATTTCAACGTGATTACAATTTTGAATAATATTTATGAATGATTCGTAACATTATACAAATTCAAGATTTTCGTTCATCCAGCATGAAAGTAGAAATACAGTAATGTTTACTGAAAATCATTTCTTAATAACTCTAACGCATTATAGTTAGTCTAAAATCTCATATTAATTAAAATAACGTGTAAAAATATGTTTACCTATTGTATACCTAGGAAAAATAATTTAGGATTACTATGAATTATTTTACTGAATGCAAGTAGTATAAAATTTTCAAGCTTTTAAATTTTTAGTGAAATACAAACTAGGTACTGTTTATTAAATTAGCATACAACAATTTCATAATAATCTGCAGTTTGTTAGCATAATAAAACAAACATTTTAAATATTTTACAAAATTATTTTAATAAAATTATTATTTTTCAAGTTTTTAAGTGTTAAGTATCAACATTAATTTAGATTAAATTTTCAATAAAAACTAATTAATCTTCTAATTTTATTTAAAATTAATCATCCAAAATAATTTTCACTTTTTCAGTATATATGTATATTTCTGTGCAAGATGATTTTTTAGACCTTTAATAAACTTATTTTTCCCATAAAACGTTACTCATTTTTGCTATTTTGATATTTTTTTAAATTAATAATATTTATATACAAAAAAAAAAAAATGTTTTTTGCGTTAAATTAGGAGAAAATTAAAATATGTATATTTAATTAAGAGAAATAAAAAATTAAAATTGATTGAAATTGGTAATTATTTTTAGTTTTTCGTAAAAATATAAAGTAGTAACAATTTCGAAAATAATTAAACATGATTTTCGTATATATAAACTGTTTATCGGAAAACTGGATGTTTAACGTTAAAAAAATCACCCCGTACAAATATATTAAACAACATTTCCTATAACGGTCTTAAAATTTTTTTAATGTAATAGTTATTGAAAAGTATGGCACAAAGAAGTATATAGTAAACACTAAAATTATAATTAAAAATGTGTCGTTCGTTATGAAAACTAAACACATGGTCGAGCACCGAAATTCCCAGTGGTGTTAATCAAATAATCTACTCTGTGAGCAGTAACTGAATGCTATACAGAGCGTGTACGACTAATAACAACAAAATAATTGTTTTGCAATTCTAAATAATTTATTACAAGCTGTTAAAACGTCTACGTAGCCGAGACGTATTGTGGGTTATAAATAATACCATACCTACTGTATTGTCGTTTACCGATAACAATAATATTATTAACTACATTATTAAAAGCGACAACGAAAATAAGTACAAAGATAATAAATAATGGTACCTGTATTGGAGAAGAAAATGTCAACATTGAACACAAAATTGAAAAATATTCTTAACAAAAAATACGTATCGAGCACACTGATATAATAAGTATAATATTATTTACTGTATGCGACGAGTAAAATAATTAAATAAAGTAAATAAAACGACATTGTGATCTGAAACTGTTAACCCAAATTATTTGATTCACAAATTATTCACCTATATCGTTTACGTAATAACATATTTATTACTAACAGTATTTATAATCAATGATAATACTCACTGATGCCGTAGATAACTTGGTATCGTATTTGAAGATATTATATGGCATAACTATTGGGGTGAACTAGTGGGTGATTGTGTGTATTTAAAATATGGTACTATCATGGAGTGTCAAAGCTATAGTTAAGTAACGACTGTAGCGGTTTAAATAGTTGTGAAAAAAGTACATTATTCGGTTTTATATTTTATGATAAGTATGTAGGTGTTATTTTTTCGGTTTTCAATATTTAAATATCTTAATTTTTTTTTGTAATTGTTGATGCTTTTCCGGAGCTTAGAGCTGAGGTATAATATTCATACGGGACTAAATCGAACTAGAATATGTTTCAATATTCACGCTGATTGCATAGCCAAGTTCATTGCATACAGTTCATATATTATAAACTTCATTTTAACTTAGCTTACTATTTTTTTTATATTATAGCATAAACATAATATGTGCGTTCTATCGTTAGTTTTCGAGAGTAGATGATATTATCTGTTTTTGCGGATGGTGGATTATTTATTATATACGGATTACTTGAGTATATAAATATATTACAAAAATTAATTGAAATTTATTTGAGAACAATATCATTGAAGTGTTAAACTTCCACTGAGATTACGTTAATTTAAACTTACATTTAGCATATATAAATAAATATATTTACATCACATAACGTAATTGGAAAGCTTCAAGCATTTAAATAGTACCTATATGTATCAGTTGTTTTTATTTATAAGGTATGCAATTTATTTTCTTCTTTAAATAGTTAAATATATTTTTTAGCGCTAATTTTAATATATTCCTAGAACAAATCATTATTTGTCATTAGATACTTAAATTAAAATATTTCAAGATTAAAATTAATTTTAGTTGTGAGTAAGTAACTTTCACCACTTAGCTTGTCGAATGTGACAGTTTTAAACGTACTTTTTTTTTTTAAAAAAAATCATAGTTTTTGAAAAATATTTTTATGTTGTGACTAGTAATAGTGACGACAAGACAGTGAACGGTTTTGAACAATGAGCAGATTGTTATGATCAGTATTATATTGTTCTTTATTATAATATTTTAATAAAAACCAGGAATGTTTTTAGTTAAATAATATTTTTCTGTAAATATTTGTTTAAGTAGTAGTAAATGAGCACTAAAAGTTTCATACAACTACTTTTCTAAGAGGAAATGGAAATAAGTGGTACTCTAGAAATGTAATTTTTCGATTTTCTCAGTAGTTAACTTGAGCATAAAGAAAAAAATAAACAAAAACCTTAGAAATTATATTAATTTTTCGTAAAACCGTTATTATTTCCTTTGATAAAACAAGTAACTTTAAGTTTTTTTTGCTTGAACGTTTTACCCAATCAATAAACATTGAAACCTATAGGTACATGCTATTTTATTCGATTAAAAAAATCAAAAGATATGACTGTCAACTTTCATAATAGGACGATATTGATTTAATTATCAAATTTTGATCATTTTTACAAATATTTATGATTATATTCAATTAAATATATTTTACATAATATCTTTTATCAAGAATGGCTTTTACAAATGCAATGATTAAATCTTGTAATTTAAATTTATACAAATTTATTTGATAATTCATATTGTATAAAATAATAAAGAATCAAGAAAAGTGATTTTTTCTATAATCATTTGCCCTCGGATATTTAATTATTTATAAGTTATTAGTAAAAGACAGTTGACAGACATAAGGTTATCGAAAAATTATAAATATAAACATTTGATATCTGATTAATTAATAAATCACTTACATGTTGAATATTTGTAATTACATGAACCGAGAAAAAAATTTAAATATTTAAAATTATTTAAAACATATTAACTTATGGTATAGTTTTACCATAATACATTGAACCGCGTAGAAAATTATCGGGAATTGAATAATAATTAAATACCAGAGTAGGTATACCTCAACTTCTTATATTTTAGAGCCCTGTTTGATTATATATTTCACCTAAACCATATTTAAGCTCTACAGAATGAGATCCTTTTTTACATTTTATTATAAAATACATTATACAATTAGCATACATTTTAATAAAAAACTAAAGTTAAAATAAAATTTTGAATAAAAATTTTAATCTAATATTTTTAATAAACTTATTTTAAATAAATAAAGCATAATTTTTGCCATCAAATTTAAAAATTAAACATTGTTTTACATTCAATTTTTATTATATTCAATTAATTTGTAATAATATATTTATATTTACAATAGAGAAATATCAGCTATTACTAAAAATAGTCCCTGTGTAACTTTATATTTTTACTAAAGTTATACGAACAAAGAACAGCAATCAATACGTGCTTAATATAAAAAAATAAGACATCGATATTTCTGTTGAGAGGTAGAAATAAAACTTTATCACAATTAGTAATATTTTTTTATCAGTTTTGAAATCTGTTTTTGTTAGCATAACAGATTCTCGGAAACAATATCTTATATATATATATATATATATATAGTTGGTGGCTGAATCATAATATACTAGTATGTTTTGTAAGCCCTTATTTACTAAACATTTTACTTAACATAACTACCTATTAAAAATTTCGATAGCGAAACTAACGTGTACATTTTTCGTGTCGTCAATTCAAATGAGTATACATTCGATAATGTGTCGTAATACATGTGTATTAGTATTTTAAATAAACATAGATAAATAAACAAATCATTTAACGAATTTACTGTGAGGTAAATTTGTTTTTAATAAAAATTTCTTAATAATAATTTATGAAAGACCGTGTTAAATATTTTTAATAGTGATGAAGGAACTATAAAGTCGATTATGAAGATCTAGAAATGCAATATTCCAAATTTAGGAATGGTGTTTTTAGACATTTATACATGGTTATTCGCATAGATTTGTTGGTTCGGTAATTCTATACTTATTTTCTATTATTGTGCACCAACAGTTCAAATATCCTTAAATGAAAAAAAAAAATGTGAAATTAGTGATTTTTCTATTTTAACTTGATTTTGTATTGTTTAACACGAAATCAAGATTCTGAATAAAACAGCAGATTTGAATTTTATGTATTGCATTGATGTTTTATTTTTTAGTCAACTCTTCTTTTTTAAGTAGGAGTTTAGCGCTAAAACTTTCATGTGGTTGCTTTTTAGATTGGATAAAGATAGAACTTTTAAAATATTATTTTCCAATTGATTATGTTGTTTTTCTAAGCGTAAAGTAAATATGATAAACAATACTCAGTGAAATATTTATAAATATATAAGTTAACTGGATTATTTCTGTCAAACGTTACAGACTCCTGCAATGTTATTTGTTATTTTTTTTTATCGTATTATTTGTTTGTATTTGAAAGCGATGATGAATCATCGTATTCGAAAAATAATTCAAATGAAGGTCAATACAAATATATATTCAGTATGATTAAGGAAAAAATAAAAATATAAACAATCAATATTTCAGTAAAAAATCAATTTGGTTGAAATTAAATTTTTAATTGTCAAAAATAAGTACCAATTTTTTCGATTTTTAAATATTAAATATTACAACTTAGGGATAGCCTTGTGTAAAAATCATAGGACATGTAATATTTGTTTAATCAAAAACAATTTAAATTTTGATTGAATACAACTTAACAATAATTCCAGTTTTTCGTTCACATAGAAAAATTTCTAAGTAAATTGGGGTGGCCTATTTAAGTACCTAATTTAATACGTATTTAGGCCCAATTTCCTATTTTAAGCATAATATTATAGTCACAGGAAATTAATTTATATAATAGTATAAATGAGAAGAAAAAAAACAGGTAGTAAAAATATAAAATTTGCGCTATCGAAATTTTCGATTCTTTTAGCAATCTTTCTAAGCATAGTAAAAGTAATTGAAAAAAGTTGTAACCTATTTATTTTGATAAAATAAATTAATTTATGTCTTACGAAAGTTTATGAAAAAGCTATACCTAAAAAAAACTTTAAATGTTATTAAAAAATGAGAAGATCTGATTAACTTAGTTTATATTAACCCAAAATGTATATGTTTAAAATAAGAAAAAAATGATTTATTTAGGAATAAAAACCATATTTTTTTAAATTTTATGGATGGATATTTTTATCTTAATCTGCGTCTAAACAACTCGAAAATTTCTTCAATTATAATATATATATATATATATATATATATAATTATATTTATAACAAGATGTAGCTGGTTTGCAATTAAATTAGATAAAATACCGAAGTATGTATGTATGTATAAGTATTTTATTTCCAGAAAATACATGCTTAAACTATGTTATTTCATAATGTGTAGTAATAAAATAAGATAATAATTCATAAATAGTAAATAGTGAATTAGTTTATTAATAATAATTTTGATTGTTTCATGGTGTTTAGAAGAAAAAAGTATAATAATATAATATAATATAACTCTAAATTTAATTGCTATTGTTATTGTTATTTATTTATAACTAACTTGTTGTAACATGTAATATGTTGATACATTTCAATTTTTAATAAATAAAAAAAATAAAAAAGAAAAGTATGTACAATTAAATACAATTTTATTTTATTTAATATTTTTAAATTTTATTTAGCTCTAGTTTAGCACATTTTGGGTTTAGACCACAAGTTGATGCGTCAAAATGACTTGAAAAAAATTGAAGAATCCGAATATTATATTCAAAATATGAGTTGCATTTTAAAAAAAATTTAAGTTTTATTGTGCATGAGCAAGATATTGTCTTAAAAGAATTTTAAGTTATAGGAAATTACGATCCATTAGTCTAATTTATGTCCCGCAAACAAAATTTTAAAATATGTACAGAGTAATGAGTAGTAAAGTAGCCCCTGATTTTTTGGGACAACATATATATATATTCATGTGTATATATATATTACAATTCTGATATTTATCCATTGATTTTAACGTTTATAAATAAATATGACTGGTCTTTTTTTTAAGGTTGTTAAGTAACAAGTTGGGTGAGTATTTATTCATTTTATATTTTGATTCCAATACAAAAGTTTAAATTGACACATTGAATTAATAATCCAGGTTTCAATGTCATGTTTAGATGAAATTATTTGATATTTTATACTGCTTAACATTAGTGACGGAAGTTATGATGTGTAATTTTTTTTTTTAAAAGAACAGTGTGTTCACGTATTTGGTTATATGATGCATTATTTTTAATTTCTAGCATGGTATCAATATTTTTTTATTTACTTTTAATCAGGGTTGAAACGTAAAATACAGTTTAGTATAAATCACATATTATACGTACGTATAGAACGTATAAAACGTATAGTATATGTCATATAATTAGTACGTTTAATACCGAATAAAAATAAAATTACTTATAAACATAAATACATTTATAATTTACACTAACTATAAAAAAAGGAAATATAAATTATAAATAGACTAATGTGGAAATATTAATTTATTATTATTAATTATCGTTATATTGTTGTGGACATATTTATTGTTAATTCATTGTACTTGTGATAGTTACACAATTTTAAATATTTTTAACACATTTAAATTTTATTTTATATCAATGTAATAATATAGGTATTATATTTTGTACCTATAGTAATTTTTTATTATTTTATAATTAGATAGATTAGATAAAATAAGAGAAAAAAATTGCGAATTAAAAGATTGTTTTTGTAACTTATTTAACATAAATCATTTTTAACTATCTAATATATTTTTACCAAGAATAAAAATAAAAATATTAATACCTGAAATAGGGAGTATTTTACATTTTCTAAGAGTGAATTTCAAAAACAAAACACTGTTGTATCATCACTAAAATGTGGATGGTACCTAACATTTAATTTAGTTGGTCAGCAAACTCACACACACATACCACCTTCAGGAAATGCTGACCAGATAGATGGCAATAGAATAAAACGTCGCCGGAAGGACGTGATGGGGGTAACTGCCATCGATGCGGAGGACGGAACGCTGCCCGATTCACGAGTGAAGTGATCGGTCATTCTTTTATTTTTTGTATTAATTATATTTTTTGTTTTTCTTTAATTAAAAGGTTAAGATCATAATTGTAAAAGGAGTTCATGTTTGGTAATTTATCTATTTTAAGTATTTTGTGTGAGTATATGAAAAAGTTGGTACACTTACAAAAAGGGTATTAAAACTATATTGTATTTCAAACCTCAATCCAGTGCTAGATCATATTCTTTGTCAGTTTGAGGGGAGAGTACAATATTGTTTAGGTGAAGATTAACTCACGCTCGAAACATCCAGTGCTAGATCTTATTCTTTGTCAGTTGTTTCGAGTGTAAAATAACTTTAGAGCCGTAAGGGAAAGTAAGCCTTTTAAAGAACCTGTTTTCGACTATCCTATTAAGCAGTGCTAGATCGTCTTCTTTGTCACTTAATAAGGTAGTCGTCCGGGCCAATTATTAGATTTTTCTTTACGTGCTTGTTTGACGGTTAGAGTGTCCAACAACCGACAAATACTTTGTTTTAGTGTTGTTATACGTCAAGCCTTTGCGTGGCGTATACGACAACACTATACGTATCAGTCATTTATACGTTTTATACGTGCGATATATACATAAAACGTATAAAACATTTTATACGCGTATATTACCAATCCTACTGTTACCTGCGGCCACACCATTATTATTTTTAAATTTTCTAGTGTAAAAACTTTCCTCAGAATAATTTATTTTTATTCGAATTTTGAACTACAATTTAATAGTATTGTTAATAATAAAATATAGTAACTACGAAAGTGTGATATTTTACTGTGACTCATTGGTATCTTAGAATAATGTTTGAAATTAATTAGTTTAGTTTTTAATTTAGCTTAACTTAGTGTCGGGTGAACACCATATCATAAAGAACTTAGTAATGCATATCATATTATAAATCTAAATTGAGAGCTTATTCAACCTTGACTGAAAACTCAATCTTAACATTTTCGATTAAATATAACTAATATATATTGATTGATTTAAACAAAAATATACGTAATACAAGAGAAATTTAGAAAATAAAAACTTAACACGTTAACTGTAGATAACAAATATGGGGTTGAAGTCCGAGGTATATGACATACTGATATAATTGCTTTGAACTATTTATTAGCATTCAAAGTCTTAGGTGTATAGTAAAATAAAAGGTTTTATATCATTGACTACTTGACATAATAAAACATACGTATACATATTATATAATACATAATGAAAAAATGACAAGATATTTTATATTTTAAATTCATAATTTTTTTTTTTTTTTTTATATTATATCAATTATTTTCAAATTTGTAGAAAAAACTTATTTAATATCAAACTTAATATTAACACTATTTAGTTGTTTCCATTTTTTGTACTCTATTTAATTGTTAAATTTTGTATAACGTACAAAAAAGAGCTTATAAATAAAACAAGGATTATTGTATTAAAAAATTACATTTTAATACAATAATCCTTATTTTGGATTAGAGCACCTGTGAAGTTTAAAAGTCATAAATGTCTTTTTACAGTAAAAAGAAAATAGGGCCAATACTAAATTTTTATTGGCTCAAATATGATCTAAAATGGTTTACAGAATAACTTTCGGTTGAAACGATATTATGTACAACAACACTTGAGGTAAAAAAAGGATAATCCTTTGAACATTATACTGACCTGACAGTAAGAATACAACATGGAAAAAAGAGTTGGTGGCTTAAAGAGGGAGGTTTAAAATGTCTGAAATATACAATATAATTGATATATGGCTCTTATATCTATTTTATGGGCACATATTTATAGATACATATAAATCTAGCAGTAAAAATGTTTTTTTATAATCTTTATTCACGTATTGCGTTGGGTTATTATATAATGCATATGCAGTTTAAGCAATATACGAATTATTGTTGTAAATCTTTTTTACGTGCACTGCATGAACATCCCGTAAATGGACTCTATATAATATTAAACTCTTATTGTTATATGTAAAATCTACACAAAGAAATTATTTATCGTATCATATTTTTGAAGATATAGTATTTGTTAATACATCCAAATTAAGATTAAAAAATACAATACTCAATATCTTGAACAAAGATTGAGATATTACACCACATACATAATACCTTAGAGCCTGGAGTATGGAATCTGTAAAATAAACATTTTAGTTAGACATTAATAAAACGCAATATTTGACTTAAAAGATTCGAGATTTACTTTATAAAAATAATTTAAAGTTTAAATGCTGTGCCAACAAATTGGAATAATCAATGATAAATGGGAAAATAGATAGTAATAGAGGAAAATTGAATTGTAAAACTAAACAAAATATTGATGTATGATTAAAAATGTTTAAATGAAAAATACAAGGTAATTAAATAAACTGAGATTAAAAATTAAATTATTGGAAACTTTTTGTTTAACACCAAAACTTGTATAACCTTGACGGAATCAAGTTCATTTAGGACTAATTGAATATATATTGAAATTGTACACTTTTAATTTTAATTTTTCTTAAATTTATATTTAAAATCGTTATGAATAATTCAAGTAACTCATATGTACATATTTTCATTCAGATCTATTAATTTTCAACCTTGAATAAAAATGTTTAGTTCGACTACTAAATGTTCACAATACTATTTTGGTTTAACTGGTTTAAAAGCTCTGGAAAAAGTTACTATTTTTTTTTATAAAGATACATTATATGTGTGTGAGATAATTATTCACTACGATTCTGAGATCGGTGAGAAATTGAGAAAGCTATATTGATCTTAAAAGCACCGGCAACAGATAGTTAACAATTGATGCGATAATTTATTGCAAGGAAAAAATATAGCAGTTTTTTTTCCAAATACTTTATTATAATAGATTTGAAATACGTCGAAAGAAACGCCCAAGTCTTTAGCCCAAATCTTTATCACATCTACTATATTGAAAGTAAATCACCTGCAAGAGTTAGAATAAATAAATATTTGGCGATGTGTCTAATTCAAACATAATCAATGCAAAACACATCTTTACACATCGCATATAATAATTATATAATTGCATTATATTCCAATAGTTTATATGTATTATAATCAGGGCTCATAACTTATAGCTCTAAAAAAAGTTGTTAAAAGCGCTTAAATATGCTCTAAAAAGTATTCATATAAGCGCTTAAATATGTACTAAAAATACTAAAATATGCAAAAAAACATTTGTATACAAAAATTATTATTTTATTATTAATATTTATTATATTATTTTATTATTTTAGCTTGGATTATTAAAAAAAAAATTGAATAATATTACATTGGAATTATTGTACTAATTGTCTCATGTGGTACTCATTTATTCTGCGATTGTTCTGTTAAAAAAAAATATACCCGAATACCTAAAAACTATAAAAATAAAATACTACAGTACAAGCTACAATTATATACAATTATGATGGTTTCCTTATCGATGGGATTACGAAGTTTCGGGCGTACACTTTCGCTACGTCGCGCGTCGCCTAAATTCGTATAGGTATATATAGTTTCTTCTGATATTATTATATAAGTTATATAAGAAGAAAAATTAATTAATACGAATTAATTACTAATATGAACAATTAATATGACTATAATAACTAGTTATTTTAAGAAAAAATGTTTTAGGCTTGGTACTAAAAAAAATCATGCAATAATCCAAAAATAAGCGAAAAAAAACAAAATAGCACTTATACTCCGAAACATGCAAAAATATGCAACATAAAATTTCGTATGTAGCTTCTTACTTATCTGAAACAAATTTATAGCTCACATAGGTACCTCTCAAAAAAAGTATGCAAATGCTAGAAGTTATGAGCCCTGATTATAATATACGTATTTTGGTCTCAAATCATTTTGTATACATCGCGGTAGAAGGAAATTTAACAGAGAAAGATCATTCAACTGCTACTAACTTACTTTAAGGACTCTTCGGAAACTATGGCCATTTCACCTACATGTGCACGTGTTGTTTTAGGTGGTAGCTACAACTTGTGTTATAACATTTGGTTGAATTGAATAGCCAGATAAGGGAGGAATTTTTCTCTGAGGACGGTAGTCCTACCACTCAAGTGAAACCTTCGGTGACTACAGTTGTTCTATGTTTCATAGGTATATTGTATATATCAAATAATTTACTAAGTACCTAGTCAAATATTAAGAGTTAAATTTTTATGCGGTTTTACTATTCGCCTAGGAATTTAATTGAATGCCTTATCAATTTATTAAAAGTCTAGAAGATTAACTAAATGTTTTTTTCTAGCCAGGAAAATAATAAAAACGAAAAGTTTTTGTAATATTTTAAAAATTAAACTATATTTTCTAATTAATTATTTCATGCTATTCTATATAAAAAATGATGTATAATTTATTAATATATATATATATATATATATATATATATATTTTTTTTTAATTTTGTGCTGTTCAGTACTACTATTGCTTTAAAACTTAAATTATAAATAAATATAAGTAATTCACAAATAGTATGAGTGTAAAATATGAATATAAAATGACATTATAAATCCAGATTTTTATTAATTTTCAGTTACTTGTTATTACATGCTATTATTTGATATTAATTGGAACATTTAAAATTGTTTTCAAAACACTAACACTGACCGGTTTGATGTTGCCAATTTCCTGCTTGTCAATGATATTTAACAAAACCTTGACCGTTGAAATTTGATAAGTTTACTACAGCTTCACGCATGGATATAAATTTAGCTTCGATTACTCTGCTATCTTTGGAACTATTATTTGAGATTAATTGAAATTTTTCACTGGAACACCAATTATTTATAATACCTACTGCTATGCCAACTTGGTAAATGCCGTTTCCATTGTTTATCACCAAACCATTTATATTTTCTAAATAGAGTAATCTTCCGTCTACTTTTTAAATACTTAATACTATTTGATCACCAACTTTTAGTTCTTTAAATAGTTTTTCACTATTTTCTGGCATTTTTTTTTTGTTTATGAGATTCAAAGCAGTTAACTTTGATTTGTTTTTCACTATTACAAAGTGATAGATAGTAATATATATAAAAATATATAGTTTAGTTTTTAAAATAATACAAAAACATTTCATTTTTATTAATTGCCTAGCTTGAAAGAGGCATTTAGTTAAGCGTCTTGACATTTAATTAAATTACTAAACACTTAACTAAATATCTAGATGGACGGTAAAAATTAAATTTTTTGACTACTTGCTTAGACATTTAAGAAAACATCTGATTTGCCTACGACACACACACACACACATATATATATATATATATAATATTATAATCCCAGAGATATAGTGCATATTTAAAACTATCAACAATCGTTTCGTTGATTGATTTAAATATTTTAGAAATACATATTTTCATATAATTTTAAGTTTTTTGAAGTAACATAATTTTTGAAATAGTAAAAAATACAGTAACGTAAATTATCAACCGAACGTGAACCAGTAACTGAAACAACGTGTAAGTAATATTCTTATTTTAATATAAATATAAATATATATATATTTGGAAACATTTGAGTTTTGAAATTAAAAATTTATTTTTCCATAGTAAAGTTTAAAATTTAAAACAATATTATTTTTTATAACATAGTGTTACTTCTAATAGTATTAAAATAATAATAATAAACAAATTAATCAAAAGTGATGTTAGTTAAAAAAAAAGCATCTGCCTAATATAATAGGTATATTTTGTAACAATAAATTAACCGCATACAAAGAGATGAACTAAAGATTTTTTTAATCAAACTTGAAATAGACTTTTTAACAATAGACTGTACGTATAACAAAAGAAAACTGATACATTTATACCAAATAGCCTGTTTAGATTATCAATAACAACCATTAGCATGTTAACGAATACAAAAATCACGGCGGAAGAAATTTTAAGTTGTTTTGTTCATAATCCTTTCCATCTTCAGATATATTCTATCACAATCAAATTCAAACTTAACTCATAATATGAATGAAAAAATAACGGAATACATAATATGTATACACACACAAACACACACACACACACACATATATATATGAGTGTGGTAAGTATGTTTATATGAAATATTTGTTAACCTACGATGTATAGAAAACACGAATATTACCAAACATAAACGTCAAGAATTTTCGAATAACTAATACATTATATTTTAATACTTATATTTGTATTATTAGATATAGTCGAGAAACAAATATAGGATACGCGCAAATAGTCAATGTCGTGTACCAAAAATATCTATTTTTGTCTTACTTGGATGAAATTCTAAAGACTAAGGAGTCTATAACATATTTTTACGATTCTGGATAGCTCCATAATGCCTACTCGTTTTTCGAAACCATTTTAAATTATTCTCTACTTATTTATATAATGTTTCACGTATAAAATATATTTGTATAATATGTAACACTTTGTCAAAAAAAAAATTAAAAATTAAATTATGGATACTCATGACCATATGATTATTTCTATCTACCTAGTGAACAACATTATAAAATCAAGTTACTTATAAAACGTATTAATAATGACATTTTAAATAAAGAATAATTTTAAGATTCTACGTCATTAGATATAGGTAATTTCTGTGAATTAAGTTTTAACAAAAAAGTTAAAAATAACTCGTCAACATGATTTGACTTTATAATACACACTGTTGTAAAATATTTATTGCACAATATTTCACTGACTTTGTAAGTATATTATTTTACTTACATTTTATTTAAAAAAAATATTTATATTATATTATTGTAATTACAAATTAATATTATGTACAAGTTAGTTATTGTAATAGACAGGTATTGTCAATGAGAGTAAAATGTTACTTAAAGTTTTTTAAGAAATTTTAAATAAAATTTTTATAGTTTTATGTTGCACTTTTTATGTTTCCATTGCATGCAATACTAAGTCAGAATTTACTCTGATATTTTTATACTTCAAGATTATGTCTAATTTATATTAAATTATATATATATATATATATATATATATATATATATATATATATATATATATATATATTAAATTGAAATTTAACAGTCAAATTTAATGTGATTTGATTTAATCTTCTCCTTCTTATCGTGTCCGGCGGGAATTAATGAATTAATAACTATAATATTCAATAGTCAAAGTCGTAGAGGACATAATTAATAAATAATATGATTTGAATGCTTAATTTAAAATATATAAATATATAAAATTATCATTACGTGATAGTATGCTTTAGGTACACCATCGATTTCAAGTAATACAAATAACTGAAAAAATCAAATGTGTATAACAATAAGATTAATCAAATTAAGTATGATATTGTTAACGTTCGATTAAATTATGAAAAAAAAAAAACAGTTGTCTTTAAAAACTTTCAACGCTTGCGTAGAATCTAAATTTTCAAACTTAATCTCATATAACATATAACATGTAAATGATATATATATATATATATAATGTGGATAAAAAGACAATATAGTACTTTGCTTAGGCAAGGTGCACTATTTTTTTCCTCTTTATTGTGACCAGTTAATGTGTTATAAAAAAATTATGTCCGATCAACATTATCATAATAAGCGGACATTGTTTTTTTTCCGGTCAAAAATGGAAATAATATAGTATAGAATAATTTTTTTTAAATTTAAAATCATAACGATTTTATAATCGGAGTTTTCTCTTAGAAAGCTTCTTCTATTACAAATAATTATGATTTAGAAACAAAAATAATTTGTGATATTGATACCTTCCATGCCATTATTTTTAGGTACTCTAATTTTGATAACTACTTTTATAATATCATAATTAAGTTATATATTAAGTTATATATAGATAGTTTTTATTAATTCATTCAATTAAAACTTTGATCATCAGGAAAATAAAAAAATAAATACTCGAATGAATCAGATAAATTTTAAAACCGTCAAAGCTAAAAGATCGTAAATTGCTGAAAAATATAATACATTAAATATAGTATACATGATGTGGGGATATGAATTATTCCCGGTTAAAAAGTAAACTAATTTTATTTTAAGTTAATATATACCGTTCATGGACCATGATTGTCTGTCTGGTGGTCTGATTATGTGAAAAGCGAAATAAACTTTTTTTTTTATTTATATTTTAATTTTCACAATCTATATTTGTACTTACAATAAGTGAAATTGATAAAAAATAAATTATAGCACGATATGCTTGAGTGAGAAAATTACCCCTTGGTAATACCTTACATTTTTAATTTATTTGTGAATGTTAATGGTAATAGTTAAAATATCAAAAATAATAATTATAGTTAGTAATCGTTAGATTGTTTTAAGATCTTTACAACATCGTCTCACTTCAATTGAATGGAGAAATTACCAGGTATATTATTCAATGTATAATATTCAATTATTTCAATTCTAGCTCTCTAGCTAAGGGATTTTGGTGGTTGGCGAGTTTGGAGTGGAGTCGATTACAGAATTAATTTGTTACGTTGGAGACGAGACACACATCAAGGGATTTGTCTAAGGTGTGGTTGGTCATAAAATGATGCTTATGTAATTTTTTGAGGACTTTTGATTGAAATGTTTGTATTTTTTTAATATTAGATGATTTGGCCGATCCCCAAACCTAAATGGCATAGGTCCAGATGAGCTTAAGGAGGAGTTTGTACATGAATAGTTTATTGTCGATATTGATGTATTTGGATAATAGTAGATGGAATAATTGTCTTTTTCTGTTATTTTGTATATTTTTTTTTAGTATTTATTTGTGTTGCCCAGGTGAGTCGTCGATCCAGTGTTACTCCTAAGTATTTGGTGTTTTGTTTTAGCGGTAGTATTTGGTTATTAAAATTACGATTCTGAGAATATAGCTGCAATGAATTAAACAATAAAATATAAAAATAATACGAACAATTTTGAATTAATATCTTTACAAATAGTATTAAAATAAATTAAAAAATAATTAAGGCAATATTCCAAAGGACGGTCTAAGCCAATCGTTTCATATAAAATTGATTCTAGGTGTGTCAATTTGATCATACTATAATATGCAAACGCAGTCAAACGATAATTAAGACTATATTAATTTTAGTATACCCAAGACCATCGTACAAAATGTACATCATCTCGTTCACTAAAGCATAGAAGTACCAAAGAGGTTGCGTATGTATTGCTTGCGGCATAGGTACAATTTTTGGCGTGATTCTTTTGTGTGACAATACGGCAATATAAGGCAGAAAATTCATAAATAGAATTAGTAATGAATAATGCAACTTGTGAGACAATTTGAAAATAGTCTAGACATTAAAAAAGCTAATAGTCTAAAAGAGTAAGATGTGAAATAATTTTTCCTACTCGGCTACAAGACAATCGGATAAAATAAAAGTTGTGCAAGGGTCATATTTTGTCTGACTTAGGAAAAACTGTGCATTACTCAGTGCCATAAAATGTAGCTCACTGAAAACGATGTTTGGGTGTGGTTCGAGAGTAGAATTAAAGTCCTCCATAAATTTAATTAATATTATAGATAAATCAAACATTGTAGAACATTTAGAAGTCGCTTTTATGTTTTTAAACAATAAGACAAAGAAAAAAATAGCCGAGATGGATGAAAAAGAAGAGGACAAATTGTATTTTTATTTAATGTACACCAATGTATAAACATTTTATCGGGTATTCATAATAGAATTTTGTATTTTTTAACTTTATTTAGGTATACCTCCATAATTAAGTACTATAATCAATACTTAAAACATATAAGGTGTTTTATTTTATATATAGTACTCTGCAATATAATTATTGCACTTGATAATAATTTTAATATATTAATTTTAATAATTGTTTATGTAACCGCTATTAATGATGTTAGAGTTATTGTAATCATCTGGCAGTATGTATGAAAAATGAAATAAATAATATTTACCCTTCACAAATTAGTATTATCGATAATGAAAAAGCTGAACTATTAGCAAATCAAGCTATATCATCTTCTAAATCAATTAAAATAGAAATACTACCGAACAAAGACACACTAAGAATAATCGATCAAATTTCCATCTAACAGTGGCAATCCCAATGTAACAGTATAGCAAATTACAAATAAAAAAATAAAAAATAAAATCTTCAAAAATGACGATCTCCTCATCAACATAAATCCGCAAAGTAGACACTATTACTATCAGAATCAGAGTAGGCCATACGAATTTTATCCAAACTTTCTTTTTAAACTACAAAGAACTACCAATATCCTAACAATATGATACGCCACTGACAATCAAATATCTTACACTCCAATGTTCTAATTACGATAAAAAACGACACGCTATAAACCATCCACCAACATGGAAGAATCAATAGATGAAGCCAACATATTTGTTATCTATAATTTTTATAACTCCACTTAACTTATAAATCTATTATAGTAGTCAGTTAAATGTAAATACGTTAGGTAAACTAATGTAAAATTTAATATCAATGACACTAGATATCGAAGAATTATCCTAAATAAAAAAAAATAAAAAAATAAAAATAATTACACTTAGTAATGTTTGATATTCTTTGTAATTTCATGCAATGCATTTAATATAAAAAAAAAGGAAAAAAAATTTGATATTTAATTTATTTTAATTATTTAATAGCTTACTAAAACCCTAACCCTAACCCTCATATTGAAACCCATCCAAAATGATCGACTTAATTTTCAACACAAAATTTTATTTCTGTAAAATACTAGTATAATTCATCTGTAGACACAAATTATTATATTTAGACTTACTATTTTCTCAATTTAATATGTTTTTACGTTTATACTTATAACTTTTAAAACATAATATTATTATTATAATTATTATTAGTTTAGAACTATTTAAAATTATAATATAATCAGTGGTTACATTTTGAAATAATAAAACAATAAATACTTCATAACTAATAATGACATGTTTATAATACTAATTTCAAAATACAGAAATCGTTAGACTCAAAAATACTCTTTTAATTTTCATATCCTGATTCCGGCCCAACTAAATCCAGAAGAGAACCGACTTTTTGGAAGACATCAAAACCGTAGATATATTGTCAAGATGCTTAAATAAAGAGTAACTATATAATTATAAGTTATAATTTAAACAAAATATAATTTGTCGAATTCAATAATATTTTCCATTTTCTTGGAATTAAAATTACTAATACAATACTATTCTTTAAACTTCAACAAAAAATTAAAATATAAACCAAATAATGCAGTAGTATATTATGTAAATTATGTTAATTATCTTGAAATATTGACAAAAACTCGTGAAAGAAAATATCTTCCACAAGATCCCATTCAAGTGTGTAAATGTATAGTGAATTTTGTTTTACAAATATTTTATTTAGTTTAATTCTCTAACAAAATAATGTATTAAATACAACCATCACAATTATTGAAGTTTATTCAAACGTATCAATAAGTTTTCCAAAAAGCCAGATTTTCTAAGGGTGAGTTTCCAATAATTATTTAATTAATTAACTATCCAAGGCCAACCGTAGTAACGTCTATAAACTATAATTGATATTTTATAGATTCGGAAGTATAATTAATTATAAGAACTTAACTAACAAACCGTATCACATATATTTCAACTGCGTACAATTAACGTATAGATTATAATTTTAAATTAAAAACTTCATTTCATTTTCTTTATGTCATGAAATATTTGATAAACTAATAAGAAATACAATTACAATACGATATACGTGAGGATAAAAAATATATTTATTTAGAAACAATCCGTACATTTTAAACTTTAATAATTATTGTTGAACTTAAACAAAAACATAAACAAATATTGAAAGGGCATTAGGTGAAGTTACAAATGCCATAATTTATAGTGATTATTTCTCTTAACAGTAAGCCTATAGGATTAATAAAAACCCAAGGCTCAAATCCAATCCTTGAGCATCATGAAGCATGTGAACTAACAAATTGTCTAAAGGACTACTACATTATCTGATATATAATATACACTTCAAAATAAACATTCACCTCGGGTTGCATACTAATGTAAATATGTATGTAATAATGGTATAAACGAACCAGTAACGTGATAATAATACACAAACATCACAAAAATATTCACAACATAAATCCACTAAAGAAGAAAAAATTCGGAAAACCACTACGTATTTCGTCTGAACCACACACTTCTGAGACACCAAGATATGTATATATATATATATATATATATATGTTTGGTATTTTTTTTAGATCTGTACGCAAAACCATATTTTGATATTCTTACCGTATTAATTGACAATTTTGCGACGAGAAATAAATGAGACCACTTCCAAACATCGGTATTCCTCTATTTTTGGAAATTTTTCTCTTAAGATGAATATCGGACAAGCGATCAATGTTTATAATGTCTTAAGAACGAATTGATTTGTAGTAAGGAGATAATGAACGGTATTCGGCATGAGAGACTTAATAAATTAAATTAATATTTATATGTAAGTTATAGGTAGAACTGGACGTTTCTGTACATACAAGACGTTTTATTTTAAATAATTCGATTCAAATACATATTAATTTAAATTATAATTACAATCACTGAAAATATTTTGTACTATCACTACCTATATAGTATATAAATGTACACACGAAAATCGATTAGGAATTTCTCTGTATTCATTACATATTATTTCGGAAGTAATGATCGATTGTTGGTATAAAACACGTATTATATGTACGTATAAAACGTATAGTATAAAGTTTATATTTATATTTATTATATTTATTTAGATATATCTAAATAAAAATAATTAAAAGTTGTTATAGGTACAGAATATAATCAATATAAATATAAATATAAACTTTATACTATACAATTACTATAGATATACTACATATACTATAGATTTTCTAATCTATAGATTAGAAAAATGAGAGAAGAAAATTGAGAAGAAAAAGATTTTTTTTTTAACTTATTTAACATATACAATTTTAACTACCTAGTATATTTTTACCAAGTATAAAAATTAAAATCTCAATATCTGAAATAGGAAGTATTTTAAATTTTCTATAAAAGAATTTCAAAAACAAAATATATTTTACGTTTTAGTAATTTTAAATGGTTTATACATATTATTCGTATAAAAATAATACGAAGGTGATGCAAGGATTACCAGGAAATGAGGATGCTGTGATTGGTGGTGATATGAATGGTAACGTAAGGAGTGAGAGGGTAGGGTATGAAAGAGTGCATGGAGGGCATGGTTTTGGCGAGAGGAATGAGGCTGGAGAAAAAGTTTTGGATTTTGCAGAATCGTATGAGCTTGCAGTAATCAATACATATTTTAGAAAAAGAGAAGAGCATTATATAACATACAAGAGTGGAAGAAATAGGTCGCAGATTGATTATTTTATGTGGAGGAGAGACAATATAAAAAGAGTAAAGGATTGTAAAGTAATTCCTGGAGAGAGTGTAATAACACAACATAGGTTGATGATAATGGAAGTATGGTGTAATGGAAAAAAGATGAACAATAGAATTCCAATGAGGCTGAAAGGTAAATTTTATAAAAGTGTAGTGAGACCAACTATGCTGTATGATTCAGAGTTTTGGGCGGTTAACAGGAGAATAGAACAAAGTATGAGTGTCGCGGAAATGAGAATGCTTAGATGGTTGAGCGGAGTGACAAGAGAAGATAGAATAAGGAACGAATACGTGAGAGGTAGTGTTGGTGTAGCGCCAATTGTGGACAAGATGAGAGAAAATAGGCTGAGATGGTTTGGGCATGTGATGAGGCGAGAGGAAACGAATGCAGTAAGAGTGGTTATGAAGATGGACGTTGAAGGGAAAAGAGGAAGAGGAAGACCAAAAAAGAGATGGTTGGAGACTTTGGAGAATGACATGAGGGCTGTCGGTGTGTGCAGAGGAGATGTGATTGACCGAGTGAAGTGGAGGTGTAGGACAAGGGTGGCCGACCCCAAATAGTTGGGAGGAAGGCGAGGCAGAAGAAGAAGAAGACATATTATTCGTAGGATATTATATGCACAGCGTATACAGTGAAACCTCTATATAGTGGACAGCCACGGGGAATTAAAAATTGTCCACTATAGAGAGTTGTCCACTATTGAGAAAACCTATTACGCATACATTTATATGCGCATACATTTTTGCCGGGGAATTTAGAAGTGTCCACTATTGGGAAGGGTCCACTATTGAGAGGTGTCCATTAATAGAGGTTTCACTGTATTATTAACCCTGTTTATATAACATTTATATAAAAAAATGTTCACTTAATATATTTTTACTTTGTATAAAAATTAAAACCTTAATTTAATATCTAAAATTGGAAGTATTTTTAGTTTTTTAAAGTGAATTTCAAAAACGAAAAATTATTAATTTTAATCATTTTGTACGTGTGATAATATACGTATTACGTATATTACCAACCTTGATGTATAGGGTGAATATCTAAACATAATATTTAAGATATAAATTATTATACATCTAAAATATGTATTTTTTCTTATTGACAATAAACAGCACGGTCAATAGTTATTTTATACATTAGAAACGCAAAATATTTTATTGATGATGACAAGTAAAATAAATATTATGTATATAAATTACAACCATTTATAATCGATTTATTTGGAATATGGTTATTATTATTAATTAAACAATACAATATTATATAAGATATTAATATATAATATATAAGAAAAAATTCTTATCGTTAAAGATGATTAATAAAATACTGTGAAATGTAAATGATAAATTAACTAAGTGCCTCGACCATTTGCCATTCGGTTGTTTATAATTAAATAAAGAAATGAATTTTCTAAATGATATTCATATATCCACTAGGGTACAAACAAAAAATTAAGCTTTTCATTTTTTGTTTTTCCATAAAATAATAGGAATTAATCATTTTTAATTTATATTGGTGAAAAATGTATAAGTTTTATAGACCTACAATAAAACTTTTTTTTAAAACAATTTTATAAAATATTAGCCTCTCATTAAGTGTAGCATAAACTTAATATTCCTTCAACTGAGATGAACGACAAGATATTTTTAAAATGATAATAGAATAATTACTTGGACAAAAATATAATTATATTTGAAATGCCGTTTAATTATTATACATAGAACAAATAATGAAGTGGTAATTTATACGAATAATACACGCACTAATAGAGCCTCGAATAACTTGCATACAATTTAAAATAAATTTATATTTAAAAATAAACATGATGATAACATGTATTAGGTATACCTAATATTTTTTCCCAATGTTAAATTTTGTTTTGACGTAATATATTTATATTATTGCAGGTTTTATTTTATTATCTTTATTAAAGACGAACGGGATATTAAAACTGAATCATGGATATTCGTCTAACCTCGATAATAAGTAAAGTACTGTTTTTTCTATACATTTGGAACGATTCAATAAAAAATCAATTATATCTAGTGCTAGATAGCAGTATTGTCAATTGTCAACAATAGTCACTGTTACACTGAACATTAACCAAACGAAAGTTTTCAACATTTTATTCCATAATTTCAATAAATGTTAAGTTTTAAAATTGTAATAAATAAAAATTTTACAATAAAGTAAATCAATAATTGAGATTTATAACAATTATTGTTATAAAATAAAAAGTAATTATATGATTTTAAAAATTATTAAATAATATAATAAATGTATACAAAGTTATATTTTAATAAAAGAGTGAACATTTTCTGTAACACTATATTTATACTATTAAATTAAAAATGAATGCAAATAGTCATAAAGTAAAATGTAGTATTTCGTAGAAATTTTCATAGGGTTAATTTTAAATTTCGTCGAAGTAATGATTAATAATTATGTTTCAATATTGAAAACAAAAACCAACCACATCATACAGAATGAAATACATTTTTAGTGGGTTTTTCGAATAATGTTCATGGTCAAATTTATTATTTAAATAATATATCCAAACTCTAAATACATCGCAAAGAATATTTTATAAACTTTTAATGGATAAGTTGGATTACACAAAATATATGTAATACTCCAATTCTATACCTACTCATTAAAAGTTTAGATAACTATTTCAACTTTTTATAGTGTAATATTATTGATAAATTTGAAATGTTTGAAACATATATAAAAAAAAAAAATTAAACCATACACCTTTTATTTTATTTTTGAATAATAACTATGATGGTTATATACAAAGTACAAAATATCATCCTGAAATAAGTTACCGTAAAATACTTCAAATTCAAAGTTTAAAATTAATATTTATTGCAGTTTTCGCTAAAAAAAACGTAATTATCCTAAATATTCTTCATATGTTAACGAATATTGACGAAAAAATTTCAAAATGTATTGATCTAGGTTTCTATAACTGACTTACAACTACAGTATATTAAGTATCATTAAACAACCCTGTACTATTTAATTTATACTGTTAATTTTTCGAAACACAGAAGGTGACCTTCTTAATTTATGAAATAATAAATTAAAAACTAAGAGGAATCTGAAAATGCGCTAGAATCTGGAATTATTATTTTTTTAGTTACCAAAATATGAGCTGCAACTGTGGTAATTAATTCGTAATTTTTTTAAAGAGTGAGTATTCAATATAATAATTATATTTAATACTCAAAAAAAGTTTAATAATACACTTTATATAAATTATGTTATTATTAAATTTTTAAAAAACTCAATATATCAGAAAATAAAGTCGCTCGGATTACAAAAATAAAAATAAATATATTATTGTGAAATACTGAAACATTTATTTTTTACATATTGTTAAGAAGATTACAAAGTATGATTACTCAAGTATTCTCGAATATATCTCTATTTAATTCATATATTTTATAACCGATATTTTTTCTCCCTAACGTTTTGGATAAATAATGATAAAATCTCGAAAGGTTTTCATTTAATTATAAATTTAGTACTAGAATTATCTCACAAGATACATCAAAAGAATATTTTTGACTTAAATCAAATTAGGATTTAAAACATAAAGATAAATCTTCATACATAAACTTCAACAACAAAAAGTACTTACATACATAAAGGTTCCTGATTTGGCTTTTAATTTATTTAGTATAAAATCTCAAATTTGAAACTAAAATACTAAAATACCTATCTTGAACATAAATTAATTAAAAGTATAAAATTAATATAATATGGTTTACCATTTTTGTACCTTTTAATTTTCAAAAATTATCACATATTGGATGTTTACTTGTTGATATTATTATTATAGAATATAAACACAATCATATTGCATGTTTTTTCACTTGACTTGATAAAACAAAAAAGCAATTTATGGATTACCTATACTTTGTTTAACATGTTATAGTTACTTATACTTTTCGGAATTGTAGAATAAACATAATTGTTTTATAACCAGTGACGTATATATATGCAAGTACTATAGACACGTGCCTACAGTGGCAAATTTTGAGGGGGGACAAATTGTTGAAGGTTATACGTTTTAAGGTAAAATATTATTATTATATTTACACTCATTTTAAGGTTTTTTGCTATTGTAAAAATAATTACATGTACACAAGATATCTTGTTACTATGTTATATAATCTTATAAAATAAATCTATTTTCATAATTTTTTATCGACGTCCAAAAATACGAGATTCAGTAATTTTTATGGACGAAATCTTAAGTATTGATGATTTTAATAAATAAAATATTTAGCATTGAACAATGATTCTGAATTCAGTTTCTGTCATGTTTTTCTGTGGTCTTTGTTTACGTTGCTGTATTGGTAAATCATTTGTAAGTAAATCTATTTTCCTTTTATTTTAAGAACTAAATTATTGTTATTTATTGATTATTTTTACTATCATACCTTTTATTTTCATTTTTTATGAGGATAAATAGAAAACGATTAAGCAGTATAAAAATACTGATACAAAATACCAATATAAAAAAGAACCGGATGGGCCTCGCTCTGCTGTACACTTGGGGGTGAAGTGCAACTCTTCATAGGATAGGTCATTATAATGGATTTGTTAAATTTGAATTCAATGATAGGTATCATTGTATACGAAAAACAATTCTGAATGGAGATGATATGTTTATCTAGAATATAATACAATGTTATTTATAAATATTGTAATAAGTATATTTTATTTTGAAACGAAAAATTTAGAAAAATCGAAAATTTAAATTGTCTATAAATAAGTCAAAATATGTCAAAATACTTTGAAAACTTAACCATGTATAGAGAACGTCAGTACAAAGATTTGGTGAAAATTTCAAGTTGTTGCGGTTTTTCGTTTTTGAGTTAGAGCATTTAAAAAAAATCGATATAATTTGTAAGTCTAGAATATTATACAGTATATTATATTTTACATGTAATTTTTTGTCAATATTCGCTGTTCAAACGCTTATAAAAAAAAATTGTGCCTATGGATTTTAATAATTTTTGAATGACTTTAAGAACTACTTCTGTGGAATCTTCTATTAAATTTTCAAGTATTTTGTACGAGCCAAATTTTTTTTATCACCCATTATAAAAATAAAATGTAAAAAAATCGAATATTTTAAATGCCTATAAGTGGCTTAAAAATCAATCAAAGGAAATACCAATCTTAACAGCTGGTAGAAATTTCAAAAATCTGCGACTTATACTTTTTGAATTATAACAAATATTTAAAATCGTTTGAGAATAAATCGCTATTTTATGCAATTTCGTAAATATTTAAATTTCAAACAGTCATAAAATTTTTTCCTCTAAGTCCGGTAGAAATTTTTTTAAAGATTTTTGAAGAGTAGCTTATAGATAACCTAGTGTTAAAATTTTGAACCTTAAGTATGAACAGAAAAATTTTTATGAATTTTCAACCACAAAATTATTTGCAAATTTTCGCAATTTTTACATATTTTGTACAAATTGGAACTTTGAGCACTTATAAAAAAAAATTGTGACTTACGAATTTAGATTTTTTTTTATCAGTTAAGGAACAACTTATAAGAAAAGATTTTCTGGCCGGCCAAATACTTAAAAAAATTGAAAATTTCAAT
Source organism: Sipha maydis (assembly GCA_034509805.1). Taxonomy (NCBI): domain Eukaryota; kingdom Metazoa; phylum Arthropoda; class Insecta; order Hemiptera; family Aphididae; genus Sipha; species Sipha maydis. The sequence goes on from JASXSY010000270.1 coordinate 64,281, forward strand.
TGTCTATAAATAGTTCAATAAAAATCAAAATACTTTGAAAATTTAACGGTGTATATAAAACGCTAATCTAAACATTTGGTGAAAATTTCAAGTATTTACATCGATTAGTTTTTGAGTTATAGCAACAAAAAAAAATTCGATTTTGTCGAAAACTGGTTTTGCATAAAATATACCGTTTTTGCCTTAATTTTAAAGGGTTTTTCCCGACGCATTTAAAAAATATTTGAAAATTTTTCACTTTTGACCCCCCAAAGTACCAACTAGAGTCACTACAAAAAAAAAAAAAAAACACATCATTGTAAAATCAATACATTCTTCACTCCGTTTAAAATCTAAAATTACCAAACTAAAAGAGTGATAATTTGAAAAATATTTTAAATCGAGCATAAATTGATTTTTTTTAAAATAAATTTTCTAATTCTTGTAGTAGTAATAGAACTATAGAGACTACTAGTGATGGGTAGAAAATTTAATCTATGGTAGTACTGTGTAAATAATTTAGTTTCTCTAGGTAGTATAATTAATTAATTCAATTTAATTAAATAAAATTAGTCATTAGACAAATATTTTATTTGACTATTTAAAATTGATCCAAACTGATAAAAAATTAAATAATTTCACATTTTGATCAATAGAGATGTTATTACATATTAATATAATTTAATTTAGAAGATGTAATCGACCCTTTTATTACTACAAAATGTCGGCGAAGGTATAATTAATAATTATCATATTCAAGTTTGAAGAATTTTTTTTATGTAGCTATTAATTATCAATAATACAATTTTAACTCTTAAAAAATTATGTTTTATTATTTAAATAAAATTTGTTACTTAATTAACAAATGATACTTAGTCTAATATTTTAGTTTTTAAAAGCGTCAATTTTTGTAAGGCCTACAAGCGAAAAACATGTAAATACGCCTCTGTTTATAACACGGTTCAAGCCTGCACGGTGATATGCTTTAATTTTGTTTGGAATATAATTTATCTTCCAGACAAAATAAAAACTAAATTCTGTTGAATGCACGATGAATAAGGTACATAATACATGCTCAACTAGGTATCTACCACTAGTGAATAGCAATTAAGGTCCATAAACTGTTTCGTATTACCTACCTTCAAAACAAGACGTTTATTTCTCATAAAAAAAAAAATCGAAATATTATATCTTATAATTGACAATTATATAATCATTATATATAATCATTCTTATTCGTTCAAGTCCAGAATACATACGAGTATTAATCACTATTAATATTAATTCCTACCAAAGACGGTTTTGGACTTAAAACTATCTAAATTCAAAATATGATTTATAAAAAATAATGTTTATTTAATATTTGTTTAAATAAATATATTATAAAACTATGTTAGTTAAGTGTATACTTAAAATTTAATTAATTAATTAATTAATATTATTTGAAGTAAGACACCTTTATGACTAGTTGACATAATGAAAACATAATATTATAAAATATTTATGATTTAAAGTGATAATTTTTGTTTTTATTTTTAGTTGTATGACTTTAAAATTAAATTAATTTAAACCATTTATACATTTAATCGATAATAGGTTATCACTCTGTTATAAAAATAAAAATTCTAAAATTTTAACATAATTTTGTTTTTATTATTAAAAAAGTAGAATATTATAAAAATAAGTATTTAAAAAAAATTATAATATTTTATGATTATTGCACAAAATATGTTAGTAAAATAGTGTTTACAAATGATAAGAGCATTGAAACATTTTTAAATTTATTTTGTTAACATTTTTAAATTATTTTAAATACTAACTCTCTAAAATCATGACAAATATTTTTACTCGATGTAATAACTTTATTTTTTAAGATTGTTTAAAATTTTCACTGGTGTATGCTTAAATATTTGAGTATAAAAGGTAAAACGAATAGGCCAATAGTTTAACAAGTTTGATAGTTGATTTCTCAACTGACGGTTATTGTGTAAATAAAAAAAGGCAAAAATATTTATTTTCATTGCACTAAACAATAAAAGTTAATATAATTTGTCTATGATTTTATTTTTTATTTTTATTTTTTTTTATAAAGAAATTTAAAACTTGAAGTAGTTTTAATCATAATGCGTACTTATTATTAACGTTTTGTCAGTCGAATAATGTATAGTTATGCATCGGAAAACGCGAAAAATGTTGTTGCCATAAAATAGTAAAATTAACTAAAATTACAACCCTGTGCTATTCTTATTTAACAATAGGATTATTATATCGGAATAGAAAAATAAACATTCCAAAAAAGTGTTTTATGCTAGTTTACACTAGTGTTATAAACGCCGTATCATCGTAACCAAATCGAATAAAAATATGATTAAAACTTTTGTTACCCTCATGAATAGTGATAATAATATGATAAACGTCGTCGCGGATACCACGTGAAATTTAAGTAGAATAGTGTTTTGAAAGTTTTTTGATAGTATTTTAGACGTATAAACACATATTTTTATACGGCCCGGATGTCACCACGAGCAACATTATTAATATTATTAGTCTTATACATTTTTTTTCTGATCTACCTTAATGCGATACGACAGATTAAAATAATTACATTATAATACATGCGTATTTCGTTGCTTAGGTACAAAACGGTAACACCGAGGAAACATATACTCAAAGTATGCGTATACCTACGTAATGCTTATCCCGTATTAAAATAATATTTTTTACATGAGTGATTTGTACGACGTGTTTCATAAAAGCGCTTGAACGCCTTTCAAAGACAGTAATTTTTCGCGAGAACCATACAGTTTGTCGAGGTACTCACTTAATTGGTTTTTGTTTTTAAATTAATATTTATCTTCGTTGATTTTTATTTTTTTTATTTTTTAATTACATTGAATTGTTATGATCATTTATCATCACGCCAATTTGACCTGTACAGCTGTAAATGTCATTTGTGCGGTATAGGTATACAAAATAATAATAATAATTACATCGTAACATGTTTTGATATACTTTCTATTCTCTCGGATACACCATTATATCCTATTATCATCTCGTCCGTAACTACATGCATACGTACACCAAAGTATTGCGTAAATAATTTCGCGTTCGGAAAACACTATTGCTACACGATAATGAAATAAGATAGTTAAGTATAAACTCAGCAAAACGGGATCGCGTGCGGGTACCAATACAAGACAATGAAATAAAATAACTTTGTAACAATATTTTTGGACGTACCTATCATTTTTAAATGTTTACAATATTTACTTCCATATTTTTATGCATTGATACGATTGTTACCTGTATGTTTTTAAATAACGCTACGGAAATCGTCGAACATAAAACATTTAATAGATATCTGTCACTTGCATAGGCGCAACTAGACCAATAATTTTGGGGGTGCACAAATAGTGAAGAACTCACAGACCCGTGGGGGCAACACATGGCGGTGGAACCCGATTGAGCACGGTCCCTATTTTACAACAACCTGATTGAGCACGGTCCATATTTTTTAACAACCCGATTGAGCACAGTCAAATGAATGCAGCGTTGCCAATTTTTCTGTCCGACTACAACCAGGCTATACATGCGTCTTTTGATGTACTCGTATACTCGTAATTTTTGTGCTTTACAAGTCGTATGGGAGGATGACTGACTGTCGTAAAAATATGAATTTTATTGAAATGCAAAAAATCAATTCAACTATAATGGCTTACGATGAATATTTAAGAAATACAAATTCTAAAGATTTACTAAAATATTTATTAAAAGTTGGAAATAAGTATTCAGGGATGCCACTTTAAAACTTTGACAAATAATAAAATTTGTACAACATAAAACAAATATCTATATTAATTAATACCTATATTTGTAAAATAATTTAATTTTATACTTTTATACACTAATTATTACTTTGATGATTATTTCAATTTTTTTTTTAAATTATTATTTATTTATGTGGTACGGCAACGTTGTACGTATGTTTATGCGCAATCATGTTATATTTCGTATTTCTATTGTTTAATTGTAACTTTAATTGTAACTGTGCTCAATTGGATAGTGAAAAAGGTATACTGTGCTCAATCGGGTTACAGCCACACATGGTACCTACACATTTTTTGGAAAAAGGCTTATATTTTTTGGGGGTACACATTTTAAACTTGGGGGTGCACAAGTCCCCTGTGCACCCCCCTAATTGCGTCAATGATCACTTGTGAACCAAACATCCAAATCTATCGAATACGTTTAGACCGAAACATTTTCAATAATATATCAGATAAGTATGACAATCAATATTTTGTTAGACGTAGCATAGGTATATTATCGACTTTCGATTTCCCAACACTTGGTAATATTAATGATGTTAACCGATAGTATATGCTATACAAGTAACCGAGTAATTATATTACACATACACACACACACTCACTTAACGATGACGTCTAGTACTACTACTACTACTACTACCGTTACAACACTTTGTGTTGACTACTTGTTGCTTGCACAACACTTACGCGTTATCAACATCCGGATTTGGCAGCGATGACCACCGTAACGTTGTAATATGATATAAGTAATATTTAAATATTAACCGTAATCGCAAGGATAATACGATATGTACAGGTGTAAGAACGTACAATGACGTCAATCGCGGTTCGGCCCGACGTGGCTGTGGGCACCCGGCCTACGTACCTACGCGCATCGTAACGTGACACAACAAACCGTGCTTGGGGCCAACGTGTACGTCTAGATACTACGTACACGCGTGTTATAAATCCCCACAATCTTCATTATTGCAACAGACACTCGACAATAATATCAACGTCGTGTTGCGCGCGTGTGTGTTGCACGAATACAATTATTGTTGTTACACGGTGTGTAACGGAGCTATGGCAGGTACTCACGTCGTCCCATTTCACCACTTTTTCGCCGTCCAACAGCGCCCGGGGCACGTCCAAAGGTGCCATCTCTGGAGCGCGCGCGTTGCTGTGCCGAACTCGACGACGACGATCGGCCCCGGCCACGACAATGTACCGTTGTAGTTTTTGGTTTTTTTCACGCGCAGTCCAACTGGTTCAAACCGGTCGTTTGGTCAACGACGGTGGCTGCGGCGGCGGTGGCGACGACAACGACGATGCCGAAGACGAGGACGGTGACGACGACAATAAATATGATGATGATGATGATGATGATGATGATAATGTTGAAGATGATGATGACGAAGACGTCTCCCACGTCGTCGATCCCGTCATCGTGCGTTCCGGCGACACCGGCGGCGCCTGTCTTTTATCTCTGCGTGACGGCTGCCGCAACAGCCTAAACACTCTACCGTAGTCGTTTTTCTTCGTGTTTTTCCACGGTTTTACGGAACAATTATAACGTTTACCGTTTACCGGCTTTGCCAACAGACGGATGAACAGAGAAAGAGAGGGAGTGAGAGTGAGAGAGTAAGAGGAGGACCAGGAGAAATATACGGGGGAAGAGGGGGGGGGGAATGCGTGTGATAAAGAGTGAGTGTGAGGTGAAGAGGAAAAAATTAAATTAAAAACCGACCCGTATACACGCGACGGACGTAACACAATGCCACCGCGCACCGACGGCAGAGTACTGGACACGATAACGGAATGCGACCGAAAGCAGGTATTAATATGGTATAATATAATATAATAAAATAGGTAGGTGTCTGATTATATTGTTAACTATAACGTTGCGCACACTACGATACCGTGGTAAAAGTGCGCTCGCACGACTCGAGCGGCAGCGGGACTGCGGTTGACGCGCGGACGACCGGACAATGGTATAGCCGACCGAGAGCGACGGTGGTATGCGAACGACTGGTCGGCCGAGTGTGCCGTAACGTAGTGGGGCGGCGGCGGCGGCGGCGTCGGTGAGCTACGTGTCGGCTGCCAACGTCGCCGCCGCAGAACGTTCGTCGTTCCCTCCGCCGCCGCCGTCACCGTCACCACCACGCTCGGCTGCCCCGGCAGCGAAAGCGGCACGTCGCCCGCGCACCGCAGCGCGTGTTGCAGCCCGCCGCCGACCGCGCGTAGCGTCCACCGCCGCCGTTGCCGGATGCTGGAGAGCGGCGGCGGTGACGTATACGCTGACTCGCCGGACGCTGGAGATTTTCACGCGGCTGATTTTTTTTTTTTACTCGATCGGGCGAACAGACAAAACGCGGAAACGACCGTGGTGTACCGTCTCGCAGTCGGTCGCTCATCATAAGGTTATACTCCCCCGCCCCACCGTTCGTTTCTGAGCAGCTGCTATTCAAGATCACAGGTCCGCGAAAAATGTTCTCGAAGTATTTAGGAATGTTTTCGCACGCCGTTTGAAGGGCGTTCGGTTGAGTGCTGCGAAACGGTAGGTTTCCCAAACTCCGTTGAGTTCCAACCGTAAACGGTTAACCTCCCGTCCGCGGCGTTCCACGGTCACGCGAACGCGCGCTGTGCTATACCATCTACGCTGTTGAAAATATTGTAGCGTTATTTTTCTGCAGCGCAATCCACCGGCTCGGAACCGTCCCGTGTGCCAAACCGTTGTCGGGATATCGATGGACCGCGAACACTGCTGCCACCGGATCGCGCGGTTATGTCACTTGTACGTGTAAAACGCATCGTTCGCGTGACGTGTTACACTCACGCTCCTTCGACCGGTTCGGTTCGAATGCACAGATCAGGTAACCAGCGGTTACCGAAACGTTCTGTGCATGTTAGTCACCGAACGAGACGATTTCGCAACGGAAATCTGCGCGCGCGGTTTGCCAACGATAAATTCGCCGATCGCAACACATTATTAAAGCCTGATTCACACTTGTCAGACACGTACCGACAGACACCGTACCGTACCGTTCCGCAAAATATTTTTATGTGTGTTTAAATATAGGTAATTCACATTTGAACGTTCCGTTCCGTTCATACACGTACCGATCCGACAGCGTCCGTCCAACATTCCGCGCGAGAATGTTTTGTCGGAACGGCACGTGTCTGAACGGGTCGGAACACGTCTGACTGATAAGTGTGAATGAACAACAGACAAATTGTATCCATCTGCCGTCATTCGCTGGGAAATTATTCGCAGTTACATACTTTTGAAGTTCGTACATATTATTATACAAACTTCTCATTTTTTTTACTTTTTTATATTTTCCACACGTGATGAATTTGGAGTTACTGATTGAATTCGTTAGAGACCAAGAATGTCTCTATGCTTTGTCACACAAAAAATATAGTGACCATGTGTACAAAGAATCCTGCTGAAAAAACATTTTAACTTCCATAAGCATACCTGGTAATATCAACTAAAATATAATATAGGTAATACATTAATTTCGCACATTATCGTGATATTTACGTATTTTGTCAAAATTCAAACTTGAAATGCACTTTACGATGTTGTAGCGAAAATGTAGGTATGGGAACATATGGGTCGGTATAGTTTATTTTAACGGTACGGTACGGTGTCTGTCGGTACGTGTCTGAATAGTATGAATTGACCATGTCTGTATCGGAACGGTACGGTACAGTGTCTGTCGGTACGTGTCTGACTAGTGTGAATCATGCTTAATACGTTGTACTGCCGACCGATTATGGTACATGTACGGGTATTATTGTGTTAATGTGCGGAGGATGAATATCGCGAGTATAGTACGCGATCACGGCTTGCCTATCAATTGTTCCTAGTGTATCGTGATACATATGTATAAACATACGTGTGTGTATTTACACATTGTTATACACTCGCACTGTTGCATTATTACGGTGCAAAATTTAAATGTTTGATTAGATCGTGATGTAATAATGAAACGCTCCGAAAATGATACACTGATAATTCTATAACAACGGTGTGTACATATGACATTTTCAATCCGTCTGTCATTTCTCTAACACTATTGTGTCTTTTTCTTCAGTCAATTGTTCATAAGATAAACATCGTTTTTAAGTATATACATTTACCCATACGTGTTACGTGTCAAAACTTTACATTTACGCACGTCGTTTAATCAATTTTCTCATTCGGGTTTCACGATTTAAACATGTCTCTAAGAGTTTGCAGTTAAACAAAATTCATTTAGATGAAAAAACTGAGTGCATACTTGAACATCGATTTAAGAGCAAAAATATTTTTATCCGAGCCGAGCCATATGGAAAAGTTGTTCTGCTCTTGTCATCCAATATTGCTCTAAGTTATTTTGAAGGTATTTTACGGTAAAAATAAAAAAACAAATTATAGACATGACAATTTAAAAAAATGATTATTGCCAGTTCCAGTTTCGTGTACCCAGGGCCGTATTCAGAGCAGGGCAAGAGGGCATGGGCCAGGGGCGCAATTCTTAGAGTTCTAAGAGGGGCGCAAATTTCAATACTACTTACGTAATATTTTTCACGTAATATTTGAAAAATATATATTTATTTTAATGATTTACTATAGATTTATAGTTTATGTTCCTATTTAAGTAATATAAATTATTAAAGGTTATTAGTTATTACTTGAAATATACTATGTATTGTTACATGTTTTATATATTTAAAATAATTTTTTTTGTGGCGGGGGGAGGGCGCAAATGCAGTGATTCGCCAGGGGTGCCTCCAAACTGCAATACGGCCCTGCGTGTACCTTATCATTATTCTTAAATCTAAGGTAAATTATTAAGACAACATCAAAGTACATTAATGATATTACATTATAGATAATATTAATAATTAAATATAATTGAAACATTGCTAATATATCTAAACACGCAAGTTATAGATTATACAGAATTATTATTATTATTCACTCAAATGATCTCGTCCTATTAATAATATCATTGATTTTAAAATGTACTGAAATCAATGGTATATTCATTATTTTATTTCATATTTCAATATTATATTATATTGTTAGTATATTTATATAATCAGTCTTGCCGTTGTTATCACGATAACTGATTATGTACACTTTGCAATTCATAGAGATACTATATATATTCTATTATCATTAGATCACATAACTAATGGCACTCAGTTATAAACAGAAAATATAATAGCACGCCGTAGTAAAAATGTGGTTCTGAGTGTATATGTTCTCAAGCAATCATTTGGTGAATAAATGTAACATCACGACATTACAGTACTGTTACAATGCATAATGTCAAGACGGTTGTATAGTTCAAACTGAATGTCAGAAAATGGTCCAGTCTGATTGTATTGTTTAAATAAATGAATCATTGTTTCAAGAAAAAAAGAATATGATGAAGGATTTTTTTGAAATAAGTAATAGCTGATTTTCCGCACGATAGAGGAATGGGTAAAATTTGGTTAAAAAATTCCTGTTATAATTCAGAGTTTAAACTGTGGACAAGGAGAATTTTTTAAAAATGGAAATCGCGATCTTACTGTTGATAAAATATTAAATAAATAAACAAATAAAAATAAAAAAATGTAAAAAGGAACCGGATGGGCCTCGCTCTGCTGTACAGTTAGGGGTGGAGTGCACCTCGCTTATAGGATAGGTCATTATTATAATGGATTTGTTAAATTTGAATGCAATGATAGATATCATTGTATACGAATAACGATTCTGAACGGAGTTCATATGTTTGTCTAGGATATAATACATTGTTATTTATAAACATTGTAAAAAGTATATTTTATTTTGAAACGAAAAATATATTTTTCAATTAGTATGGGTTGGCAGTTGCATACAGCGATATAGTTTGTCAGTCTAGAACATTCTGCATTGTATTATATTTTACATGTAATTTTATGTCAATATTCGATGTTCAAACGCTTATAAAAAAAATTGTGCCTATGGATTTTAATAATTTTTGAATGACTTTAAGAACTACTTCTATTAATAGAATCTTCTATTAAATTTTCAAGTATTTTGTACGAGCCAAATTTTTTTTATCACCCATTATAAAAATAAAATGTAAAAAAATCGAATATTTTAAATGCCTATAAGTGGCTTAAAAATCAATATAATATTTTGAAAAAAATATTGCATAAAAGAAATAACAATCTTAACAGCTGGTAGAAATTTCAAAAATCTGCGACTTATACTTTTTTGAGTTATAACAAATATTTAAAATCGTTTGAGAATAAATCGCTATTTTATGCAATTTCGTAAATATTTAAATTTCAAACAGTCATAAAATTTTTTCCTCTAAGTCCGGAAGAAATTTTTTTAAAGATTTTTGAAGAGTAGCTTATAGATAACCTAATGTTAAAATTTCGAATCTTAAGTATGAACAGAAAAAATTTTATGAATTTTTATCTACAAAATAACTTGCAAACTATCGTGATTTTTACACATTTTATACAAATTTGAGCATTAAGGGCTTATAAAAAAAAATTGAGTTAACCGATCACCGATATTTTTTAGTTACGATAAGTTTAACTTATTATAAACCTAGTATAAAATTTTCAAGAGTTTTCGCTCAACCAATTAAATTTTATAGATGTTTAAAAACAAAAATTTAACAAAAATCGAAAATTTAAATTGTCTATAAATAAGTCAAAATATGTCAAAATACTTTGAAAACGTAATCATTCATAGAAAACGTCAATATAAAGATTTGGTGAAAATTTCAAGTTGTTGCGGTTTTTCATTTTTGAGTTAGAGCATTTTTAAAAAAACCGATATCTTTGTCAGTCTAGAATACAGTATATTATATTTTTCATGTAATTTTTTGTCAATATTCGCTCTTCAAACGCTTATAAAAAAAAATTGTGCCTATGGATTTTAATAATTTTTGAATGACTTTAAAAACTACTTCTGTGGAATCTTCTATTAAATTTTCAAGTATTTTGTACGAGCCAAATTTTTTTTATCACCGATTATAAAAAAAAAATGTAAAAAAATCGAATATTTTAAATGCCTATAAGTGGCTTAAAAATCAATATAATATTTTGAAAAAAATATGACATAAAGGAAATACCAATCTTAACAGCTGGTAGAAATTTCAAAAATCTGCGACTTATACTTTTTGAATTATAAAAAATATTTAAAATCGTTTGAGAATAAATCGCTATTTTATGCAATTTCGTAAATATTTCGTAAATTTTTTCCTCAAATTCCGGTAGAAATTTTTTTAAAGATTTTTGAAGAGTAGCTTATAGATAACCTAGTGTTAAAATTTTGAACCTTAAGTATGAACAGAAAAAATTTTATGAATTTTTATCTACAAAATAACTTGCAAATAATCGTGATTTTTACATATTTCGTATAAATTGGAACTTTGAGCACTTATAAAAAAAAATTGTGACTTACGATGTTAGATTTTTTTTTGTCAGTTAAGGAACAACTTATAAGAAACCTTGTATTACATTTTCAAGATTTTCTGGGCAGCCAAAAAAATTTAATCGTTATTTTAAAAAAAAATACTTAAAAAAATTGAAAATTTCAATTGTCTATAAATAGCTCAATAAAAGTCAAAATACTTTGAAAATTTAATGGTGTATAGAAAACGCTAATCTAAATATTTGGTAAAAATTTCAAGTATTTACATTGATTAGTTTTTGAGTTATAGCAAAATAAAAAATTTGATTATGTCGAAAACTGGTTTTGCGTAAAAACTCCCGTTTTTCCCAAATTTTTTTATGGTTTTTCCCGTCGCATTTAAAAAATATTGGAAATTTTTAACTTTTGACCCCCCAAAGTACCAAATAGATTCACTTTCCTTTCAGAAAAGTTGCTACATAAGGCAATCGAAGCATTTTTACTGCCCCAAAACGTGTCGACAGACACAAAAAAAAAAAAAAAAAACACACATCATTGTAAAATCAATACATTCTTCACTCCGTTCAGAATCTAAAATTGTAGTATATATTATTTTATATTGTTAAATGATTTATTATTATTTTTTAAACTATTGACTCTAATAATGTAAGACTTGATTATTTAAGCCCTTCAAAGTTTCGTACCAATTAATAAAAAAAAACCTAAGTTACTAAACTTTTTATCTATAAATTATTTAATTAGATACAAGCTAAATTCTCCGGATTTGCCTCAAGAGATAAAATAATTTATAATAACAACTTATAATTTACAGTATTAAATGAAAATCAATTATTATTTAAGAAATTAAATATAGTTAATAATTCTGTAAATTATGATGAATTATAAAACGTATGATTATAAATTACGCATATGCCCTATCCTTGCAATACTGCAACCGATGCAACACCAAATACGTAAATCGAAGACAATAGAATAACTAGAAGACACTTATACATCGTCACTGTAGCTGATGATGAATGACTGAGTGTATGAAACTATTTAACATCGAAATGTTGGAGAGCAAGGATAGTATCATAATGAGAGCAATCTATTTTAAGCACAAATGTGATACAGCTTTCGAATTTGCGTTCGACCCTATCTAGTCGGTGACAGCCGTTGGCCTAAGAAGGATTCCAAGTCATAGTATCATATTTTAGAGCGTAACTTACAATAGCCGTGTGCTCGGATACAGTAAACCAAAGAGAAAGGAGGGTTCTGAAAATCCATTTTATAAACTTCACTTTGAAAGCCTAGTATAATAAGAAAAAGGAAACAATTAAAACGTGATAAGCTATGAAGTCATAGAGTTATGTATGGATAAGTATGGTATATCAAATAGTAAGTAAAACAAGAGTAATGAAGAATGAAAACATGGAATGACATTTAGAAATGTTTATATGAAAACATAAACCCAATTAATATTAGAATATTGACAATACGAATGCGTTGAAAATCCTCTAATGAACTATTTTTAGTATAAATTTCATATGAATCAGAAATAAAAATGCACACGACTAGAATTGAAAAAAAGTATTCATAATTTATTTTATAGATCACAGGAATATGAGTAGCCATAAAATATGACCGTTCTATGACGCAAACATTATAAGTGGTATATTAAGTTATTGATCTTGAACTCAAATAAAAATTTACATTAAATTATATTCGTTATAAAAATTAAAAAAAAAAAAAAACACTAATAATCTTATTGTTTGATATATTTTAAATAATAACAAATATATTCTTTCTATGATAATTTCCTCAAATTTCAACGACTTCTACTAAGAAATAAATACTATGATTTGATTTCAGTTGTATAAAGATAAAATAGCATGTTATTTATTTTTGATTTTAACACAAAAATAATTATAATTAACATCATTGGATCATTGGGTCGTGTACAGGGTTCTTGCATGTAAAGATTATGTTAATTTGTAAACTAGTTTATATCACTCATAATAATAATATACATTTTGAAGAACGGTCTAATCCAATCCATACTACGTCACTGTAACTAGTTGTAGTAATTACTAATCAGTGATTTTGGTTATGTTTAATTAATTAATGGGTTTTCATCAAAGAAACTGATATACATTTTTCTTAAATCTTATCATAGAAAAATGGTAACCTAAATAAGTTTATAGCAAATCTAATGGTACATGCTAGTGTATATAATATAAATATTAGTATACTCTATTAATAATACTATTAAATTTAATTCAAAAAAAGCTTTTATTTAAAAATGTATAGCATATATAAAAACGTAACAAATTATTTACTTCCACAGTTAAAAGAATATTTTTAGTAAATATATATATGTATAATATATATATATATATATAACTAAATTTAATCTTTAAATTAAATTGATTTGAAAAATTAGAAAAATTTAAGAACGCGAGAACAAAAATGTATTCATATAAATGTTTAAAAATAGTATGTATTCAGAATAAATTAACGACGGAGTGTATTTTATATATTTTTTTCCTCACCATTTTTTAATTTATATCAGGAATATCTTGAAATCAATTTATTTTTAGAGATTATTAAAAAAAATGTCTTTTCGTCTTATTTCATTTAATTATTCTGGTTTTTAGTTAACTAACCTAGCATAACTCTAGTTATGTAAATATTTATTAAATTTAAATTTATTTTAATATTAAATATTTTCAAACTAGCGTAAACATAATTATATTATAATTTATATTATATTATTATATAATTATATATTATTTAAAGAAATTCAGCTTTTAGATTTTTGAAATATGACAAAAATTTTCGAAAAATTACATCAATAAATATAAATGTTCATTTAGTTACGAAATAATGGTCCGTCATTAAAAAATAACTTATTAAGAATAATACTTACATACAGGACTTGTATTCTATGGCACACATAATTGAAATATATTTCATTATTAGTTCGGTGCCGACCGTCGTAGAGTAAACACGCATGTTACTCCTTATCGTTACCCGATAGCGTCATGCGTTTTATATTCAATTACCTGGTTGTTGCGTAACTATATACGCGGCCATTCGATATGTATCGAAATAACACGCACAATAAACGCAATCTATCGTCATCTCCGTCTTCTCCAACAACTGACGAAAAGAAAAGCAAAATTTTTGTCACCCCAAATAGGTTTGCCGCCCTCGACGATGGCACAACTTCCGAACCAGAGGTATTCAGTCCACCCCCAGTCACAGATGAGCTACTAGTTCAAGGGGATAATTCAAAGAAAACGTCTACTCAACCGACCAGCGACGGATCTAGCCACAGCGCTCCGACAATCTACATTAAAAATGTCACTAACTTCTCAAAGCTCAAGTATGATATTATTTCCATTTTGGGCCCAGACGCAGTTACCTTTAAGTCTTCTATGGCATTCATAACGATTCGTTCGGCCAATTACAATATTTTTGCTAATGCTGCGTCTATTCTTAATAAGAGCCGTGTGTCTTTTCACACACACACACCTCTACATTTGCGGCCAATTCAAGCTGTAATCCGCCACTTAAACTACTCCACTCCCACCGAGGATATCAAGACAGTCCTTGATGAATTGGGATTTTCTGTCCTTAACGTTAGCAATATTCAGAATAAAAAAAACAAAGGCACCGTTGCCACTATTCCTAATCAACCTTGAACCAAAGGAACACAATCTAGAAATATTTCAAGTAACTAAGTTATTAAACTCCATAGTTATAATTGAAAAGCCCAGCAAATCTCGCCAACCTCCCCAATGCAAAAAATGTCAAATGTACGGACATACTCGTAACTGGTGTAACCATCAACCACGTTGCGTCAAATGCAGTGAAAACCACCCCACTGATGAATGCACCAAATCTCGTGCCACACCGGCCAAGTGCGTACTTTGTTCCGGCGCTCATACCGCCAACTATAGAGGCTGCCCAGCCTTCAAGCAGGAAAAAAAATATTATCTTAAGAGGCGCCTTGCACGAAAAATGAATAACACAGATAATAATGATACACCGGTTCCTCCAGCAGTCCCTCTGGCGGCCAACATTCCAACCGAACCTCCTCCTATCAAACCGAAAAACTACGCAGAAGCAACGAAAAATCACAACACGAATGGTTCATCTCCACCCATCTCAACCATTCTGTCCAACTTTATTTCCAATCTAAACGCTATTATTAGTCCTCTTATCTCCCTGCTAACCACAGTCCTCAATTCACTTCTAACTAAAGTTGCTTAGTTGTTATTATTTATCATTGTTAACAATAATCACCTCATTATGTTTTTATCTTATCTTTTTCTCTCTATTATTTTATATATGCTAAAACTATTATTAACATTATATTCATACCAATGTTATCGTTTAAATTGTACACACAAATTCTAGTTATCGTTTTAATCTAATTGTCGAACTATAATAGTTTTATTGCTGATGGTTCTAAAATAAAAAAAAAAAAAAAAAATATTTCATTATTTGATAAATACATTATTAATTTATGATTTGTTAAATTTTTAGAAGTGATTAATACTCGGTGATAAATGTAATATTAATTTTTTCAATTTACAACTCATGTGTTAGTTTTTTTCAAAATTGTAATAAATAAACATTAAATTACTGTTTTTACTATTTTTTTTTTTTTTTTTTATAGTTAAGAAATATTGATTTATTTTATTGATACAAAAAGTATTTCGAGTATCTATAAAATGAGTAAATTCATTTTAATAAAAATTTTTTTAAAATTTCGTAATTGGCTGGAGTTGGCTATTCAATTTTCCTACTTGGCAGAATCTTGAGTAGCATCTTGAAGTTTTTACCATACAAGAGAGACACTACTATGAGAGGCAGAAAAGTTTTCTTTCAGAAATTCGCAGTAGCCATTAAAGCAGATCCGTTGTTGCATTTTATACTTATTTGGCTTAGATATAAATATCACTGTAGTACAATATATACTGTACACTGTAGTATTATCATTGAATAATATAAAAATTAAATTATAAAAAGCATATTATTTGATTTGATCATAATATGAAAGTATAGGGTTACATCGCTCATATAACTATTAATAATAACGATATTATTAATTAGCCTATTGTACACACATAAAATCAGTTACTATTGTTTAATTTTAATATAACAAATAATTATAAATATATTTTGCATGATGGACTAGGACGACGGCTTTTTTAAAGGTCTGAGCCTCAGGGTTGTAGCCTTCATACCTTCATCGGCTTTGACGGATGGTGTTGAACTCCGGTGTCCAGTCGACAGAAAATACTGCAGCGTTGCATAATATTACAATGCGTTAAGTTAATAATGGTGTAGGTAAAGGAAATAATGTAATAAAAATGTACATTTTTAGAATGATAACATCAATATATTACTAAAATCATGAAAGAATATATAGAAATAATATATTAATAAAATAATAAAAGATTATGTACGCTATTTACGTATATTTTTTTTAAAACGTTCACCAATTTCTATAGATCGCAAATTTATTGGATTTAGGTCGCCAACATACAAAGTTTATTGATCGTTCATATTTAATTGTGTATCTTGTGCTTTGATTTCAAGGCAATTTCTTTAATACAGATTAAAATTAGCAAGTTAGTGTAATATACTAATGATCTGTATTACAAAACGTAATAATTTGTATTTCATATTTGAGGCAATAATTAGTAGATTTGTCACAAATTTACTATGTAGCGAATAAATTATCCTTATATTGAAATTATCAGTATTTATTTATTAATTACCTATCACGAGTATATCTAAATTAAAAGCTACATTTGAAAATTTAAGAAAAGAACACTGTATCTAATTGTTTGCATAGGTAATCGGAAATCCTCCATTTTTTATTCACATTTTCATTCAATACATTCCTTGCGATGCTCAGTATCTAAAACATATGGTGTAAAATACTGAACGCCAAATCACAATTTAATTTTCATTCTATTAACAGCTAATTAGCGTAATAAGACTTCCTATTGGAACTATTTTAATTATTTGATCTTAATAAATATACTTGTATGTAAGTAAAAGCAGTGTCAGACTGGCTCCTCTAATGTATTTTTTTTAAATTTTAAGACTTTTAATACTTTTTGAAGGCTTACTTCATGATATAAAGAATTTAAATTCAACTTCGATTGATATATTTTAAAGGTACAATTTTTTTTACAGACGAATCCTGGGTTTAGTTACACTTAATGCGTTTTAAATAATTATGCCTAGAAAAATATGTTTACATACTAAAGTACATAATAATGAGTAACATATACAATACTAATACAATGTATTATTAAATACATACATAATATTATCACTGTATAAGTAATACATAATAGAAGTAAAATTATTTTGTTTAAGAACCTAATGCGAAAGCCGGTTCTTTGTATTTATTTAAGAGGGCCCGTAAAAAAAACTCCGGTGGCCTTTGGTGTATCAGTTCAACATCGGGTATAATTGTAATAATAGTAATAAACGAAAAAAAACAATTCACTACTCACAAGCATACGATTGCATTTTTTGAGAATAAAAATAAATTTATTCATCGACATAAAAATAATTTTTTTATCCTATTATGTGTTGACATGAATTTGCCTAAACCCCGTAGCCATATATTTTAGTGACACGTACGTGATTATTTTGAGGTGCATAATATTATATTATTTTGTATACGTAATGTTCAACTAGTTTTTCGATTGTTAAAAATACATGAGTATTAATTAAATTCACTTCTAACTAATATCGAAATTATCTAATTTTTAATCGATGACTATAACATTTCAATAATTTACAAATATTTTTGAATCATTCAGTATATGTTAGAAAATAAGCATCTCATTGAAAATAATAAAAATATAAAATAGAGATCAATAATTTTTCTATAGATTAATGACTGGTTAATATTAAGACAAAAAAATTACTCTAAATAAAAAATAAAAATTATGAGTGAACCTTAAAAAATTAACATAAAACTATGTGTAGATACATCGGTATCATCACGAATATTTTGATTGAGTGTAAATTATGTCACTAAGTTGACAAATGAAATCATAACTTTACACAGCTATGTGGCCAACATACTGTTTGCATAAGAAATATTCCTTTAATAAATTACTCAATTGAATGGTCAAAAATGAAAACCAAAAGTAATAAGCTAATAACTTAATTGTTTATTTTCAAATATCAACCAAAAATTTGAGTAATCTCAAAACAATTTCATAAATCAAATTATAAGACCTAACAATCGTTATTTCGAATTAGGATTTAAAATTATCTACAGTCATTAAGTTATTAAAAAATGAAAATGACTATAAACGAAGGTGTCAAATCCAATTTTTATATTAGTGATAGCTCTATAAATTGATGTAGTGTTGCCCATAATTAATCATTTTTATTTAAGATTTTTGCAAATAAGTGGGTGTTCGTGCTAGAAATGTTGATTTTGCCCAACACCTTTTTTTAACATCAACGCTACTGTATAAGCTATGTAAAATCATGCGATTCGTATCGGTATCTTAAAAGAACAAAGCAATAGGTGACAAGTATAGAAACAGATGTGTAAATATCTTATGTTACCGTTTTCAACTTGATGAAAATCAAGCAGTTAGTATATTTATTTATAGATAGAAATGTAACATTATTTAACAGCGATTATGAAAATTTAAATACGTAATAATATGATAAATAATAGTTTTTATGCCATGGCAGCATACCAGTGAAAGCGTATAGTTCAAATAACATAAAGCGTACATATTTAGAGAATACATTAACAGTAACAATTGAATATATTTCAAGCTGTATACATATATAATTAAATATGAATAAACCACCATAGTCAATAAATAAAACCCTGAATTATATATAAAAAATGAATTGGACACAAATCAATGTTCAGCAATAGTTTGTCAATAGACAATGCATTATAGAAAAAACTAAGACTTCTTATTACAGAATGAATGCATAAACATTCATATGAATAATACATTTAAACAATTATAATATTTATTATTATATACACAAGTTGTAACACAACAATTTATTAACGCACCGTATAGTATTCTTATCAGTAACCCTTGTGGTCATAATAACATACCTAGAGCTGGTGTATCGTATATGGTTATCAGTTATTTATTACTACAAGGTTACATCAGCAAGGATAAATTGTATTTTCAAATAAAAAATGATTATAATTATGTAAAAGTACTTAAATAGTGTATAATGTCAAGAGCGCAACTACACCCTGTCACTTTTAGCTATTAAGGCTAATTGAACTGAAAAAAAATTTCGAAGAACTCAGTTTGTAATAGATACCTAAAAGGTAGAAGAACCTAGCGGTCGCTTAATTTTTCTAGGGGTCAACAATAGTTTAACACTAAATTAAAAAGTTTTATATTATGTATATTATTTTATATCAATTTATATTTATATTTTAGTTTTAATATAACTCTAATTTTGTATTTTTTTTATGTTTTCAATTAATTAAATTTAAAAAAATATTAAAATTGCCTAAAATTAACGATTAAATTTATATGAATACAATTTTTGTATAAATTAAGTAAGTGTATATTATATACCTACAAAATGTTGATAAGAAGAAGGATCATCATAGTAAAATAAATTAATTAGAGGGTCGTGGATCAAAAAAGGTTGCTCGCTACTGTGATAAACGATAATAGTTTAATGTAGTATATAGAAAAAAAGAGTTCGAATAAAATATTTAACTAAGCATTGGATTTACTTTTAAACTATAAATGATAAATTGTACATACAAATGTCGTAAGTACTTTAGAGCACAAATAAAAAACTAGGAGTAATTATTTGAACCAGTGTTTTGTATACTTATAATAAAATAACGGTTATAGATATAATCGTATACTATATAAATATTATTTAAAAACTAAAGAAATATTGAATTTTTTAAATATTTTTTTTTTTTTTTGGAAACGTTTTTATATGGATAGATAGAATAATGGAATATTAAGATAACTAAAAATATACGTATAAAACAATGATTTCAAAATAATTTACTAAAATGTTTTGTTATAACACGGTATTGTGTTAGGAAAATTACATGTAATATATGTTTAACAAATCTAATTTTAACATGTTAAATTTTAAGGGATAATTATAATTGACTGTTTGTATATATTATAATATAAATGTTGTGAAAATCAATTATGTACCTGGATATCCGGTTAAAAGGCAACAACATCCACGGTATACTGACTTCCTTTTAATTAAGCGTTGCTGTTGCGCCTAGGTTAGTCCGTCCGGGCCTTGTTTGATGCAAATAGATCGTATTATTTCAGATGCACCTATTCAATTTAATATTTATTACTGTGATAAATAAATATTATTTTTCATTACCTTAAAGAAATATTTGGTAGTTAAAAAATATATTTACCTCAAAGTGTAAATACTTTAAATAAGTCAACGGTGTTTATGATGGCGTTTATTAAGATACTTCTTTATGTATACATTAAGCATTATAACTTGAAGGTAAAATATTTCGACCAATACGGGTAAAAATGTATAAAACTGAAAAGGATTTAATATTAATGACAAATTGGTTTGAGAATATTTTATAAATATGTTTTAGCTTTTGCTTGCCATTACATTACTTTTTATTGAATGGTATCACGATTAATTTCTTTATTATCATTATTACTATTATTGTTATTATTATTATTATTATTATTATTATTATTATTATTATTATTATTATTATTGTCATAATTATTATTAGTGCTTTAATAAAAACTATTAAGCTGGATTGTTACAAAGTATTATAATATAAGTGACTATAAAAATATTTAAATACAAATAGCCTGCAAAAACTGTGTAGTTTATAAGTCATTTTATGAGAAAAGAAATATGTTGTAAATTAAATATACAATTATGTATAATTTTGTGTTTTTTTTTTTTTTTTATAATAAAAAATCACAACATACGATCAAGAACTAATAAATTTTGAATTTTATTCATAATTTAATACAGACACTAAACATATTTGCCGAACTGTTTTTGCATATTTATATCAGATAATTGAATTGGATTTTTTGCATGCCAATGAATTTACCGAAGTCGCTAAACTTTAATTTTTGTGTTGCATATTTAGTGTTGTTGGATAAAGCTCAATTTATTCATGTTCGATCAGTGTTTCGTATTTTTAAATTTGTCGGAGACAATGTTTCAGTTCAGTTGATGCTTTTTTGGCAGGCCTCTTACGAAAATTTAAAACATTCACGCCATATTATATAAACTTAATCATATCCAAAATATTTTCTACAGTCCAAGAATATGAAATGAAAATGATCTTAGACAAAAAATAGAAAAAAAATCTCACACAGTGCCATTTTTTACTGTATCATCGAAAACATAACAAAAATCTAATCAAAATATGTAATTTACATCGTAATATTTGTCCTTGTTACCATTTTCACAATTTATTAACAGTAATGTTCAAAACTATGCCTATGTACAAGTACTAAAAAATACATTATTACCAACTATATTGTATTGCTCATCTTCATCACGATTCCCACATTTAAGTTAAAATATGTTTTTGAATGCATCTCAGAACCTTACCACCAACATTCAAAAACCTAAAGACTTCAAAGTAAATGAATACTTTTCAATATTTTATATTATTTTAAATATTATTTTTTTTTTAATTTTAAGTGTCTTATTATTCATTGAATAATTTTTAACAAAAAGAAAACATAAATTAAAAAAAAAAATTTTATTTGTTAAAAATAATTAAATTTACAAAAATAATCAAATTTTATATTACACAAAATGCTGGTCATTTTTTTGCCGTTATTGTCCATCCCTAAAAATTATCTTGTGTTTTTAATATAATTTTCAATTTTTTGTAACAATATGTTGAGACTGTATTGTTACGCTCGAAAATATACAAAGAATTTCATTTCATGATCAATTAATTCTTTATATAGAGTGGAAAATTCTCCTTCCGTTTTTATTTTTTCCACAAGTCGTAAGCCCAAAGTACTTTTTCCTTTGTAGTCTTCATTTTTTCTTCTTCAATTAGTAATAATGCAAGTACAGCTAGATCTTCTATGACATCAATATTCTCAGCCATATTTTTAATATAATAATTAATAATAAAAATAGATTTGAAAATGAATTAGCATAAAAATTATAGTTTAATATTAATTATTTTATTATAACACATAATAATACAAATGTGCATTTCATACTGACGTATAATACTACACTGAACTAAGTTAGTACCTATAGAAAAACTAAAAATAATATTCATTGATGTTTAATACTGAACAGATATCACGGATACAAATTGGTTACGTGTAGACGTCGGATTTTTATGATTATACATATTTGTTTCTATTCTATGTAGTTAAATGGGACTGAGAAATCTTTACGATTCATGAAACACAGAATTAACAAGAAAAAATCTATTTTGCATAAAAAAAACATATTTTAGGGGTTAGAGAATATTTAACACGTTAGGGACTATTTGAGAATATTTTTGTAGTATCGGCATATAATGAACATATTTCACGTATATCAGTAATTTGATAAATACAAATTTCACTAAATGATTTATTTCTGGGTTTCTGAGTTTTAATAAAAATTAATCTCCAGGTATTCTATATCGATTGCGATAGCACATCGGTTATTCTGTTAGCTATCACGACAGTCGAATATTGTTTTAGTCATATGTATGTTATTGTATGCTTATCTCATACTCGTGTAGTTATTTTAGATTCTCAGTGAACGAGGAATATATTGAATTCTACATGAGTATGTTATTTTAGTATTTGAATAGGTATAAGTTTGCGTAAACATTTTTTCAGAGTAGTTGACAAATTTTACCAAAGTTTTATATTACAGCCTATAGGCATGAGCAAGACCGTATAAAAGAGTAAGGGGTTGAGAGACAGAAACAGTAGTGGCTCCAGGCGGCAACATTTAAGGGTGGCAAAAAAAATGACATTATAGTAGTTTTAGGTATATGGATACTTATTTTGTTCGAAATATGCGAAGCGAAAATATCTGGATATAAAAGTTCTTAAAATATGAACCAGCGATGAAATTCAAACATCGTAAACTTAATATATAGCTAATTCCATTGTAAATAAATCGAAGAAATCATAGTTTGTATTTCTAACAAAAGTACGGTTCGCAACATTACAGATATTTGGTGATATAAGTATAACATTACATGTTCAAAGAAACATATGTATCTATAGTTATCTCAAAATGTGTAAGCATTGTATGTACAAAATTGTAGACAGTTATTTAATAAACTGTTGAGCGACTTCAAAGAACTATATGTTGAAAGTCAACATTTTCACGAGATTTGTGAAGAGCTTTTAAGAATAAAAGTTATATTGATAGTTCAAATCACGAAGATAGTAAAACAAAAAATTATAATTTTATGTTATAATTGACGTCTTATAAGTAAGCTTATACGAAAAACAGGAATCATATATAAATATCGATTTAAATTTTGTAATTATAAATAATCTGAAACATTTTAAATATTTTTTAAGGCTGCGTTATAATAGAAAAACTGAAAAATCACTACATGTTGTAGGAATATACAGCCAAGATAAGACATTCTATTTATTGAAAAATTAGAGCAGTCTCAAAAATGTGTAAATTATTTTCTAAAGAAGATTTACTAAAAAAAAATTATACTAATTAAATTAACTAATTTTTCATTGGAAATCTCTTTCTAATATGTTAATTATTAAAGAAATATAGGAATGTGTGCTATGTTCAAATACAAGTCGAAAGCAAATTGCCTGTGAGATTCTGTGATAATCTGTAAGATGACTAAAAATTACTAACCCTATCTAAACTTTCACTATAAAAAAACTGTCATTATTATGCTTAGAGAATTATGTTGATAAGTTGTTTATAATATAATACATATTAAATAAACGTTAGATTTTTTTTTCAATTACCTACCTAACTATAGTTATTTGTATATCCTATCCTTTTATATTTTAGTCACTAGTTTTTATTATTGATAAATTTATATTTTAAAATAATTGATTTCTTATTAATTTTTAATACTATAGATATTTATTAATTTACTCTATTAATTCGACAATATATTAATCTTAAACACAAAAATATCATTACAAATTCATTTGTGTACTAATAATAATGTGTACGCAAAGGCGGAACCAAGGGGAGGAAGACAGGGATTCATCCCCGGGCGTACAATTTTAAAGGGTGTAATTTTTATAGTATATGTAATACATAATATATTGTACATATTATGTATACAGTAAATATATATATATTTATCTTTTTTTAAAGATAATGTGTTTAAAACTCAATAAGTATGATTGTATGGTAATTATTAGAAAAAATTATAGGGAAAGATATTTGATTCTTTGTTTATGATAGGGCGTAATTTTAACATTTTCCCGGACGTAAAATTCTTAATTCCGCTTCTGTGTGTACTTGTGTTAAGCCATTAGTAAATTTACTGCGATATTATGAATGTGAAAATTAAAACTATATGATAATTTGGACTAAATACAGAATTTCACTTTGAAAATATAGGTTGAAAATGATTTTAATTTTAAATGTATGACAATTTTAATTTCGAAGACTATTATAAATTTAAAATGCTAAAATAAAAATCAATTGGTGTAGTTATATTCAGTGACTATGAAAATTAAAATGCCAACCCCTTGTAATTATTTTATATTCATTATAATTTAAGACTTTTATAATTTTATAGAGTATTACTTATGTATCCATTTTAATTTAATAATCCAGAACTTGAGTACTCATAAAAACTCAATATTTAATATTTTAAAAAATTTCTAACCAAATATGTATTACTGCTTGTTCCAATTTCAAAAAAATAAAAAAAAAGCTTAAGAATTATTATAATGAAAAATAGTTGATTTTTCTAAAAAATACATTATTTTCTAAGAAATGTGTCAAAAAAAGCCATTTCAAAAATAAAAAACTATATTTCAGACGAAAGTTTTATAGTTTATTGAATGTGGTTATTTATAGTTAGTTAAAACAATAACAAATTTATATTATTCTTTATTTCACTTTAGAATGAGCGCAGCAGATAACCTAATATTTGAAGTTATTACATAATATTAAAATACTATGAATTAAATATAAATAGTTATTAATCTTAAAATATTATGTACAAATAATTTTAGGATACTAGCATTTAGTTTTATATTTTGTCCCTCAAAAATAAAATATATTTTTTGCAACTACAATTGTAATAGTTTTAATAATAACCCATAATTTGATAATGAACACAAATAATAAAATAATTATAAAGTATTCATCTATTAAATGAGAAAACAAGCAAAGTTTGATTAACTAAGTATTATTTAGCAGACTATATTCAATGAAACTTAGAGAAATCGCAAAATTCATAGTTTAAATGATAACGTTCTCACATTATCGTATTTATCTTTGAATAAAAAATGTGGTTTAAAAAAAAAGTGTACAAACGTCAAGTGGATAATGTGTCAAGTATACGAAATTTGAGTCTCATGTCAGTTGTCACGGAAGAAGTATTATAAAAATTACATGTTTTAAAAGTCGTTTACTACATATAAGTAAACGATCATATTGACACATTGTAAATAATTTATAGATTTTCCATTATATGATTAAAAACACATTTTATAAAATAAAGTCATGTATTTTTTTACTAGTATCAAAAATTATTTGTTATTTTCAATGAACATATAATAAAATATTAATGTGTAATAGTTGTTATAACAACGTTTTTAAAATTGTTGCAAGCTAAATGTGGCACAAAAATGTTATAGAGGTACAGGAATCAGATATGATACAAAAATTAGATGAGATACAAGAATGAGTGACTGATATTGGTAAATTGTTCTTATAGATTTTAAATAAATCTACCATTGATTTTGAACTACGATCTTGAGCAACGGGTAAATTAGATACTTTATGTCTAAAAAAATTTAATAAATTATTAGTATAATAATCATAAGTGTTTTTATTTTGTTATTTTCACATAAATCATCAAAGTAATGCGATTAAATTACAATACAATTATTTAAGATATCTAAATTAGAAAATCAGTTGGCTAGCTGCGGCGGAGTTGATAAAATGTGTTATTGGTTAAATAAGTGGAGCAAATGTTAACGAGATTTGAACCAGGTGTGGTATAGCTAACTGAAGATAGAAGTGAAAAAGAGAATGCTAGGGCGGAACTCTTTTCGTCCAAAAATGACCGTCCTCTTTTCGACCAAAATTAAAAATACAGTTTCCTCTTTTCGCCTAAAAATAATTGCATTCTTTTCGCCCATGGTTTCACGTTTTACATTTTAGAAACCACTGTTTCAAAATTTATAATTTTTAAAAAAAATCATATAATAATCAAATAAAAAAAATAGAAAAATATATAATTATTAATAATAATTTAATAAGTATTAAAAATAAGTATTTAAAATAGTGTTATCGATGTAAAATAACTAATAATATAATATACATCAATAATAAATCTGTACATAAATTATGTAGATATGTCGTACGTATTACCAATGCAATGTTAATTATTATTAATAATTATATATTTTTCTATTTTTTTATTTGATTATTATATGATTTTTTAAAAATTATAAATTTTGAGACAGTGGTTTCTAAAATGTAAAACGTGAAACCATGGGCGAAAAGAATGCAATTACTTTTGGGCGAAAAGAATGCAATTATTTTTGGGCGAAAAGAGGAAACTGTATTTTTAATTTCGGTCGAAAAGAGGACGTGGGCAAAAAGAGAAAGGTCATTTTTGGGCGAAAAGAGTACCGCCCGATTGCTACTAGAAACAATAGGATTAATAACTTTTCTATAAGATTAGTAAAGCAAAATTTAATGAAAATAATAAATCATATACATTCATATAAGTACAACTTTTGATATTTGATTTAATAAATTTAATATTAAAAAGATGTCTTATCCGTATATTTTGTCTAAAAAGAGTACAATGTAGCAAATCGGCGTTCAATAGAACAAATTTTGTATTGTAAGAAATAGCATTAAAATTAATTGACCAATAATCAAACTTAAAGGGAAGAATATTATTAATTTTTAGCATTTGTTTTTACGATCAAGGAAGTTTGGAAGGAGGGCCATCGTCTCTCTGAGATTTTTCATTTTTCATGTCAGTTCCAAATTGGAAGTCTTTTTTACATAATGTCTGGCTACATGACTTGGGTATTCAGCAAATATTCGATAATCATTGTATCTAACAAATCATGTAGACACGTATTAGGTATTTAATCGTAAAAAAAAACTTAAAAATAGTAGTGTTATCGTTTGAAAAAAAAAATATCTATATATATATATATATATGTATGTTATTGAAATGCAGTTACATGAATAAAATTATTTATAGACGTATCTATAATCGTGACTAAAGCAGGTCTATAATGGTGTGATATTATTAATTATTAATTAAAAATTATTAAAGCAACCTGTTGTCGATGGAAAAAGATATATTTTAACAACATCAAACAGTTAATATAAAAATAATTAAATTTATTATATTCTGGGTACTGTGTTCAGCTATCATGTGTAGAAAATTGCAGCTATTATTTATAAATTATTATCAAACGAAGTATTGATTTTTCCAAGTCCACGTTGTTTTTACCCTACAAAGTTACTGACTTTTTCAGTCAGTATTAATACAGGCAATATAATTAATATTTATTTAAACAATCGTGAAGACGTGAAAGTAAGGATTCAATTCCCAAAAAGAAGAAAATGAGAACACTTGACTTTTATTTTTCAAAAGATAAAATAGAAAAGGTAAACTTTTATATTGGAGATAATTTATACACATATATATATTTGGATCATTTCTTGTTAATATTTTATTAAAACTATATTCTACAATCTAATTTTTAATTAAAATTTAATATTTTTGTGAATTAAATTAATTACATTCAAACTTAAATTATGTATTTTTTTTCAACAAGAATAAAATCGTATTTGGGTACTTAAATAACCAATAAGGACAATTAAAAAAATACTACCTTAAAATCAAGGTATAATTTATAATGTACATGTTATATTATATAAAAATAAAACTTTTTCTCTAAATAAATTTTTATTTACTAATTTAATTGTAATAAGTAACTACTACCAATATTATAGTACTTACAATAAAAAAAAAAAAATTAGTTACATTAGGATGGCTGGTACCAAATTGGTTATCGAGCCCCAACTCCATATTCGGAATTGGTTCCCATTTGAAAAAGGTATTTAGTTAAGTTGAGTCGAATTGGTTCCCGTTTAATTGCACATATTTTCATTCTCAAATGTATATATTTAGAACTGTCAACTTTAAAGTAGGCTTGGTTAAAATTTGAATAAATGTGTGTTAAAAAATACATATAGTTTAAATTTAAAAACGTTTATTTCGAAGTTAATTTTTCGTCACTTAGATTAGATGTATAAAATACAAATAATAAAATTTAAAATTGTTGATTAGCAAATATGAAGTAAATTTTCTTCAAATATTCAATTCATGTAAGCTTCTCATCAATTTACTCAACCATAGTTTTCTAAGTATTTATTATTTCTTTCCAGTTTGCTAGCAAGTTAACTTATATTATTACTTCGAAATTTAATATTATTTAATATCTGAATGCTGTTTAAAATCTTCATAAAATGAAATATATTAAGATAGGTACTTATAAATTCTTTATTCAGCTTTGAATAGAACGATTTCTAATGATTTGTAGTTCTATCAATATTTTTGTCAAATTTAGTCCAATTTTTCAATGGATATGTACTATTTATATTATGTATGTACCATGAACGTAGCCAAAAAACTGATCCAAATTTATATTTTTTATCAATTATGACTGTACAAACTACTAGTTATTAAAAATTTAAAATTTAAATTGTAACTATTTGACCTGAAAACGAACGGTAACCAATTTGGCCGAACGAAATCGGTTACTCCCATCATGATCACTTAGGATTGTTTGATTATTTCGATTAATTGATTATCGCGATTCTTATTTGGTTCATTGATTATTTTACAGTTTTTATAAAATGCGATTAATCGCTAAGTTATCGAAATTCGATTAATGAATTAATCAAATTTTCGATTAAACAATTAATCAAATTTCCGATTAAACAATTAATCAAATTTCTGATTAATCAAATATTCGAATTTCCGATTAATCAAATATTTGAAATTTCGATTAATCGAATAATCAAGCCGATTAATCGTTGTTTTGACGGTTCGAATGAAATTCTATTTCTAGTACTATGGGAATTTGGTATTCTATTCCATTTTGTGTGTTCATGTTTACACCAATACTGCTATCAATCATAACATGTGATGTTCTGTCATTCGTATTCCGATTTCGTGCATTGAGTTAGAAATTATTACTTTTACAATTTATTTATTATTGACTAATGTTTTATTCGCTGTTTCACTCAAAGATGAGTTTAATGTGGAATATTTTCCAAGTCCGAATGTGGATACAGGGCAACTTGTGATATGACTTTTAAAAGTTTTTTAAACTCTGATTCAAACACTACAAATTTGTAGAACAAGCTCAAAAACTCCCACAAATGAAAGTATAATGAACTCGGTAAACAAAAACGAGGAACTAAAAATAGTGAACTCGGACTATCCGACATGTTTCCAAGTTGACATAGTCTTAATAACTATAAAATGTTCCTCAATTAATATGTTTTAATTAATATAATATGTTGAATATATTTAATAAATATGTTAAAATTTACAAATATTCTCAGACTCAGATGTCAGATTATCCTTAAAATATGTAATGTTTTCATATAATATAGATTAAATATTTAAATCTGTACTAATATGATGTTCTGAGTTTAATAATTTGGAATGTATTAAGGGTAATATAAATGTAGACATCTATATAGAACATTTTACATGTCATCTTGCAAATCTTGTTTAAAATTTTGTAGAAATTAAGGAATCAGTTTATCCAATAAAAAAAAAAAACGATTAATCAGTCATTAAAAATCGATTAATCGGTTTGAATATTTTTTTATTTTCGATTTATCCAAATAATCGATTAAAACGTCAAATTAATAATCGAGTGATAAAAATAATATTCGAGTAGTCCTAGGATCACTAATAATAATTATTATTTTTATTAAATGTAATCCTTTAAATTATTTAAAAATAAAACTATTTCTTTAAATATATTTTTATTCTACAAATTGTATTGTTAGAGGTACTAAATTGATTTGTTGTTTTTTTTATAGCAGTTATTTGCTATAATTGATCACAAAAATAAAATACTATTAGAAGAATACGTACTTGATCCTGCATTCATTTCTGCAGACCACATCATTATGTTTTCAAATAACAATATAGGGCATTTTATTGAAACATATATCCAAATTTCTGAAGATTAAGTCTGATATTTTAACTAATACATGGATATCTAGTTAACATTACAATTTTAAAAATTATATCGAAGTCAGTAAACGTCCATTTTTTTAAAATGTTTTTTACAATACTCATGGTTAGTATTTTCAAAGTTATTGAAAATAGCTCTTTGTCTTACATTTTTTTCGGATTAGTTGTTTCTAAAATAACTGAAATTAAATTTACCATGGCGTACTACTACTAGTTAATACTAAACAAATACATCGTGAAAACTATCCAACTAATGATTTGAGGTATAATTTAGACAATCCTTATTTATACCATTATTGAAATTAGTTATAATAGATTCAAAAATCAGCCTCTAAAAGATAGATATTCAGATGAAAAATTAAAAATTATTTATTTTATACAATCTACACCCCAAAACTAATAAGTGACCAAACATTTAAAAAAGTATAGAACTTATTTATACATTTTATGATTCACTTCTAGACAATGTTAAAGGAAAAATATTATCATGGTATGGTCTATGAAAAAAAAAGTCAACCCACCATGAAATTAGTTGATATTCTTGATTACGCCATATATTATCCAACGGTATGCCAAGCTTTATAAATTCCTATAATTTTATCTGTATGATTTCAATAAATAATATTTAACAATAATTTTTTTATTTTATTTCAGCACTTTGTGCCGTTTAAATCGATGTATTGGAAATAGGATGGAAAACGAATGAGTGAGTAACTTGAAATTAATTATTATACACCGCCAAAGGTATGATAATAAACATTTTTTTTAATCAATAAATTGATGACTCAATTAATTTATTTGCTTTTAACAAAAGATGATTATCATGACTTTTTAAATTAAATAATTAAATATGATGCAATTTTGATCAAATAAAGTGAGCTTTTTATTTAAGCTTTATAATGTTTTTTTTTTATAAATATTTGAATTACTAGTGTAATTTTATATTAAATTAAATTAGTTCAGATTTTTAAAACATAAATAATGATAGTATTACAAAATATGAGCATATGAAATATGTAGTGGTAAATTTTCTTATCGGTTATATTTACTTACAATTTGTTTTGCCCTCCCCCCTCCCCCGCACTGTACTGCTACATTTCTGAGGGTCACCTTATTTTAAGCAAGTATGTTAATATTAATATTTAAAGAACCAAATTAATTTCACCAGAATGTCGTAGAATGATCATTGCAGCGTTTAAATTGATATTTGAATAAGAATTTAACAAAAAAATTAGATCAAAATCGATGAGATGGTATATCTATACCACTTTTACCAAAAAAAAAATAAAAAAACAATTAAAAAAAAATTACATTTTTGTTTTGTGAATATTGTTTTACGGTTCAAAAAATGACGAAAGAAATGATTTCGGTTAAATGTTAAATAATTGTAAAAGGTTAAAAATTAAAACTATAAAGTTAAAGATTTTTACTTTTGAAATGTGTAGTTAGCTATTCAAATAAATTGTACTTTACTTTTTGGAAACGTGAGAGGGGACTTGGATATTATAATACCATAACAGTTTTAATTTTCTTTTTTGCGAAAGGAAACATTTCTGTTCAAGTAATAATATAATGAACAATGCAACAGTCATTCTTTGATATATATATATATATATATGGGTGTGTGTGTGTGTGTGTGTGGATAAAATGTTTGTAATACATCAGAGACAATTAACATATTGCAATAATTTTTAAAAAATGTTTATAAATGTATTATATATTATACATTATAAAACGACATTTTTTTTCTATTATATCTTGTACAAATAGGTAGTTCTTAATGTGTGTTCATGTATATCATTACAGCCAATATTTTACTAATATAAAAATTAAGTGTCAATATCAAGTACATGTTCGTAAACTAATCAAAATTCTCATTAAATATAATTGATGAAAAAGTATGTGGTGTAAGTTTCACCAATCATTAAAGCGTCCGATAGGGTCAGACATATATATCAAAATCTACTGTGAACATAAATATACGTATATATAATCAGTAGTCCAAAAATATTACTCTGGTATAAATAAATTGAACTTATGTTTTGAAGTATTTGAATTATTTATTATTTTTATCAATTCAATCTTAATAAATTAAAACTTGACTTTAATGACTGAATTATACTATATTTCTATTATAAATTTAGTTAAAAACATATATATCGATGGTAATATATGATAATTAAATAATTACGAAATTTTCAGTTAAATTTAAAAAATTCAGAGATGGACAAACATTTGTAAACAACAAATAAAGAGGCTCGAGTTAAGATTTCTTTGACCAAGGTAGCTTAACTGATAACACAAAATAGTAAAAACAACTGAAGCTTATAATTATAAAAAATTATGGCAGTTATTAGGAATAATTATTATTTTTATTATTATTATCTTTGGTATTTATTAGTAAAATGTATAGTATTTTTTTTAAAAAAATTTTTAATTTAAAATTTAACAATTATTATTATATCTAGTTCTATTATTACTAAGTACAAAATGTTCATGTTTATTTTACATTAGAATATAATTATAGTACATTAATCCTTATATTTGAAGTTGGATTGGAAAATGAAATGTATTATGCATTTAATTAGTGTAGTTTTTTTCATATTTAGTATAAAGAGAAGAAGAAATGATTTTTAATTGGTTTTTATTATATGAGAGGGCTGGAAATATGTATGGCAATAATTAACAGTTCTTAATTACAATTATATAAAATATAAATATTACCGGAAGTATGATTAATAAATTAATATTTTCAAGTAAGTTATTATTTAATAATCCTTCAAATAATAATAATAATAATAATAATAATAATTGTACATATACGTTATATTTTATTGAAAATTTATATTCTTTTTTTATGGCATTAGATTATATTATATTGAAGTATAAAATAATAATTTAAAAAAAAAATCTAGATGCAAGATATTACAGTTGATGAGATATAGGAACAGATGGTATAATTTAACTGTTTTTATAAATGTAAAATTAATATACAATATATAAATGTAAATTTGGGACTTTTCATTTAATGACCATACAATAATTGTTATTCTTTTTTTTTTTGTAATTAATGTGTTATTAAAAACGAATAATGCTATGTAAAGTTGAAATCACTAAATTTTTTACAATCTACTGTGAATATAACTTCCAATATAATATTATCTATACGACTACATTTAACGATGATCGATTCACAGTTAGCATCAATGGATATTGTTTATGTTTGTATTATTCATATCGTGGCTTCTACTTTTAGCATATTTTGTACAAATATAGTTAAATTTGATATGTTAACCGATGATCACATTAGATGAACCAATTATTTGCCATTGAATACAATTTTTTTTTTTTTTTTTATCGTTTTTTTCATGATATTTTTGCTCCATTTTTTTATTCATCTATTTTCGTAATTATTCATCTGCTAATTGTGTCACACATTACTTTGCTTCAAAAATAGGATTTTTTTTTTTTTTTTGAGAAAAATATATTGTACGTATTCAGTACTTAAAAGTTCATTTAGATTTCTGGTTAATAAATTATCTGCGCCAATACATCACACATCATACACTTATCATTAATGCATACACACATGATCAAAATATATAATTATTGCCATTTTTGCGATTAATTAACTTAAGTTGGCAATTTTTTCACAAAAAATAATTACAATTCAATTATAATTGTAAACAGTAGTTATAAAAATTATGCAAGTAAAATGATAATATTATTATCATTTTACTTGCATAATATTTCTCAGTAAAAGCCACAAAGGTCGGAAATCTATTCGTTTCATGATTTTCAAATAAGACGCGCACTATTAGGTCAAAATTTCTAGATTAATAACGTTCTACAGTTATTCCTTTTAAAGTACGCTAAAAAAAAAAATTCGAATTTGTAGAAAATCAGTAAATGTTGTTATTTTTATATAGCTTTTCGTCAGTCTTTGGAAATTATAAAGAAAAATGTTGAACAATTTAATAATATACGATTTTATTTTAAATTAATATGTTAAGTTCGGTATCTTTGAGAAAAGGAATAATGTTGACAGTGATTGTTGGTTGAATGGTTTCATACAGATTAGTAGGGGTTTTACATTTGATTTTTTAGGGTAGTATGAACGGCATATGCTATTATGTGCTTGATTGATATTGAGTGCATGAAGTGAATGTTGTTGGTTCCTTGTTGTCTATTATATGACAATGGTTAAACAAATTTGGCCGACATTGGCCGACGATTGATTCTTGATTTATTTTTCTAGATGTTTGGGTTTTGAGTCTTGGTTGTATGTTTTATTTAATTTGATTAAATTTAATTGTTTATTTCGACCAATGGTTTTGTCAAATATTAAATTAACTTATCACTATTGTTTTTTTTTACGTCAGAAAATGATATTTAATTATAATTTGGTATGTCTGTAACGTAGCTGCGTTTTTTGCTAGAAAGTGTGTTTCTTAATTTCCATGTATGTTACAACGACTAGGTATCCACATAATTTAATTAATTTTATTTGCTTGTTTTGATTCTTGCATTTTATTTATTGTTATTATAGAGATATCGTTGAGTTGAAAATTATTTTATTTATTTTCTATGGTACTTATAAGGCTTAAATATGTCATATTTTTGGGTAATATTTCATTTATATGATAAGGGGCGTTATGATAATTAAAGCTATTGCTGTGTATATAGAATTGATAATTTAAGAGATATGTTAAAATTTTGGGTTATGACTGCTAAGCCAACTTCATGTTCGTTTTTGGAGGCGTCTGTAGAAATTTTTTCATTAAGGAAGTGGTTTTTTATGTCCTTAAAAACGTTGAGAAAAATGTTAGGGTTGGTTTCACTTTTTTTTTATATTTTCAAGTTTAGAATTTATGTTTATTTTACTGAACCAAGGTGGAGTTTGAATAATATTATATTTTATTATGTTAGAAAGATTAAGCTAGTTTGTTTGTGTAATCCGTACAATGTGTTTTGGTATTACGTCTTTGTCCTTGTTTTTTTGTTAATTTTACAGCGAATATAAGAGCGGTTTTAATTGGTCGTATCCGGAATGGTGGTTTATTTAAATTACGTATATGCTTTCAATTGAGCTAGATTTAATGGTTTCATAGATAAGTGTAAATTTGAGTTGTATACTGGGTGGATAGTTTTATTAATATGATTTTTGATTGATGAGTACATTTTTGATTCATATTTTAATTAAAATCTTTTAACGATTTATAAATTTGAATAATTATTTGAATTTGTGATCCCCAGGTTGAGTGTAATGAAACATTTAAAACATTTGATTTTATTGTTGTTTCTTTTTTTTGTGTATTTTATATGTGGTCTCCATAGAAGTTTCAAATTCTATTCTGAGTATTTTGATAGTATTTTTATAGAGTATTATTAATTAATTAATTTGGAAAATTGGGGGTTGTATATTTCTCTTTTTTGTAAAACAAATGTTTTGACATTTATTTAGTGAGAACCTAAAACCTGTTTTATTTGCCTAATTTGAAAAATTGTTTATTATTACCTGTAAAAAATTTAGCATTGTCTTTTATTTTTTGTTTTATAGATAAATGTTTATAATAAGTTCATAAGCAAATAAAGTATATTTTACACTATATGGGTTTGATTACACATTTACTAATTTGATTAATTGAAATAAAGAATAATGTGACTGAAATACTTGATCAATGGATAAAATCCCATTGGAGCCAGAACTTTTGGTTTTGCACTTGGATAACGCGTTATTAATTCGTTGGTATACATTTCTTTGTTCAATTATATTTGATTATATATTATATTTATATTATATTATATATTATATTTGATTATAGTATCTTTGTGGTTTATTTTGGATATTAAGAGTAGGTTTTTGGTATCAAGTTTTATTTATTTAAATAAAATTGTGCCATTATTATTGCTATTATTAATTTGAAAATACTCATCGAAGAGATCTGCCACTACCTGGAGTTTACATGAAATAGTAGGGATAAACAATATTATTCCAAATACATAAGTTCACAATGAGTAAAACGGT
The DNA here is from genome assembly GCA_034509805.1 of Sipha maydis. Taxonomy (NCBI): domain Eukaryota; kingdom Metazoa; phylum Arthropoda; class Insecta; order Hemiptera; family Aphididae; genus Sipha; species Sipha maydis. The sequence goes on from JASXSY010000270.1 coordinate 100,970, forward strand.
TAAATAAGTATATAATTCAATTTTAATTAAACTTATTCACAGTTCAATTTTTATTATTTTTGAATTAAATTATTTATTTTGTTGTATATGTTATGGTATTTATTAAATAATATTTTTCTTTTTTCATTGAATTTGTTGTGATATGAAGTTATAATATACATACAAATTTAAATTTAACAATTCTAAAAAAAATATTCGTTGCGAGCACATTTCACATTTGTGTTAATAAGTTTAATTATAAATTTTAAATAATAATGATTAAATACTTAAGTCGCTAAATAATATTGTTTTACAAATTTATTTATTTTGTTATATTATTTTTATTTTTATAAATTTTAAATGGCAGTAAAAATTATTTATTAAAATATTTTACATAAAAAATGCGATGTACAAGATGAGTTATTTAAAATACTTAAAATATTTATGTACCAATATATAATACATATGGTTTTGAATAAATATCGAGAACATCATTTATATATTTTAAAGCCTAAAAATTATGAATGTTCAACATTTTATGGACTTACTTCCTATTTCTTTCGCAATTAGTTAAGTTCAATTTATCATAATTATTTTTGATAGTTGAACTGTATAGCATTAAAAGACTGATGGCTGATAAAGAAATTTAATGAAGTCAACTTGTTTAAAATAGTTATTGCAGATTTTTATATTCCAAAATGTATAACATAATAATCTTAATTATTTTTTATGTATCGCGCATTATGTGTATGTTTTTATTCTGAAAAGAACGAGGAAAATGTTTATTACAGAATTTTAAAGTGATAATACAAAGAAAGAAATATTTTTTTTTAAATAATTATTTCATTTATTCTATAGAGTTACCAAATAGCTAGTTGCAACTATTTTTTACTAAGTACATATACTAATAGTACATATACTAATATGTTAATCTAGAATAGGTTCTATGAAGGTATTTTTTTAATTACTTAAAACATCATCAAACTATACAGAAAATATTATAAAAAAGATTAATAAATTAAAAAATAAATAAAATGTTAATAAATAGGAAAACCTCAATTTTTACAATATTAATTTTAGTTATTTTCTTTCGATTTTGAAATTAATATTAAATACTTCTACATTTTCAACATGGATGAATGTGTAGTAGTAATTTTTTTTCATTAATTATTCAATAGATTAAAAGTTTGTACTTTTACGACTTTTAAACATAATACACATATTTAATATTCATATTTTATTCTGGCTATATACCTAATACAACAATATGAAAAAACATTGAAAAAATGTTTTTCGTTAACATTAGAATTTTTGCAAAATAGATTTATAGAACAAAATCTTACATGCAATTAAATTATAAGTGAATAAAATCTTAAATAATCATAAATAAATTTACAAAAATTAAAAAAAAAGTTACTTTTAGGGCTTTGACCAGGAAGCCCCTTAAAAATGTTAAATATATGCCACCAAGTTAAGTTTATTTCAAAAATCAAATACTGTTAAAAACCACATTATAATACTCATATAGTTTTATAAACCATAATATCATTCTTTTAATGAATTTTAATTTAAATAACTCATGATGAATATTTAATTAAAACAACTGTTACAGTACACTATAACGATTCCGACAAATGCGTCTTGCGTGCCTGATTTTAATCATTTGCAAAAACACGTTATATATGATATAGCTACAAGGCCGTATAACATATAACAATTCGTTTTTATTCATACTGGAACAAGTTCCTCGTATATTTCTTATTCTATATTTATTCCCTCTTTCATGCCCAAAAGGATAATCACCTTTCTTTGGTGCCCTGTAAATAATAAAGGTCGTCCCCGGCTCCCATTTTGATCTCGCTTCAGTTTATAGTTATGATGACGGGTTATAAGAAATGTTGTAAGTACTATAGAATTTCTAATAAATTGATAAAATATTGAAATTATGATTAAGAACATAATTATGATTTTATGGCATAGTTAGTTGCTATCACATCTATATGAATAAATCATAATTTTTGTTTTCTACTTCCTATACAAAATTTATAGTAATATAATGATTATATAATAATTATTCGATGTATCATTCCGTTACCATGTATATTATTATCAACATTTATAAATCGCAATAGAAATGAATAAAAATATATTTAAAGAAAAAATATTTCGTATTTTTATTTCTAAATAATTTATGAACCAACCAATATAAACTATATGCCTATTATATAAAAAAACTATTTGAGAAATAATATTATTAGCATTGTGTCTTTACAATAATTAAATATCACTAGTTATAACTCATTAATATTGATTAATTCAACGAACTTAGATGGCCTGTGGCTAACATCAATGACAATCAAACTTGTACATGTTATATGACGTATGTTAAATACCTCAATAAAGTAATGATCGGATATTTTCGAAAGAAACGCACTGTGCCCAAGGCACTTGGACGATACGTGTTATTCGACTTTTTTCAGACATGGCTATAGTAATACGACCAACAACATTAAGAAAAATTCTTAGCCCATTCCAAGTGAAAAAGATATATCTAATGATAAAAACAATGTAAAATTATAATTGGTGTTTGTTATAAAACAAATATATTTTTTCAGTTTTTATTTAAATTTTTTAAATTAAGTGCTTTTAAAATCATAAAAAATACCTTGGTCAAACATTATATGTTATAAAAATACGATCAAGTTAGAAAAAAAAAAAAAAACTAACAATCAAAAATTACGCTCCTAAGGAATTTCTAAGTTTTTATCGATATTGACTATTTGCCGTAACATACCAACAGTACATCCATAGGCGCAAATAAGGGGGGGACTAGGGGGCTTAACCCCCTAAGAATTGCTATAGCCCCCCCAAAAACAAATGATTTTACTATATGATACACATTATAAATAACAATGTAATTTCGAAAGAAATATCACTTTTCGCGCGTAACAAATGATTTGAAAAATGATAATCGAATTTCGATTGATGCGTCGAGAACCACGTGATCACGCTAATCTGAAGAATAGTTGGTGGGAAATGTGCAGCACTGATGTCTGATAAGAAACTAAATACTTTTAGTAAAACCGAAAGGAGAATTAAATTATTGTAATGAGGCTTAGTATAAGAATAATAAAAAAAATTGATGTCAAAAAATACCAATGTGTTAATATAATATTAGATGATTATGTGAATTTTAATTTAGATGGTATATAATATATATATATATATATATATATATATATATATATATATATATATATATATATAAAATTATATATATATAATAATTATATATATTATATTTATATAATTTAAAAGCATCATAAGTGTATTCAGTATCCTGAAATAAGCTTCGGCTTCAGCCCCCCCCCCCCCAAATTTCAAACACTATTTGCGCCTAAGAGTACATCGTATAATATTGGTTACAAATCGTATAATACGGTATTATATAAAAGTATATTGGTTTGATACGTTCACATCATGTCAAGTGTATATTACGGGATGTATGTACAAATTGGAATATCATGTTTTTACGATGTCGGTACGCATTATCGATGTTGATAATGAAAGGGTTGAATACATTTTAAGTTCAGCCGTTAGTCATATTTTCCGCCTACATTGGATTTGTTTACACTATACGGACACTATTTAATGTGTGAACACAAGTAATTTTCTTTTTCTTTTTTTTTTTAATTAAAAATTTAACGTTATAATTATATATCTATAATATTATTGGTTTAATATATTAATATCATGTTATAAAATATAACGTATACTTTTAAGTTTTTATAATCTTTAATCGTTCCCTATCATTGGAATTCGGCTCCATTTACATTTATATATACATTTTTATTTTATCACAAATAACTTGTTCTCATAATATACAAGTTTCCATGCTATACAGGCACCTGTAAATGTATATAAGCGTATTACACGAGCTTATATAATATTATTATGGCAATAAATAAAATTAATGCAGTTAGTCTAAAAATGTCTAAAAATGTGTTTATTGAAGGATATTATGTATATTTACGAGCTGTGTTCATAATAATTGAATTATTTCAAATTATATTTTATGACTGGTTACATTGTAATAATAATAATATTATTAAATGTTATATTATTTATTTGTTTATACTATATATTTACTTTTATGAATATTCACTGTACAATGTCTTATGACATTGTCTGTTTCATTATAAATAATTGTTTTGCATTCATAAATTATTACTGGTAGGTACCTTAAAAACTATAACGAATATTAACTAATATGTATGAGAAAGAATAACTATATTATAATATTAGAAATTATTAAAATATAACATCAAGTCCTAATGAGTAAAATCTCTCACACTAAGATAAATATCTAAAATTTATAAGTATTTATTAGCTATAGAAAACATATAACTTAAGTAGCAAAATTATTAGTTTGCAATTAAGAAAAAAATAATAATAATAAGCTAAAAATAATAACTTGCTTACCTCTTTCATTTTGATTTCAAAGTGTGAATGAAGTAATTTAGTTATTCTGTTTACATAATAGTAAATTCGTCAAATACGCTAGATGTTTAATTCTCATAATTTATATTACCACAGTATTTTCAATCACTTAGAACCATAAATTGTAAAAGTACTACAAATAGCTGTTTACGAAGATACGGGTGTTATAATATCACACCATATTGCAATCAGAGGTTATTATTGGTTCCTGAAGTCTTAAGACAATCTTAATTTTTGTTTTATTTTGAAAACTATGGTTTATGAAATAAAGAAAAACTAAAACAAATAATTGTTAATATTCATAAAATTTATATTTTTCCTATCATAAATCAAAGTTAAATCTAAAATTAAAGTTAAAGTTAAGTTTTTTATGAAAGATTTATCATAAATCAAAGTTAAATCTTTTAACTTATAAATTATCGTGATTTTTACATATTTCGTATAAATTGGAACTTTGAGCACTTATAAAAAAAAGTTGTGACTTACGATTTTAGATTTTTTTTTATCAGTTAAGGAAAAACTTATAAGAAACCTTGTATTAAATTTTCAAGATTTTCTGGGCAGCGAAAAAAAATTTATCGTTATTTAAAAAAAAAATACTTAAAAAAATTGAAAATTTCAATTGTCTATAAATAGCTTAATAAAAGTCAAAATACTTTGAAAATTTAATGGTGTATAGAGAACGCTAATTTAAACATTTGGTGAAAATTTCAAGTATTTACATCTATTAGTTTTTGAGTTATAGCAAAATAAAAAATTTGAGTATGTCGAAAACTGGTTTTGCGTAAAAACTCCCGTTTTTCCCAAATTTTTTTATGGTTTTTCCCGTCGCATTTAAAAAATATTGGAAATTTTTAACTTTTGACCCCCCAAAGTACCAAAAAGATTCACTTTTCTTTCAGAAAAAACACACATCATTGTAAAATCAATACATTCTTCACTCCGTTCAGAATCTAAAATGTATTTCTATATTTATAATAACATCGTTTTTGAAACTTATACAAATAGTTTAATTTTTTAGTTAAAACACTTATCGTCATAAAACAATTAAGCTCATTTCAATAAAATTCCAAAAAGTGTTAAATGCGTGTTAATTTTATTATCTTGTAATCATATTACCCTTTATTGGAAAACATAGGTATTAGTATTTTTTGCTATTTTTATGGTTTTATTGACGAACTTTATGCAGATCAATAGACTGATTTCTTTTTCTTTTTTCAGTTTTGTTAAATTTCACCTCTTGAACGGATTCGAACTAGAAACTAATTTAAAAATGAAGCGTGCTAAGCACATTCAAGAAACCCCCAAATTGCGCCAGTGGTAGCTGCATAATATTACATTTTTATAAATTTTTTCCCTCTTTTTTTTTTTTCTTGTGTGTGTTAAAATCGCGGCTCTACAAAAAGACACTTCACCATTACAGATCACCAAATTTATCAAATTTATCTTGAAAAATCATCGTATAGTGGTAAACCATATTTTAGCCATATATTTATTTTGGACTTTCGAAATATTTATGTAGGTATAAATAATATTCACAGTTCAAAATATGAAAGAAAAAAAATGTGAAATGTTGTATAAATCTATTTTATTCACCAATTGCTAAATTTTTAAATAAAAATCGGTACGTTGAAACCATGAAAACTTATATAACTAACTAGCCGTCAACGAACATAATGCGGAAAGTTCAATAAAAATATAGGTATTAGTTGTAGCATTTAGTGTATTTAATTCGATTCTGATATTGGTGTGTTTGTCCATAGGCGTTTTGTTATTTTTGTCGTGAAATAGCCTTTTATACGTCGCAATATACGTTTTCATCAACTTGGTTATACCTATGGTTTTCACCTAGTTTTCCTTTTATTGCTTTTCTAGCCGCTATAACAGTACACTTAAATATACATCTGGTATCCAACTTATGTCTTATTTTCATCACTACAGTTACCCAGAGTTAACTTTTTTTATAAGATCGCTGTTTTTCGATTTCTAGAACTTCCTAAGTTTTATTCTCTGAAATCTCGTTGACTTTTCGTCTATCACTTAACAAGTTAATATTGAAAGTTAACATCAAAAAGTAATAAAGGTCGTACTGTTTTAAAATTAATATATTTATTTTTACTGTTTATAACAATGGTAAACGAGATTTGTGGATCAATAAAATCAGTGGTATTATTTCCAGCATTTAATACGTGCTTGCCGTGTCATCAGCTACATTTCAGACATTTAATGTATTCTAGAGATAAATAATAGATATTTTCTAAAATAAACGTTTGCAGATAACGCGACAAAAATGAACTACTCAACATTAAATATTAAAACATTCATAAACTGTACATGATGTGAAAAGTCATATTATATGTATATATATATATTGTGTTTGAGCACAACTCCATTAGATTACATGGAGATGTAGAACATGAAGACCCCGATCGAAATTTAAGATCATTATAGTTTAAATGTGTGGTGTATATTTAAGTAAAACAGAAACAGTAGATTATCAAAGAATTCATTTCATAGTAGAATACTTTTGACAACTTTGAAGATCCGTATATTCTCAACTATATGAGTTATGTAAATAACAAAGATGCGCTATCAGCATGCTGAATTTTTTACATGTACTTGAATAAAATATAATGCACATTTTATAAAGTGTTTGCATGGGAAAGAATGGTTAATAATTCGCAAATTAGATTCAATTATGTTCAACTTCTGGTAAAAAACGTTTTGTCAATTTTGTGAAATAATCTAAATATAATTTATAAACTAAACTAGGTACTATTAATGAAACCTACATAAACGAAATCTTATAATAAATAATACATGATATTATTATGAAAGAGTTAATGCAAAGTATATAGTTCAACGAACGGTCGTTTACTGTAAAGATTTTTTATGTGAATGGTGACCGAAATAAAAATCTACTTCATTTAAATATACTAACAGGCATATAAGAAACTAAAGATGAAACCTCTTTGACGTTCGTTTAACGATCTGTTCACTAATTTGTCGTTATTGTTTTAGTTAGGCATAAAATTGAAAAGCTCTTTGTTTAACATAACTATACGCGGTTAATGATACAAAACAAAATAATATTAAAACGTTTTAAAGTTACATAATATATAAGTGACATGTTTGTGCGCGACTTTTAAATTATCCTATCTCATGTACAAAACAAGCCGCTATCCTGTGGATTAAGACTGTTACAGGACCATTAAGTTTTTAAGGATTTTCAATTAAAATGTATAATATGCAGTTTGCGAAAAAGAGTTCATTTCGTTATCAATGTACATGCGCAACTAGATACGTATAGCAGATACATTTATTCGCCATGAACTAGTTTTACAAGCATGTTTATTTTGCTTATAATACGTTATTAGCGTGAGTAGATAACATAATATAATTCAATGTAAAAGAAGTATTCCTTATAAATGGTCACGAAACATTTAATTTGGTAACTATTCATACACGCGAAACATCAAGTTTTAATTGATTATTATTACTTAAGTGGATTAATGAAAAATAATTTAACCAAACGTAATTTGCACACTTTATAGATTATGATCTACGAATGTATTGAAATGGTCCGTGTTTTTTGTTTTTACTTAGAACTATATATATTTTATAAATGTATTATACGATACATATAAGAATATTAATACAATTGAAAAAAAATTATACAATAATGTAATGCATTTGATGAAGTCACAATCTTTAATCAGACTTTATTTACACAAGAAAATTCTGATCCCTAAGACGCGAAGCACTAATCAAGACGAAATATCAGTATTGCATCATTGAAATATCTAATGATTATTGAAATTAATCCACCTGAACTAGCAAGAACTTGCAAGAAGCCTTCTGTGAGGGTAGAGTTACAAATCCGGTTGTTTATCGATTAAAAAATTCGAAATTGAATTTTTATATAAAATAAGGCTTAAAACAGTTAATGGTTTTAATAACTATAAAACAAAAAAATTACACCATAGTATTATTGGAAAATATAATTTCTTTGTATTCAGTATTTTCTCATTATTTTTACAATAATTACATTAATAAACACACTTTTTGACGATAACAATAGTTTTTAAAAATAATTATCTTATTTAAAGTGTAAATATTAAATAAATATTAATTTGGTTTTTATAAACAACATACAGGATATGAATAGTATATAATATTTAGTACTTATTAATTATAATCAAAACACACTAAAAGGTTTGTTTTAAAGTTTTATTCATTATTATTCAAATTTTGGAAATAAAAAATTATTTAAGTTTATGATGGATAATTGTTTTGATAAGTCTTAACAAATTGTTCTGTATAATTAATATTGATTATATTTTAACATAAGAATAATGAATATAATATCTCTAAGCTACACAACACCGTAGTTAAAAATTAATACATAATTAAATAATAATGATTAAAGCTTAACTCTTTCATTCAAATTCTGATGGTTTTGAATTAATCATTAAAATAAATATTATTATACGCAATAAACCTTCGTTTATTACAAGTATTTAAGCACGTGAAAATGCATTGTATTTAATAATATTTTTCACGCAATATTTTTCAGTAATTAATGAAAGCGAGCTCATCGGTTTCACTAATGTTATAAAGTGGCAAAACTAGAAGGTGGAATACAGGGATTCTTCCCCGGGCGTACAGTTTCAGAGGGTGTATTTTTTGTAGCATGTAATCTTTAATTGACAATTAGTTTGATATTTTTAACTTTGTTAATGAGAATGTGTTTAAAACTCAGTAAGTATGATGGTATGCGAATTATTATTGAAAAATAGTAGAGAAGGATATTTGATTCCTGGTATATGATAGGGCGTAATTTTAAAATTTTTCCAGGACGTAATAATTCTTAATTTCGTCTTTGATATTATACATACACGAAATGTAACGACAATATGTTTTTAATTTTATTTTACGATATTTACTTATTTTACAAATTTCTGTTATGATAACTAATGCCTATGCACAAATACATCGGTGGATCAACTATCGTCTACAACCGTTACATGACTGAAATATCAAACACATTAATTTGATGGTTAGGTTAGGTAAGATTGGGTTAACCATGGTTGGATTAGGAGGATCAAATCCGTGCACTTTGGTGTACTGCGTGTATATGACTGCGGTTCATAAATTCGTCGAGGCATAATGACAAGAAGGATACCCGTTTTGTTTTTATCTTCGTATTAGTAAATATAGTGCCCGCATTTTATGTATTCGTCTCATCTCTTTATGATAAGGATTTGTACTGTCACACCTTAGACTCGGGGTTAATTAGCAATTAATATTACTACAAGATTCCAGAATAATAAAATAATGAATAAACGAAGTTCATAAAAAAAAAAGAAATTAATTAAAAATATGTATTTTATAATATTATTATAAATTTTTTTTTAAAAAATCACATAACAAAATAGAATTTATAACTGGTGTTTTTAACTTTTAAAAAATAAAAATATACATACAGAAACATAATAAGATCTGTAGTACACTGCTATTTGCATTACTTTTGAGTTCAATTGTTTTCTTTAGACCTATAACAATAAAAACTGCCAGAATACACTTATAACAATGCATTTGGTCACAAATTTTCATTATTAATATTACGTTGCATTCGTTTATCGTTAACAACAATCGTTTTGTTATTAATATTTATTTTTTTTTATTAATTTTTTATTAAATATATGGATCAAATATAAAAAGTAATAGTCCAAAATAATATTTCAAAAAGTATAGTTGATTATAGACATAATATAAAAAAATATTAGAAACAAAATACATATTCAAAATTTAGGTAAAATTTGATTTGAACACTGAGTAGAGTATGGAATAACTATTTCATTTTACAATATTAATTCTTGTTTACTTCATTTTTCCTAAATGTCTTTTCGGATAACAAATCTGGGTTATAAGTTGTATACAGCAACTATTAATCCGACACAGATGGCATTGTAAAGAGGGTAATTTTTCTATTTCCTCTGCAGTAGCCTTATAACTTAAAATTGAACACAAGACTTTCGTCGAATTATTTTATTGAGTATTGAACAATTTTCAAAGTTAACTGTTTTTTTTTGTCTCTAACAAAAGTTTAAAAGTTCGAAATTCGACAAAATCGATTAGTCTTACAAATAATAACTGCTATTATAAATTGTTTAAAAATACTTTTGTAACGACAAGATAATCAGAGTAATACTTTTTTATTTTGATTCATAACCGTTTTCCAAATTCAAATAATAAAACGTTTCAAATTTGTATATATTTAGACATCTTATACTCTAACAAAGAACTCGAAATCAGAATCTTGATTTTTAAAACGAAAAAACCGGATTCAGAGTTTATCTGTTCATATATGTGCGTATGTATATACCTACTTTATTTAAAAAATAAAATAAAGTTTGTTAAATTACGATTATTTACATAATATGGTAGATAGATAATGGTTATGTATAACGAACGATAAAACTAAAATTAAAAATACCAAAAATTCTATAAATAATAAATGTATTTGGTTAAATAAAATAACAAAAATATCTATGGTAAAAGGAATTGGACCTCAAAAAAATTGTTTAATTATGGAAAAACATAAGCAAAGAAAAAAAAATGTTATTTAAAAAGTTCAATATTCTTTTCAATTTTCTTAAAAAAATGTATGATACTGGTAAAACGATAAAAAGCAGAATACTACGTAGCAAAATATTTATTTGTATTGTCTATAACATTAGGAATAGAGAATTAAGCTTCTTCAAGATACAATATCAATACGTCACTAGATATAAAAGTATCGGCAATATCTTTAGGTATTACAATTTTTATAAATATCAATTGGCGTGCATAGACTTGTGAGTCAGGCTAAATTCAACCTGACTACCCATTTCCCCTGCCACGGTCACATAAGAAAAAAATTATAGACATTTTCACTATAACCTTCGAAGTGATCTTTTTTTAGTAATTGAAAAATGTAAACAAACATTTTTTATTATTTCAAACATACAATTCATCAATTAGTATAAATTCAAAATTTGAACCAAATCTAATCTAATATAACAATTCAAAAACATTCAAAACATAATAGATAATATTAACAATTTTCAATTAACATCAATATTTATTTATAATTGTAGATTATTCATTATGTTATTTCTATCTTGTATGTATATACATTACATACAATTATTATACTGTCAAAGAAATATAATTATTATACTTTATAAAATATTCTACGACTCTCTTAATCAAGTTCTTAAATTCTTCAATGACCTTATCTTAGTTGTATTTTCCCATTTCTTTTTCTTACTACCTTAACCTTAACTGGTATAAACACATATAATATTATTTAATAATATTATTTTTATCTTAAATATTGTACATGTTTAATATCCATAATATACTGGTTGACCATTGGCGTATTGGTATTTCAATAAATTGTGAAAACGAAAACGAAAATCACATCATTATTCTTGGTAGCTAATATTATATATATTATATCACAATATACTATATTATATTCTCTCGGGTTGACAAACACAACGGTTTTAAAAACTAAAAGAACTACTCGTATACCTACTTTTAGTCATAACTTTATAGGGCATCAATTATTCACCCACGTATAAAGAAATGGCTCCAGTGGCACAATCAGCAAAGCACAATCAGCAGGGTCTAGGACATTTCACCGCGTAGTCCGGTGGCAAAGCGGTCGCGGCAAATAGTCTGGCGGCGAAGCGTTCGCGGTGAATAGTCCGGGTCCACAATCAGCCCTACCTGTGCGCACGCCTATGTGTTATGTATTTACAGATTTTTTATTGAAAATAAGGTACTTTAATTATAACAATGATTATAAGAACATATTTATAAAATAATATTTTTACGAATTTAATAATTTTTATTGGTTTATTAAGTTTTTCATAATCATTTTAACAGTAACGAATTAAAAATTGATTTCATGTAAAATATTTATTCCTATAGAAAAACGTTTGATAAACGTATGTGTTTATTGCAAGTCATGAAAAATTTTAATTTTGAACTATAACCATCATGAACAAGGCTATGAATTTAATGCACTTAAAAATAATTAAATATGCATGCACATATGCATTAAAAACTGACAAAATATGCATAATAATATGCTTTAAAAATGTTTAAAATATACTCTAATTTTTCAATAATATCCAATAAAAACTATAAAAATTTAATATTTATGTTTATTTTTGTCATTATAATTTTTATTAATTTTAGATGGACAATGGATCACACCAAACTAAAAGCGTATTAATAATATTTATGTTTACGATTGCCTAATGATTTTTATCATCCGTTATGTACGAGTTGATGTCGGTAAATTAATTTAATCTCAACTGCAATAGTACAATGGGGAATAATACACGTTAAATACCAAAGTGAAAATAGAATAGTTTCCATGAGTTCTATGAATTCTATACAATTCATAGTTCATACAAATACCTTTAATATTTTAATGTCAATTTAGAACAAATTGACAAAAAAAATGTAAACATTACGAAAAAAAGCATTTGTATAAAAAAATCATTAATGCATTTATATGTCTTAACCCATGAAATATGCAAAAATATGCAAAATAAGATTTGGTATTTGAACTATAAATAAGTCAAAGCAAATTTTGGCTGAATCCATTTTATTATACAGTATAGCAAAAAAAACATGCTAATGCATTAAATTGACAGCCCTGATCATGAGTAATATTAAAACGATGTCAATATTGAGTAATTAATATAAATCCTAATAAGATTTATTTTTTAAACAGTATAAAACAAATCAATAACATGTCCTCATAATAAATATAATATTCAAAAATAACTCTTATATCTACAGTATATACGTATGTATTTTTGATGAAAGTTTATGATTAGTAAAACCGAGTTCAATTAAAATAATTATTTTAATATTTGTATAATAACTATAACTATTACTACTCTTCTATCTCGTTATTCAAATAACCGTAAATACTAAACCACTAAATACAATTTTTATAAACCCTTAGCAACATTTACTTCTATATTTAATAATATAATAAATCTATACTTCAATATTATATCGATTTATTTAAACCACACATACTCCTCCAATGTCGATAGTTTATATGATTTGTTTTCTTTTTTTCTTACCAAAAATGTATAACAGTTAGATATGAATCTTCATCACAAATGTTGTATATTCATATTATAATAATTTAAAGTAATATTTAATAATTTTATGCTACGTTTTTTATGAATTTAAACAAGCTATATTCAGTTTATTAATAATTCATTATAATCAGGATTATAATTACACAGTCGAATAATTTTTTTATAATTGGAAGAGTATTTTATAAACTATTCATAATATTTAGGGTCATCACATATTTTTGTTGATTAAAACAAAATATTAGATAGAGTATGAAAAAATAACTATGATAAATATTGTGTGATGAAATCATGGACAATGAAAGAAATACAAATTAATCAAAGTTATAAGAAATATTAGTTACAATTATTGTTTTTCCGTCGCATCACCATAATTTGTTCATTGTCCCTAATAAATCAATTTGTGAACTTATAGTTATTTATGTTTAGTGGTCTAGAATAATGATTATTTTTTAGTAACAAATTACGATAAAAAAGTATATTTAAATTAGTAAATTTTAATTTAATAATTTTTAAATTAAAAAATAGACCTCTAAGTGAAAATAAAAAGCAAAAAAAAAAATTGAAGACAATATTTAAATTCCGTTTACCAAACATTTATATTTAATACAGTAGAACTCGTTTAAAACACTTTATTTTAAGACGATTTTCCACATAATTCGCTCATTTTTACGAGTCCTTTTATTTCAACAATGTTTAATTCTGGATAACATGTTTTATGTACCCGGATAAGACGCTTTCATTATTAATTATATTAATATAAAAATATATAATTTAAAGAAATACCACACTTATATTAACGAATACAAAAACATAAAAAATGTTTAAAAATTGGAGTAGTTTCCAATATACAGAAATCGATGAGGACATTGCTACGAATAATTCTAGAAACATTTACCAAAATATTATTGATAATATTTCTTCGTCTGATCTCGTATAAATTTTATAGATTAAGAATGCAAAACGAATGAAGAGGACATCACGGATTCTATAGCTAACAGATCCACATGATCATGTTAAGATGCTAAGAAGATAAATTACATATTTTAACAATGCTTATGAAACGTAATTTATTTTTAATAAAATTTAGAACTTTCTCTATTTTAAAAATATTAAAATCTAAAACAAACAAAAATCGGTAATTTTTTTAAAATAGGGAATGTAAAATAACATGAATATAAATTTCAAAATGCATACTGCATAATACAATTTTTTTTTACCACAATTTAAATTGTTTTTCCTAATTAATAAATTTCCCATTTTATACACTATTTTTATCTGATCCCTATAAATAAGTCTTAACAAATTCTACTACATTTGTTTCGAAAGAAATTCATTTTGTATTTTGCTACTAATATTTCATTCTATATTTACCTAACCATTTCACCTATATAATATATTCAAAGTGCCAAAGATTTGAAATTTTTTTTGTTCTTTAATTATTAATATTTGAATTTAAATGAACAAATATTTAGGCGATAATTTATGCATATGCCCAATGTATAAACTCTCGATATTTCAATCCCTATCATTATCATATTTCTCAAATATATTATTCATAACTTTTTAAATTAGTACCATTATATTTTTTATTTCATTGAGTCTGATCATAGTTGATTATTTTCACGAATACTAACTCTAAACATTTATTTATTGTAATATTTATAATATATTTTACGCAAGGTTTTGTCAGAAATATATTTTATACTAATGCAAAATGATTGCTTTTGGGTTTTAAATATAACTAACATAGTAAAACATTTGCTCACTAAAAACCAATATTTTTTGGCATATTGAAATTTCTTTACTACTCGATAGAACGATAAAATAAATTATAATAATTGTCTTTAAATCAAACAAAATATAATATTAATATAATTGTATAAAATAGAAAATGATTTTCATGCATATTTACATTTTTTTCCCTATTGTATAAAGCATATTTATTTGAAAATATTTTATTTAGATTATATGGTTTTATTTTTAGTGAAATTGCCTGTATACATTTTTTGTAAATATTAATTGTTAATAAGTTGCTCAACATCAATAAAGAAGTATAATTTAGTAAATAATATATGGTTGCTATTTCTTGTTACAAAATTATGGTCTTTCTTTTACTAAATAAAATAAGTTACATAAGTCGCAATTGGTAGATAATGAAAAAAGATAAAAACTGTAAGAATTTTAATTAGTTATAGACATTAACTTGGTTATTTTTAGCATTTTTTCAATGAGTTATACATTTATGATAACGTTTTCAGTTGTAAATAAATATTTTAATATGAGTGTTATAATAATTTATTTTTTTTGATTGTTAAATGTCTTCAAGACTATACAAATAAACATATGCTATATCATATCTTTTTGTTCATCACTAAGACTTGTCAACTCAGCATCCGGCACATTTTTCAGCACCGGGTCCTCCCATCTTAGTCTTGGTCGTCCTATTGGTCTTTTTCCTACTGGAGTTCTACATTGTACTAAGTATATATATAAGAGCCATCTCATGCTTATTTCATCCGCGATGTTTAGTTTTTGGTACATATCTTTAACCTCCGAATTATTTCTGATTCTCCATTTTCCTATATTCACATATAAGCATGATCGAAAAATGTATCTAAGAATTGTTCTTTCAAATATTTGCAGGTTATCATGTTTAGTATTGTGGAGTGTCCATGTTTCTAATACCTTTCATCAATCACTGATCATACATAACCTTGTTTTAATCCTGTTGTTACTTGGGCAATAGTTGATGAGGTATTTCTTGCTTGTACTTTTATTTCCGAAATCATAATATAATATATTTTATGAGGCTGACATTTTCAATGGGAGACCAAATTGTTCAAGTATACTTACTAAAAACTCACGATGGGGCGTTTTTAAAGTCCATAAATAGCATATGTACTTTTTTATTGTATCCCCTTCGTTTTTATAGAATTATTCTTAATATGAATATTTGGTCGATCGTAGATTTATTATTTCTAAAGTCTGCTTGATAATCACCTAATAATTCTATAGTCCAAAATTGGACCTTTTCTAAAATGCAACTCGACAATATTTTATCAATGACATTAAGTAGCGCGATACCTATGTAATTATTACACATTTGACTATCACATTTCTTATTTCTTAATTACAGTTTTCTACTCCTTTCTCAAATCTCTTTTATCAACAGATAAATCCGCTCCGTTAGTTCGTTTCAACTGTTTTTAAATAGTTCCCCGGAAATTCCGTCCTCTCCTGGGGCTTTATTATTCTTCAATTGTTTAAATTGTTTAACAACTACCTCTTTTATCGGAACAAAGTATATTGTTAGATTTCTTTGTATATCATAAAATGGAAATAAGTTAACGGGTTCCGTACAGTTTAATAAATCACTAAAGTATTTAACTCATGTTTCTGCTAATTCTAGATCTGATGTTAAAAATGTACTATCGTTGTCCCTCAAGAATTTCTCTGGTTGATTTTAATTCTTACTTTTTTTTTTTTTTTTTTTTATTTTACAAATGTACATACACAATCTATACAATTTGCACAATAAGCGTATAAGATAAGAGTTTAAAAAAAACATAGATTACTTGAAGAAGAATCCACTCATTAGTGGCACTTACTTACTTGACGTTATATTTAGGGTGATTGCGGGATATTTAATTTAAATGGTCACGACACCATTTCCTTTTGAGTCTACGTTGTGGATTTCCAGGGAGTGAGAAGGTATGTAACTCTTTTATTAGTGGGTTAGGGTGATTTTCAAGTCTGTCGAAAAAACGTTTGTAAAATAGTTTCACTTCAGTTACAACAGGTAGAATACATAGATCTTGGTGGAGAGTTACATTAGAGACGTAGTATGGAGCATGAGTGATTTTTCCAAGGGTTTTCTGAAAGCTTGAATTTTATTTAGATTTGATTTTTTGGCCGATCCCCAGAGTTGTAACCCGTATGTCCATATTGGCTTAAGGAGAGTTTTGTATTCAAGTAGTTTTGTTTTTAAGCTAGTAAATTTATTTTTTGATAATATTGTTTTTAACAATCTAGATCGAGCGTTAAAGATTAATCTCTTAGCTCTTATATGCTTGTTCAAAGTAATTTTTTGTCAAGGATTAATCCTAAATATTTAACAGCATTGAGTGGTGGGATAGGTATATTATTAATTGAAACATTTGGGCATTGACCGTGTCTAAGGGTAAAAGTTGTATGAACCGACTTGCTGTGATTTACTTTTACATGCCATTTTTCATACCATTCGGATTGTAAATTTAAATGAGACTGTAAATTAGTAGAGGCTATAATTGGATCGCTGTGAATTGAAAAAATTACTTTATCATCTGCGTAGTTGGCAACAGAGGTGTTTGGAGTTGTTGGCTCATCAGAGGCATATATGTTAAAGAGCAAGGGGGAAAGGATTGCTCCTTGAGGTACACCGGCGAAAATCGGGATTATATTTGAAGTTGATGAGCCGTAACGTATTTGGAAGTGGTGATTTGTAAGGTAGGATTTAATTAAAAGAAAGAGCGGTGGGGGTAAAAAATTGCGAAGTTTGAACAGTAGGCCCTCGTGCCAAACTCGGTCGAAGGCCTGGAATATGTCTAAAAAGACAGCTGTGCAATAGCATTTTTTTTTTGAGAGATATACTTATAACATTAACCACTCTATGGACTTGGTGAATCGTGTTATGTTTGGCTCTAAAGCCAAATTGTGCAGGAGGAAGAATATTGTTTTCAAGTATATGAGGAGACAATCGTTTAAGAATTAGCCTTTCATAGATTTTTGAAAGGTATGGTAAGAGACTGATAGATCTATACGAGTTCGGGATATCTGGAGGTTTTCCCGGCTTGGCAAACATGACTATTTATGAAAATTTCCAGCTTAGTGGAAAATATGAGAGTCTTATGATTGCGTTATACATATAGGTTAGGAGCACTATAGCCTTTTTTGGCAGCCATTTAGCGACTCCCGCTGTTATCAAATCGAAGCCAGGAGATTTCTTACGAGAACACTTAATTATCATGTTTCTTACTTCGTTGGGTGTGAAGTATTTTAGAGGGCGAGCGGGTGGTAGTGGAGAGTTTAGATATCTTTCAACATTTTCTAAGTGTTGTGGAATAAGGATATCATTAAGAGGTTGGAAGATTTCATATAAATGAGATTGAAATACAGTGGATTTTTCGTCATCTGTGATAGCTAAAGTATTGTCTACATTATTTAGTGGGCACGATGGAGTTTTGTATTTTAGCATTCGCTTGGTTTCTTTCCAGAGACTACCATCTGTACTAGATAATGATTGTAATTTTTGTTCGAATTAATTTGTTTTATGTTTAGCTAGAACCCTTTTCAGTGAATTGGCAAATTTATTATATGCTGATTTGTGGGATGGGAGCAGGGATGATTGGTATCTAGCTCTGGCTCTGCATTTTTCAACTATAAGGCTCCGAATTTGTTCGGGAACGAGTTGGAAATTAGAATAAGTGTAAGGTGGTTTGTTTAGCCTGGTAGCTACCCAAGCAGCTGACTGTATGAGAGTGGTTAAATTATTTACAGCTTCGTCTATATCAAGATTAGATTTTAGTCTGATTTTGTGATTTACTTGTTCGTTTATTATATTTTGAAATTGTAAACGGTTAATTTGAGGAGTAAATAATCTAGGTACTTCAGTACGAGTAAATGGGGTTGCGAAAATTTTGAGTAGTACTGAATAATGATCCGAGTTTAGATCTAATATATTATTAACAGAACAGTATAAACTGCTGGGTATTTTAGCAACAAAGATATCCAGAATATCTGGTTTTTTTTTCCAAGGGATGTAGGCCAGTAAGTGGGTTTTGATGGAGAAAGTATATTAAAATTATTTTTGTTGATAAAATTATGCAAAACGACACCACGAGGGTTGTTTGCGCGACAGCCCCAAGCATGATGCTTGTCATTGAAGTCCCCTCCTATAATAAAATTATTTTTAACTATGTTAAAAAATTCAGTAAATATGATATTAGTTATATTATGTCGGAGAGGAGAGTAGAAAGCTTCTATAGTAATTGGAATACTATTTAGTTTAATCAATATCATACAAGACGGTATATGACATGGCAATAGTTGGGGAGTGGTTTGAAATGAATCGTGGATTTGACGAAGATCGCTACACCACCATGTGCTGGGTTGTCTGGACGGAGTTAATATGTTTGTCTAGAATATAATACAATGTTATTTATAAATATTGTAATAAGTATATTTTATTTTGAAACGAAAAATTTAGAAAAATCGAAAATTTAAATTGTCTATAAATAAGTCAAAATATGTCAAAATACTTTGAAAACTTAACCGTGTATAGAGAACATCAATATAAAGATTAGGTGAATATTTCAAGTTGTTGCGATTTTTCGTTTTTGAGTTAGAGCATTTTAAAAAAACCGATATCATTTGTCAGTCTAGAATATTATACATTATATTATATTTTACATGTAATTTTATGTCAATAATCGCTGTTCAAATGCTTATAAAAAAAATTGTGCCTATGGATTTTGATAATTTTTGAATGACATTAAGAACTACTTCTGTGGAATCTTCTATTAAATTTTCAAGTATTTTGTAGGAGCCAATTTTTTTTTATCACCGATTATAAAAATAAAATGTAAAAAAATCGAATATTTTAAATGCCTATAAGTGGCTTAAAAGTCAATATAATATTTTGAAAAAATATGACATAAAGGAAATGCCAATCTTAACAGCTGGTATAAATTTCAAAAATCTGCGACTTATACTTTTTGAATTATAACAAATATTTAAAATCATTCGAGAATAAATCGTTATTTTATGCAATTTCGTAAATATTTAAATTTCAAACAGTCATAAAATTTTTTCCTCTAATTCTAGTAGAAATTTTTTTAAAGATTTTTGAAGAGTAGCTTACAATTTTCTCAAAATATAAAGATTATGTCCAGTAGAAATAAATTATTGAACATAAAATAAACCGTAGATAGGTCTAGAAATAACGATCTGTGCTGAGTACGTATGCGTATGTGACGAAAAATATAAAAAATATTTATTAACGTTTAAAGTGTACGATTACGGAACTCAGGAATATTTCTGGAAATGTATCAATTAAAAATGCAGACAATGAGAGTATTTTAATAACCAAGTCTAAATATTAGGTAACATTGTAGATAAGCAGAAAGTTAAATAAACTATAAAGCTACAAATTAGAAACGTTAGGCAACGAAAAAGTCCAAGCAATATAGTCGACTAAATCTGTAGGTCGATGCAATATTACTTGCTGTTGGCCTTTAAGAAATAATGCGTCTAAACGAAATAAAAAAACTGTACGACGGATAAATAAAAAAATAAAAAAAAAATCACTAAATTACCAGATTCCAAACAGTGCTGTGTAATATCTGGCTGGCTATGTATACAAAATCAATATAACATAATCCGTGTTGCGAGGTTTCAACGAGAGTAAAACAAGTAGGAAACATTAGTCGAACCGTTTTACACGAGATCGAAGCACTATGGACGGGAAAATATTGAAGAATAAAAATCAAACGACCGAGAAACAAGGAAGACACAACACCATCAAGCACACGTCGAATCTCGACGTCAACGGTCGAAAAGTACAGGCGGCGCCCGCGACGACGACGACAATACTACGTAATACGATGACGGATCGTTCGGTTAAACCTTTGGCCACTGCGGACAACAGCCACAAGTGCAGGCTGTTCGTGGGTAATATGCCGAAGGTAAAGACGGCACAGGAGATATTCGACGAGGTGAGTCGCATAACGCGCGGCCGCCTGATGCGGGTGATCACTTTCAAGAACTCCGACAACCCGTCGACGCACCGGGGCTTCTGCTTTCTGGACTACGGGTCGGCGGCCGCGGCCACGGACGCTAAGCGGACGCTGTTGCAGCACAAGTTGTTCGAGTGCAAGACGATCGTGGACTGGGCGCATCCGAAACCGCAGCCGAAAGCGGACACGATGCCAAAGGTGCGCGTACTGTACGTCAGGCAGTACGGCGGCGTGCTAGATGAGCGCGTGCTGGCCCGGAAGTTCGGTCGGTACGGGACCGTGGAGCGCGTGAAAATCTTGAAGAGCTACGCGTTCGTACATTTCGAGCGGCGCGAGGACGCGCAATTGGCCATGTACGCGTTGGACGGTTCCCAGGACGTGGCCACGGGCGTGCGCATCGACGTCGCGTGGGCCAAGTCGCCCGCGGACAAGCAGTCGCAGCAGCGGACGTTGCGCGACCGGGAACGCCGGGTTCAGAAGTCCGTGCCTCGGCCACCGGCACACGATGTCTCCGGGGCCAACGGGCGCGTGGCCACCACCGCCACCGCGACTGCACCAAGTGCGACCATCGCGGTCACGACTTTGGACCGCGGCAATCGTGTGACCGGTGCAGTACCCCCCATGCCACGGCAATGGCCATTGCCGAACCCGAAACCACTTCCTACCAGCGCAACAGGGACAGTCCGCGCCGGTGCGACAACGACGGCTGCGCGCACGCGGACGTGTGCAAAGCGGTCCGTCACGACGACGGCGATTGCATAAAGCCGCTTTCACGTTTTACGTGTTGCAGTTATAATTTTTGTTAAGTGTTGAAAAAACACCGTATTATATATAAAAAGAAAAAAAAAAGAATAAATAAAATAAAATATTGTTTCGAATTCTACTTTGGTTCTCTATAATTCCGTAAACTCGACGCGAGTGTTCATACAATTGAAACACAAAAAAAAAATTAAAATTAAAAATTAAAAAAAAAAAAAAAAAAAAACACACATCATTGTAAAACTAATAGATTCCATCACTCCGTTCAGAATCTAAAAACGATAGTACAAAACTCAATGTAATAATACAAAATTTAAAAATATGTGTGTGCTCGCTGCTCTGTGCATTGCATACTGCATAGTGCAGCGGTTCCCAAACTTTTACGACCACGGAACCCTTAGGAAATAGTTTGTGTTTCATGGAACCCCAATGTTCAATTAACCTGGATTTTTCAATTATTTACTATAAAATTAATAAGTACTCCAAGTAATGTTTTAAAGATAGTTTGTTATAATTTTTTATTACAATATCTACACTCAATATTCACCTTGCGGAACCCTTGAGATTGTCCCATGGAACCCTTAGGTTCCGCGGAACACATTTTGGGAAACACTGGCATAGTGTATTAGTTCCAATAGATAGTACCTAATAAGTAAACAAAATTCACTTGCATTTTACAATATAATATATACGGTTTATTAGAATATACAATATACATATATAATAGATATTTCGAGATATTATAGATAAGCGTTTACGATAATTATAGGTACAACAAGTTGTCAATTATAGAAAATTATCACTGATAATTCTATTTTTATACTTCGTAATGAAATAATGTATTATTCGAGAGTACATTTTTGAATGGTACACTTATAATAACTCCTAGCTCTTTAATATCCAACCTTTTTTAAATTGGAAAGCTGGGTTGGATTAATAAACATTTTCTCCAGGGCATCTCGTTGAGATTTTTTACATTTTTAAAATAACTAGCTTTTAAATGTATAAAATGTCTAAAAAGACTCCTATTTAAAAAATGACTTTTTAATACTTTATTTTCTGGTGAAATATGGGAAATATTGTAAAAAATCCATTGAGGTGCCTTTCAATATGTCCTACAAAAGAATTACATGTAGTTCAATCTCTATAATATCTATTATTGAACCTAGAGGACTTAATATAAAACACAATATAATCGATATTCATCATCATTTTTAACCCCTTAAAAAACAAAATATTGAAAAATTTTTTTTACATTATTCATCAGTAAATTACCTAACTACAATTTAGAAAAAAAAAAAAATCAATTACACCAAATTTAAAAAAATGGCTTGTTCAGCCTACATAAATTAGGTTCTCCTACATAAATTTGGGATTTTAATGAGAGGAAATTTCCTTAATAGATGAGGAACGAGTGTTATTCTAAATATAATGTGGTTAATAAGTAGAATGGAGATGGAAGAAACTTTTTTTTTAATTTCAAGAGCAAATCAGTGTACCATATCCAATCAAAGTTTATAATACGTCTAAGAATACTTTTGAGCCGAAGAACATTTATGGCAAAAAATGATCAATTATTCTCTTATTTTTGTATTCAACTTTATTATTGATTTTGTCATTGGATATGCGTTCTTCATTTTTCCGTTTCCATTTATCCTCTTGAAGTCAGTGTAGCTTGATATTCTTACATTGGAAATCATATGCTAGACAAATAAATTTCTTAGACATTCTTTGTCTCTGTTTACTTCAATTTTTCCTTCTATTATTCTAGAAATTAGTTCATTTTTGTGTCTCAAAATAACACCAATCATCTTCTATTTTAATTTGATAGTTTTGTGTATCTCATTGCAATACTATATTTCTCTGAGTATACTTTATTTAGTACGGTGTTCTATTCAAATCGTTTGTAGCATTCTTCTTCAACATCATACTTAAAACTTCTGAGGACTTGCTGTTACGCCTTATTTTCGAGTAGTATCCAGGTTTCGCAGACGTATAGCATCATACTCCATATATATATATTTTTGAATCGTTTCCTAATCCTACTACTGGAGCATAAAAAATGTTCTCTTATTAAATAATCCTAATTTTGACTGTGAAATTCTGGATCTAATATTCTTAATTCATTTGCTTTCTTGGTTAATTGAGCTGTCTAGATATTTAAAATATTTCACCTGTTCAAATATTCGATTTCTTGAGTATTAGACATTAATTATATAATTATATTATTCAAAATATAATGGATATTATTTCTACGGATTTGTTCTAATTTTTGTCACATCATAATTTAAGGTTTTCGTCAGTTTATAACCAATTTATATTTTTGGAAGTAATTTTTCCAAATCATGTTCATTATTTACTAATAGTGCAATATTGACAGCGAACTTTTTGAAAGACATTATTTCTTAACCCATTTTTATGTTTATTTTTTAATTTTTTTTAATTTTTTCTCGAGAAGATAAATTTTTATAAACTTTTTGTTATTAAAGAAAACAGAAATATATATCGAGGTGTTTTTTTGTTGATTTTCTTATAACATTTATCTAAATTATTTATTGTGCGCATACGAATATTGAAATATTTAATAATTGAAAGAAAACCTGAAAGAAGAAAGTTTAAAATTCCATTCTTAAAGCAAGTGATGGAAAATTCAAAATAATAACATACTGGGAGTTATAGAGAAATATAAGCGTCAGAAAAAAATGGAGAGAAACATTAATAATCATTTAACTAATCTTCGGATAAAAAGAAATGTACATATAGTCGTTTATGTTTGCGTGAATTATAATAATATTATAATACACACAACAACAGCTGTATATTATTATTATTTATTTATCTACAAACATTTTATTATACATTTTTTTTCCATTACCGCTGTTCAGTTGTGTCAAAAACAGACATATTTGCTTTTAGGATTTATATTATATCACATCATGGAGTACAATCTCGTTCGGCTTCTATTATTCCCATTGAACTCTATCTACAATTAAATCAACATAAATTCTTTCACACTTTAATAAATTATAATTTATGTGGCTTTTAAAATTGAGTAATTGTTTAATGTTTTTACAATATAAGACATATTTTATTAAATTAATCATCAACTTTTTTTTAACTAATGAAATTAATTATCTAATTATTTTTTATTCAAATTATTGTTTTTGCTGTTTTTAATAAAATAATTAACGTAATAAATCATTTTCATATATTCTAATAATATTTATTTTTATTTATTTATACTATATTAATATACTCTACTGTACCTACTATATACTTCTCAATCGGTAATTATTTAAATCATTATATATATATATAACAAAAATAAATACTTTCAGGCAATCAAAAAGTGAAAAAATGTAAAAGATTAATCCAAAATTGTTTCGAGTCTTAAAAATGCAACTTTCGAAAAACTGTTTCTTATTGCATGTCTAAAGTAATTTAGGTACCACTATAACAAATTTTAAATAAAAAACATTGTCATTTAAGAGATATACATATCAATGAATGAGTGAGTGGTATTTAAATATAATATTAGATACTTATATTTATCTGATATTTAACCAAGTTTCATTTTTTTTATTGAACTAATTACTTCTAAAAGCTTATAAAAAAGTAACTTTCAGTCATAAATTTAACTTACATTTATCTAGATTAACCTAAATCAAAGTGTAAAAAAAAATTAGCTAACTTGCCCAGTCTCGCCGAATAGTATCGTGATCCATTGTGGTCGCTTCGACGTGGACGATAAAATCGCAGTAAAGTTCGATACATTTTAGAAGATACATTTTCATGACTTCTCGTTTTTTTTTATTTCAAATTTTCAGTTTGTGATTACGAATCACAGTTTTGGCGACCAAACTGTTATAAAATCGGATACTGACGACGGTAGTGAATGAATACATCGATCAGATGTGCATTGAAATAACGATTCTAAACGATTCTAATAGGATAATATGTTATAATACTATTCAACGAGAAAGTTAAAACAGTTCTATGTTGTTGCTCTTTTATCAGCTTAATGAGGTTATATACGCAGAGCTGTCTTTGGTTATACAGGGATCCTGAGATTAAAGACCCGACGTAGGACGTCCGTTTTTAATCGATTCTATTATTTATATGTTACGGCAATATGGAATACCGAACAATGTACATATTGGCAATTTGGTCGTGCCTGGGCAATTTGAACCTCGAATATAAATAAATAATTACTAAGTATAAAAGTGTCTGAAAAATTACGAAAACTCGACTGATTAAACGTAAATATAAATTATTGTTCATAACTGTTATATGATTGTATTGGAATAGCTATTATAAAAGTGATATGAAAAAACACTAGGTATAACATAAAATAATATAAATAATAAGTACGAAATATTATACTGATATTCATACATTTTTCTGTATTATAAAAGAATTCGGTAAAATAATAAAGTAAAATATTTTATAGTAAATCATTATAAGTTTAATAAATATTTGTTTATATTCGAGGTTCTCATTTCCTAGACGGAATTAAATTTCCTAAGCAATGTGAACATTAACCGGTATTTTATATTGCCCATAACATATACATAAACTGAACACACCTAAACGTTACTAGATCGTCTACAAATATAAATCACAACTTTAACGAGTTTAAAAATGAAATTGTATTTTATATTATATCATATTTTTGCATATATTGAATTTTTTATATAGTTATATTTATTTTATATTATTTATATTCATATTATAGGTATATAATATATACCTATAATATGAATATAAACAATAAATTCTAAGATTTTTCATGAAGTATTATTTATAAATAAACAATTAACAAAAAAAACATAAATATGCAATAAAATACAATGTTATACATTATAGTATATATATAGTATATTACACTCAATTTTTTTTAAAGATATTTTTTTAATTACGATGATTTTTCAATTTAATCGATGATCTATTTAAATTATTTTATTTTTTTAAATAATTATTATAGTAAATAATTGTATACATTATGATTGTATGAGCATTTTATAGTATGCCGCCCTGTTTTACAACTTATTTCCAAATATTTATTCAAAAGATAACAATATAACATATTATGTACTGAGATAAATATTTTAAATAATTTAACTAGGTACTGTTAATTGATGGTATAACTTACATACATAACTTATAAATTATAATCGTTATTGGTTTTAAATAGAAACAAATTAATCACAAGAAAAAAGAAAAAAAAATACATACGAAGTGAATTAAAAAGCTTTTAAAGGTTTTCCACTTTGTTATAACTCTAAAACGTCAATAAATAATTCATACTATTAACAAATTTATACAGTTTCCTTCTTTCAGGGTATTTCGTCCATCAAGAATAGTACCTATCTGAAATTTTATATTACACGGAAAATAAATGATATACATTGAAGTGAACTAATAATAGCCAAATCTCAATTGTTTATGATATTAATCACCAACACAATACACTTTTGGTAAATATAATTTCACGCTAAACAATAATTACATTACTACTATGGCATAATGTCAATTATATAAGTACCTATAAAACCTATACAAATAGTATATAGTTTTCATTATGGAATTTATAAGATAAGAGGGCAACAATCAAATTAACATTACATTTATGCAAAGATGCAACCAGTGGTATGGTAAAGGGCTTTTGTCAATAGGTGAATGGTTGGCTTTTGTGGATCTATAACACAAACATAATAGTAAATAATAAACGTTAATTATTTAGGTAGAGACGTACATTTAAATCGGGTGTACGATACTTGATCAGTAAGTACAATGGTTCTTCAAATTTTTAATATGCCTTCCTCTTCCTTAATGATGGTCCTGGTAGTGCCTCATATCTTGTTGGCCTCATAGGTACAAAAAATTCAACACTCCACTGGATATAACGTTCCAAATAGAAAATTATCAGTTATTTCTTCTTGGCCCTAGATATGTATTCGAAATATTCGGTGATCTAGTAGTAATTGAATAGAGAATTTTTTGTCGCATAGTTCTTCCTATTACAATAAGTGGAATCACTCAATAACTACGAGTATGTGTAGGCTTCATATATTTCAATTCTGCTTTTTTGGTTAACCTATAAACATTATTATACATATTGTCAAATAAATAGACTACTTTTGTGACAGTTAATTTTGCACATGCAGAGCCGTAGAGAAAAAAGTTCAAACCCAGGAAAATGCTTAAAGGACCCTATAAGTGGTGGTTCCAGGAGCCACGGTCAGCTTTCCTCTTCCAACTCCCTCCTAAGATCAAATACATTTCAAATATTTATACTTTTTTTATTTTAAGTAACAAATATGTATACAAAAAAAAAAATTTTCAAATTAAATAATTAATTACGGTCTCTCTTTTTTCGGGACCCTTAAAACATTCGGGCTCGGGAGGAGTTCTACCTTTCCTCCCCCCACTATCATGAGGCCTGTGTGCATGCGCACATTAACTTTTTTATTAAACGACATGACCTATTTTTTACCACAAATTATTTTTTAATGAATTTTAATGGTTGAATTACTTTTCTAAGTTAATAAATGGCCGAATTATAGCAATTTGATTTTATGTTATTTGTACGGGTATACTCGTAACTCTACGTTCAGCGTCACCTTCACATACACATTGAACAAAATCAGCACGATAAGCGTGCTTATGTTTTTTTTTAAATTATTGAACCATTACATATGAAATGTTTATTTCCTATTAATATGATGATTAGAAGTTCTATAGAACTATTTCCTATAGGATTTGCTCTTACGTAAGTATTTGCACCTCAATAACTTCTCAAATAGCATTTCCACGTCTTGGTTTTAGGAAAAAAAAACCAGTGTCTTTTAAATGTTTTTTTTAAAAACTATTTGATGGATGCTACCTATCTGAATTTATAAAAAAGAAAAAGTATTCATTTGATGAGAAATGAAGCAGAGAAAATTAAATTTATTGATAAATCATAATTACTTGGATAACGAAGAGCATAGGTTTCTTTGGCAAAATGTGAATTTTTTTCGCATTCTCAATACGTATAAAGCATACAAACTTTTTTTGAATTATAAACAATAAAAATTAATAGATAAGTATTAAATCTGTTTTTAACTACAGAATATCGGTTTTTATTTCTTATTAGTTACTAGCATTAGTGGCACTTACTTCAGAATAATATCGACTGTAAAAAATTTCTTAATTTGAATTATAACTGGTACTTATGGCCATATGATATTAATTACACATTCAAATTAAAATACAATTACTGAAATAAATTCAATAAAGATAAATAAAATAGGTAAACAGATATTTCATAGATTGGATTAGTTATTTTTTTTTTTTTATTATTACATATTTATTATTAACCACGTATTTTATAATCTGTTAAACCTGTGCAAATAACATAAAACTAAATTACTATAACTTAGTCATGAATTATGTACTTATCATTGATAATACAAACAATAAACATTTAAACTGTATTATACACATATATGTATGTATAATGCGCATTGCATAGAGCTTTTAACTTATATTACAACATTATACCGTTTAGGTAACCTACATTGCAGTAAAAGATACGCGCAATGAAAATAGTAGATTATTGTGTACTTAGTTGTTGTACTTACGTACTCCGAAGCGTTGTTTTTAATAAGCAAAAATGATGTTACTAATAAGTGGTAGGATTATGAGTAAACGCCTAATTGATCGTTGCTGTGCAGTACTAAAATTTTAAACTTATGTACACATACCGTATGTATACAATGTGTGCGAAGTTGACCTTTAGCTATGCGTTATTGGCGCTGTGTATTCTTTAATGGAGTTGGGTAAACTATTATAGCACGTTAATATTATCGAATAAGTACACTCGTTCGTTTTATTATCATTTAAAACAGTGTTTTTTTTTTTTTATTCGATGAAATTGTTTACATCGGAGGTTTTCTATTAAAACATTCTAAGCGATTATTAAATGAAATTCCAAACAAGACTATCAATTGTATTCGTTCATGGCACGTACTTCGTACACTGCAATCAATATTTCAATCAAATAGCAAAAAATATAAATTTCTAAAGACTTACGAAATATTATAAGCTATAATTTAGTTTGATTTTCTGATATTTTTTTTCAACCAGGAGTTTGGTGATCAAATTTTGAAAATAAAGTGAGAATTTTTACTTTTTCTGTAAATTTCACTTAACGATATTTGTATAAACAATATTTTTATACAAAACTCAATCGACGGTTGGTAGATATTGCTTCTCGAAATATTCACACAATATTTGTATAATAACATATTTATGGATATTATATTGCATATTACAATCGACTATAAGTCTAATTATTGGTTAAAATATCTCCTTTCATTATATAATAATATGTTGCATCAAAGTACGAGTAACTGTGGTGCAATTGTATACGCATACAACTCTTAAAAAATAATAGTAAATATCAAAATACTAATAACAATTTACAATAAAGATATAAAACTCGCTGTTGAATGAAGTTAAACCATAGATAAGAGTGGTGAACCTATAGGACGCGTGTCAAAGGTAACACTCTGGCCAAATTTCAATAGCACGCGAAAAAATTTAAATTATTAAAAATGGTAAACAAAAAAAAAATTGCTAATTATAAAACTTTAGTTATAAGAAATTCAAAGAAACAAATTATATACATTTTAAAAATGATAATTTTCCTTACACTTTTTTTCCGTCAAGTTAGCTGTGAAAGTTTATTTTCCATAACGAATTTAATTAAATCGAAGGAAAGAAATGCTTTGACCGATGAAATAATTGCTACTTTTGTTTCGCTAAAAATAAAAAAGTACACTCTTAAAGTCAAAACTTTATCCCCTAAAAAAAAACATAAAAAAATTAAATATATAACACCAAATTTAAGGATATTTAATCGTATATAAAATTACAATAAAAATAATGAGTAGGTATACCTGTAAAAAATTTTTTATCCATAGAAAGTATAATTTCCTTTATGCGCATGAATGATTTTTAAAATCTTGATTGAAAGAAGTTGATACTTGATCCAAAAAAAGGTTCACCAGTCCTAACATATAAAATATTTATTTCAAGATACCTACTTATAAATTTAGTTCATAAATGTACAAAATACATAATACATATATTGTATGTTGTAGCTCGTATAAAAACTATTTTATTTTTAATTAATATTAATGAATTTTGTGATTTATACAATTATTATAATAACATCTAGATTCTAGTGTTATTATTTGTGCAGTATCATATTGTGATGCAGATACTATAGGCAGAGTCGGATTTAAGACTAGGCTACCTAGGCTATAGCCTAGGGGCACCACGACTTAGGGGGCGCTAAGCCGTGGATGGTGATTTTTTTTTTCTAGTAAAAACTAGATAATATAATTATTATCTGCAAATTTAATTTATCATCTACGAGAATTTATATAGTTAAACTTAAATATTAGTAATGAACAGTGTTGGGAAATATCTAGATAAATGTATCTAGATAAGTTATCTAGATAAAAATTATTTATATTTTATCTTATCTAGATAAATTTATACTCAGTTATCTTTATCTTCATCTAGATAAAAATCTTGTTATCTATGAGTACCAATCTAGATAATTTATTTAAATAGAATAAAAATAAAATTTGAAAATTTAAAATGTTTTTATATTTTCATTTTTACATTTTTCTGTACATCTATATACCTATTACACAGATAATAACTGGCAAGATGACAATCTTCTTATGAAGTTCATTTCAAAAAAAAATTATTTTATATTTTATGTTTATTAATGTTTGAAATGAGTTTAAAAAATGATATTTATTTTAAAATGTTTTTAATTATGAATTTTTTACCTAATATCTGTAGGCTGTAGTATCCTGAATATTTTCAAAATCAAACATGAAATTATCTCATATTTATCTAGATAAAAATGTACTTATTTTTATCTTTATCTAGATGAAATTTAGTATAACTATCTTTATCTGTATCTAGATAAGAATTAGTATAGTCATCTTTATCTTTATCTAGATAAATTATTAGTTATCTATTCCCAACGCTGGTAATGAATAATGTTAATTATTATAAATTAGTTCACTGTTGTAAATAAATAATTATATATATATACATAATGTGATTGTGTATGGTAAATGTGGCGTGACAACTATCGTGTCAAAAGTGTGTGATACATTGAAAATTGCATATAATATAAAAATAGGTTTTTGTTGTGTCTATAAATCGAATTATATCATAATTCGAACGGCAGATTATAATACTTTCGGCTTCGACGGTCATTTTAGTTAGATGGACTTATTTATAGCTTATTTATCATTTTGGGTTATATTTTCTAATTCTTATCGCATTACACTCATTACAGTGTCGAATCACCATGAGCTACTAATGAAAAATTCGACGATTATACATTTATATTTAATATTATTGAACATTAATTATTTCCCCAATTTTTTAGGTTGACTTGAAAAAAATTTAAATTTATTTCCATTTTAATTCCATTATATATTTTTGTATAACCATAAAACTCTCAGCTCTTATTGAATAAATGATGTTCCAAGGAATAGGGGCGTTTGTTTTTTATTAGCCTAGAGACGCCCTTTAAGTAAATTCGGCCCTGACTATAGGGCAATAATATATTTGCAAACATACATGTGTGTTATAAGTTTGAATTATATAATATATTATATATCACTGTCTATATAATATCATTGATATATTTTATAGATATTTTTTCTCTGAAGTTTTATTTTTATTTAATTTTTGAAAAAATATTCATTTATTTATTTTTTATTTTCTGTGGTTTTAAAATTTAAAATTTTTTATAAATTTATTTGAAAAAAAAGATGCTTTAAAATAAAATTTGATGACCGATTGCCACATTTGAGTACAGTACTTATTTTATTCCTATTCAATATTAAACAGAAATATATTAAATAAACATTATAAGGATGTTATACACAATAATGTGGGCTTAACGTTCCGCAGATTGACGACGATGGGGATACAATACAAACAAATACAAACTAACACATACAATCGTGTCATATTATACTGTGAATTTACAATGAATAGTTTTATTTTGCGTAAAATTTATTTCTACGCTGATGTATTATGACTAGTATCCGGATTAACTAATAAGTAATTTCTATTCTAACTAATGATAATGCAACTCAATTTTTTCTAATTAAAGATAATTAAAGAAAACTTAATTTATATTTATTAAGATAAAGATAAACACTTTTTTATCCATACGAGTATACAAAAAAGAAACAATTTTTAAATGAGTGCAAGCCTAATATATTAGTTTTATTTATAAACAATAAACATTATACGTATGTTATCCGGTAATTAAGGTATTATAAGTAAAAATATGTTCATATCTAGAAATATTGATATAAAAGTATGGAAAAAATTACTGAAGGCTTATGTTTGGAGTGTGGCACTGTATGGAAGTGAGACATGGATCATAGGTAAAACGGAAGAAAAAAGACTCCTAACGTTCGAGACTTGGGGTTACAGAAGGCTACTAAGAATAAGTTGGACAGAACATATAAAAAATGAAGAAGTATATTGAAAAGCAGGAGAAACAAGGAGTTTATTGAAAACATTAAGAACAAGAAGAGCCAATTTAATTGGACACGTACTGCATCATATCAGTCTACTAAGCAGAATAATAGAAGGTGCCATTGAGGGGAACAACAGCAGAAGGAGTCTACCATTGGACTACGTTAGTTAAATAGTTAGAGAAATGGACTGCAGATCTTATTGCGAATTGAAAAGGAAAACTGAGAAGAATAAATTTGTGTACAAAATTCCTGATCGACATTTTTCTAAATTAATTTATCTAGATTAGTAAAATGTTCAATTAAAATAAACGTTTAGATAACTTGTAACTATTTATCTAGATAAAATAAAATATGAATAAATAACTGTACAGAAAATTAATTTAGATAATTTATCCAGAAAAGTCCAAACCACTGATCATGGCCTCTTTATATTTTACTTTTTAATTGAAATAAAAATGTATTTATATTGTAAAAATATCTAACACCTGATAGTATAATATTCAAATAGGCAAGTATTTTTTTTAGATTTCCAATCAGGTAATTAAAAAAAAATTTAACTTGTGTGATTTATATAATATAAAACATATATTTTTTAATAAATATACCTAGGTAGATATACGAAATTATTTTTATTTGATAAACTGTTTTAATATTTGTAACTTGTACAGTTTTATGCTGCAGTAAAAAATTTGAGGTACCTAAAGTATGGGAAGGAGACTCGAGGAACACGACCTTTCCTCATACGCTTAACTCGAGTTTGCATAATATATTCTTTAATCGAACTTTAATGGTCTTTAATAACTTGAATACTACTCATAGTTATGTATAGAATATTTTAAAAACACACAAATGGTGTCCTTTTGTAATAATTTCAAAAGCTTAAAATCTATGAATAGATTATTCTGAAAGGATTTTAATATTTAAATGTTACGAGTACAACATGACATTTATAAAGAAATAATAATAATAATATCTTTATTTTAAATCAATAGTTCTCAACTTGAAGGCACTCTCCAAAGGAGGCGTGAACATTTTTAAAAACCATGGAATATGAAAACATTATTTGCTATTATTTATATTTTATCGAGCAATATTGAATTATTATGTCATTTTCTATTTACACACACTATAATTTATCTATACCCACTTTTACAGTTGTCATCAAATATTAAAAAAATAATTTAAGTTGAACAATACCAACCTGTTCATCAATTTATATTTAATAGCTTTAAGTTTAAAATTTAATATTTATAAAAGTTAAAATAGTGTAATAATTCACTTTTGTTTTCTCTACAAATACATTTAATAAAATTGAATGAAATTTTGATTATTTAATGATTAGTACAGTTATAATATACTTCAATTTTGCAGTGATAAGGGAGGCGTCATATCGTATGTTATAATATATAGAATAGTATAAGAGTTTAAGAGTTGGACTTCAAAAGTTTGAGAAGATTAGTGGTGTAAAACCTGGGATTCACCAATAATTTAACACCAAATGAAAAAGTTATATATTATGTATATTATTCTACATAACTTAAATATTTATATTTTATATTTTATATAACTCTAATTTTGTATTTCTTTTTATGTTTTGAGTTAATTAAATTAAAAGAAAAAATAACTACTTCGAATAAATATAAAATTCGCGTGAATTAGTCGACTGATTATCAATTACACTATTTATGGAAGTGTCGATTAATAAATTTGTATAACATAAATAATAAAAGCAAATGAAAATGTTTAGTCCTTTAGATTTTATGCATTATAATATTATGAAGTGAATAACAGGTGTTTGAGAGTAGTTATACTTTCATCATGTCGGTCAAATATATGAATGACAAATGCAAAATTTTTAAAAACATTCAATAGAAATATTTGATTAAATACTGTTTTTCAACTTAAAAATAATATAGTTATGTGTACATAAATAGCATAACGTGATCTCATTAGATTTTGGAAAAATATTCACCCAAGGCTTGAAGGAACGTCTGATAGGATTTTCCACATATTTTTTTGAATATAATTTACTGTAGTTAGTAAAATATATTACAATTATACATTTAACTCCATTATCATACGTTTACATCTGAAAATTTCATCAAAATAACGTTCATTCTACATAATCTATATTATTACCATTCACTCACCTACACGAAACAACTATAAGAACACTAAATTGTTTGTGTGTTCGTCGATAGTTCAACATTTTATGCGCGTGTTACGTTTCGTTTATAACAAAACGTCGGTAGAGCAAATTCGAATTTAGAAGCAATTAATTGGTTATTTTTTACAGCAAAAAATAAACATAAGTGATTGCAAAAATATAATAACAATTTGAATTAAACGAATGCAAAAAAACATGTACAGGCACCTATGAACTACATGTAAATACAGTAATTAAACACACACGGCGGTAATTCATATAACAAATATAATTTTAACGAATTATTCAATTATTCAATTATTCAATGTGTGAACTTGCGCGTATTTAATGACGGGAATAATGTGAATTTTATTTAGTAGCTAATACCTATATGGAGCAGGTACTTATGGAAATGACGAAAATAATTGTTTATAATTATTACATTAAATTTAAAATATAGGTGCCCCAAAGAACTTCTCGAGCAGCAAAGCGGTATTTTGCGCTATAATCACTTTACTTAAGACTTTATGAAACTTATGTACAATACATCAGCTTATGAACAATCTCCTTTGTAAAAGTGTCAGGTATTTCGCTTTGTTAAATTTTCATGCATTCAACGCATGACGTTAAAAATATTAAAGTTAAGAACTTCACTTTTGATGGCTAAATATATTTGTACCTTAATTTATTTAATACTTTTGTTTTAATATAATACTCAAGATACTTGATTCTTTTTTAAATTTAAACATTTATTTAAGTAACCCGTTTACGATTTTATGGAATATGAACATATCAAGGTTTTGTGAAATGATTCTTAATTAAATATAAAATACCATCTATTATAGATTGAGGTTTCAATTTAACTATGCATCATATTATTTTAAAATAAAATTCAAAAATACATTTTAAATATTGATTTACTGTTATCAATTCAAACATTTGTCTTTTAATTTAATTTTACGCTTTATCATTGAAGATAGTTCACTAATAATATGCATACATTAAAAAAGCTTACTAGAAATAAAATGCGTAATTAATTAGTAAATTGTCTTTTTTTATAAAAAAAAAATGTAAATGATCTTATTATTCAATCAGATATATACATTACATACAAGTACTAGTATAATACTAACTAATTTCTAATCGTTTAAAAGATTATGCAAAACTTTGTACAATTTTGTGTCCTCGAAAACTTTCGTCTCAAATTAAATAAAACTCATATAAAATGAAACAAATAAAATGGTTTCCTTAACGCTTACAATAATAATATTGATTTTAATCAATTGTAAAAGTGCATGTAATAGCTGAACAAAATTAATATTTTAGTCCAAACTAAATTCTAGAAGATATTATGTTGTGTTGTTTAGGTATTGAAATAGAATATTACGATTAAACGATATTAAATAGTATTTTAATTATGGTTTTACTAAGCAATAGTTTTCTTTTTTAATTTAATTTGTTTATTTTTAATTTAAATATTTTACTATTATTTTTTATTTTTTTTTATGTTTTTATCAACACTAATTGTATTTATTTCCATTGCAACTCA
The DNA here is from genome assembly GCA_034509805.1 of Sipha maydis. Classification (NCBI taxonomy): domain Eukaryota; kingdom Metazoa; phylum Arthropoda; class Insecta; order Hemiptera; family Aphididae; genus Sipha; species Sipha maydis. The sequence goes on from JASXSY010000270.1 coordinate 138,430, forward strand.
AACAATATTATTCGTAGAGATTTGAAATTATCACTGAATGCTAATATTTAATCATTAAATTTTAATGAGATGATATAATTTAAAATTTTTATTTTTTATTTTATTAAGCTATTAATAAATATTTAAAATTAAAGATTAACAAATAATCCTTAAAAATGTAAAACTAATTTCCTCATACATTGTTTTTAATAAATATATATATATACGGTGTACGCACCACATCTCACCGCGTGTACCACATCATGTTACTGGCAAAGACGTAAATTAAGGAATTGACGTAAATGCCTAGCCAATAATGACATTTTCAATCAAATTAGACAGTTTACAATATTGACTAGAAAGTAACGTTTATGTCTATTATATCCAGGCAATGATGAATTTAGAAATATTTCTTAAGTAATAACAATAATTCCGGGTTCTTTCAGACTTAATTGATAAACATTTTAAATAAATTATCTGTTTGTTGAATTATAAACGGCCTTGCGTTGTAAAATCGATTTATTAAATTAAAATAATTTATTATTCGTGCGGCTGCTGGCTATGGAATTGCCGGATCACTAGATGGATATACTAGATGTATTTGTAAAATAGGATGCAAAACTAACAGATGTGATTGTAAAAAAAATATTATTATATACAATTCATAATGTCTCGGTAAATAATTATGTATAATTTATCTTATACTAATAAATTTACTAATAAATTTCACTTAATTCGAATATTTCGCTGAATAAAATTATCAACATTATCCATCAGTACTAAATATTATGGTGATTTTCTTGTCATAGTTGTAAATATGTTAACAAATTATTTGATCTTTACAACATATGAGTAGCCTATATTTTCAGTTAATGCCTAAATATTAAAATATCGTCTATTTATGTTAGTCATTTATAATATTGGCTAGGCATTTACGTTATAATCTAATTTACATCATTGACGGTAGCATATATATATTTTTGTTCACTTTTTTTGCTTATATTTTAAGCTATAAAATTTAAAATTTTTAAAAACTTGACGATATTACAAAAATCTGAAACATTTTTGTAGTAAAATAAATAAAAATAAGCATTGGGTTTTTTTAATTTTGACAAAATCAAATATTTCATTGTAATTCGAATATTTTCACAAATTGCAATTAAGTTATTTTGTTGCTATTCTAAAAATCTTAACTGTAGAAATTTGAAATAAAATCTGTATATTAGCACTATCATAATATATAAATTATAATAATTATTTTAACTTTTTTTTTTAATCAATAAACACATAGTGCAAAGGTTATACTTACCATACATGCGATTTTCTTTTTTTTTTTTTGTAAAAATGTGTTTATTTAAACTGATTACAAATTCATTAAGTAATATTACACCGATATAGTAATGTGAACTATCTCTTCAAATATAGAGGTTGATTCATCCATTTATTTATTTAATTTCAGTTTCATCCGCATAATTATTATTTAACTCTTCTGGGATGAGGTTATAATAACAACAGGTACGTATTTATGATCAAAGTTTGTACACGCTTTAGGTCAGGTTACACTGATATATAAACACGACCCAAAAATCGTTATTTCTTCGGGAAACATATGTACCATTGAGGCACGTATAACGGATGACACAAACAGAAGTAATTACACGAGTTACTTGCAAAAGTTCATAGCTCATGGACCTTACACCCTCATACCCTGCACCGGCGACGCAATACAACAGCGGCAAATGACAGTAAAAATGACGGCGAACGATCGTCGCAGGTTATACAATTTATATTTGCCTAATAGGTTTTTGCAGTACAGCCATCTCGACGTAATTAAAATAATTAGTAATAAATATTATTTTTATATATGTATGATGTTTAATATATACCATATGTATTACATACTTAGTATGTTATATTTTCGAGCCATCATGGATACAACGCGCGCTTAAGAAATACGCAGATAAATCAATTTTTATGTTGCGTAAACATAGGTGTGGCAGACATTTTTTTACAGGAGTAGAAGAGACACGGATTGCTTCATGTAGAAATATTTCAAGGGCAATAGAAATGCCTACCGAATATCGTTAATATAAATTTATTAGTAGGTAGGTACCTTAAATTGCACTCGTTATACGATAATATTTAAATAATACATTTTCATTCGACAACGTTTGTTGCAAGAGAGCTTATTTGTACTTTACCCGCTTCGTTAGGTAAACGCCATAATTCCCTTTAATTGTTTGGCCTTTTTAATCCCGTTTAGTAGTAGTATTTAGTATAGTAATACACTGGAATACAGAATAAAATGCCATTTGAGAATAATGCGTACCTCTATTATTTTGTTGCACTTCGTCTTGTAGGCGTGGAAAATAAAATTTTTTCTGTTACCAAAATAATAATGTACATGCATATATATATATATATATATGTATAAATGCATCACACGTTGCATAATATAATGCATTGACGTCATGAACGGGGTATTGTATGCTCATCAAACTCGGAAATTTATATGAAAAATCTAGAGTTGACTGGCAGTTCTGTTTTACCATTTTTTAATAAATGAACACCATTAAAAATATAAATATTTACCACCTAGATATTTATGGAAGGTAGGTGGTGCTAATTATAAACAAAGACTTGATAATGTTAAAAAAGTTCGCTTCACTTCTGTCTCTGTACGTTATTACTATTTATAGGTATCTATATTGTACGATTATTTTCATCTTAACTGTCACCAAAGTAAAATAAATATTTTTCAGTTTCTTATACTTAAATCGTTCATTTGTCGCTTTTATTAAGCACCGAAATAATCACGACTGGATCCGATTATTGGTTTTTTTTAAATATATATCGCAAAAAGCATTATTATCTATGTATTACGATTGGAGATGGCATACTTAATAATAGAATATTTATCCTTAGAGTTCGGATTTGATAAAATAATAATTTTTTATTTACTATAAAAAATCTATCCATTATCTAAAGATGAAATAGTATTTGTTTATATTTTAAACATAGAATCTACTAAGAACGGCTAACAAATGTTAAATAATTGTTTGAACCCTTTGTTCCAAGATTTCTTATTATATAATACAATGGGTATAATGTAATGCATTGTATATGCTTATATATAATGTTATATTAATATTTTGATAAATGAAAAATAAATGCTAAATTTAAATGCTTAGAAATGAAAAAATATGATGAAAAAAAATGACATAGTATTAACACTCCAAAACTGGAAAATTTGAAACATAAAGAAATTATTATTTCCATTCAAATACCTTAAAAATAATATATAACTGTTGATTAAATTTGCCAAATTTAAAAAAAAAGAAAACCATAATACCACCGTATAATAATAGTATGCAATATAATACAATAAATAATTAAATATATGTACGTATAATAATGAGTGTTTTTATTTTTCAGATCAATGTTTTAAAGATATTTATTGAAAAAGTCTTTTTGCTTTGCTAAATCTATTATTTTTTCACAAGTCGATCGATGATTAGAAAATGTAACAAAACAATCTAACTTATAGAAGTCAAACTAAAATAGTGAAATAATGAATTGATTATTAAAAGTTTACAATTAAATGTTTCGTGGTAAAATAGTTCGGACTTTTTTGAGTCGAAAAAAAAATAGCACAAGTAAATAATAAAAATAAATATTATAACCTGAGTGTACATTATAAATAAAACAAAGTTAGGCTACTGATGTAATATTCAATTTAAAAAAAAAAAAGAAATATTATAAAGAGTCATTTTTCTAATTGTCCGACAACTTTTTTAATAGTTGAGAAAAACTGATAAAATGTAAATAAAAAAAAATGACAACTTTTACGGAATACCAATTAGTGATAAATTGTAATAAAAAAAAAATATAATATTTTTTTTATTTTTTTATTTATTATTATAATTGTGTCAATACACCAGGTATTTTTACAATGTTTTACAATTATAACTTAATTAATTTAGTTTAAAATGAGATTATGGATACAGTTTTAGCTTAATTATGATGGTCCTCTTCTTTAGCTTCAGCTGTTTCAAGTAAGATGTTTTTAGGTAGTCGTGGCTTTAGTCTACGATTTTTAATTTTTTTTTCCCAATAATTGAAGTGAAAGGCGCATTATGAGTTGTTCCGATGATACTGAAGATGATGATGATGATTCTGGAGGTAAAAGACATCTTGTGGAAGACGTGACTTTAGTCTGCGGTTCTTGGTTCTTTTCCCAATTTTGAAGTGAAGGGCTCCTTCTGTTGTGTTAAGTTTCGAATAAATTTTTTAAATTGTTCATTAATCCATGTGGTTAGGTATGGAATTCCAGTGTCGTGTGTTTCGCATGTACCATGGGGCTTTAAGAGCTATTCTAAGAAATTTGTTTTGCATCGTTTGTAATTTTGTAATTTTTGTTTGGAATGCTGCTACCCATATTGGGCATGCATATGTTAATAATGGTCTTTATATTGATGTGTATATTAGCAGTGAGCATTTGATCTGAAGTGTTGAGCTGTAGTTTATAAGAGGGTATATCTAAGATTTTTAATCGTGTGCATAGGCGGAGATTTGATTGAATTTTAGGGGGGCTTAAATGTCAATTGTTACAAAATAAGTACCTATTTTAATATTTTATACTACGAAATTTAATAATTTTGATCTTTTTAGGGGGGCTAAGCCCCCTAAGCCCCCCCCAATCTCCGCCTATGATCGTGTGTAGGCTTGGCTTAACTTTTTGTTTATATGCATTTTCTATGTTAATTTTTCATCAAGGTGAACTCCGAGATATTTTATTGATTTATCATTATTATTCCATAATACAGGCTGATTTTTGATTTTTAATTGAGTTAGATTTGTATATTTCAATAGGGTAAATATTTTCGCTTCGCTCTTAGTTGGGTTAAGAGCGAAATTCCATTTTGTAATCCAGTCTGAAATTAGGTCTAAAGAAATTTGTAGATCTGTTATTGAGTTTTCAAGATTTTTATGTTGTGTTATGATAACAGTATCATCTGCATACATTGCTAATTGACATTTTTGTGGAACTGGGATGTCATAGCAAAAAATATTAAACAAGGTGGGACCAAGGACTGATCCCTGTGGGACTCCTGTTTTTATTGGATGTTCTTCAGAGATATCGGAATCTATCCGTACTTTAAAAGTGCGATTTGCAATAAATGAGAATAATATATTAAGGCTGAACAAGCCATTTTTTAAATTTGGTGTAATTGATTTTTTTTTTTTTCTAAATTGTAGTTAGGTAATTTAGTGATGAATAATGTAAAAAAAAATTTTCAATATTTTGTTTTTTAAGGGGTTAAAAATGATGATGAATATCGATTATATTGTGTTTTATATTAAGTCCTCTAGGTTCAATAATAGATATTATAGAGATTGAACTACATGTAATTCTTTTGTAGGACATATTGAAAGGCACCTCAATGGATTTTTTACAATATTTCCCATATTTCACCAGAAAATAAAGTATTAAAAAGTCATTTTTTAAATAGGAGTCTTTTTAGACATTTTATACATTTAAAAGCTAGTTATTTTAAAAATGTAAAAAATCTCAACGAGATGCCCTGGAGAAAATGTTTATTAATCCAACCCAGCTTTCCAATTTAAAAAAGGTTGGATATTAAAGAGCTAGGAGTTATTATAAGTGTACTGCTAGCTCCACACTCTCGCGAGGTCGCCTCGTCGAGAGTCTAGTCGAGTTAACGCGAGGCGAGGCAGCACACGAATGCATAGTCTACACTCTCGTGTAGTCTCGTGAATCACTCAGTTGTTTCAAACCAGACAAGCACGAGACAGCGCGAGAATGTAGTTGATAAGCCTCGCCTCGTGGCACGTGTCCTTTGACTCGCGACAAAAAAACCGACACCGAACGGAGCACGCACGAGGCAAGGCGAGACGAGACGAGACGACACGAGTGAACCGACTACACTCTCGTGCTCGCGTTGCCTCGCGTCGCCTCGGCGAGAGTGTAGAGCTAGCATACCATTCAAAAATGTACTCTCGAATAATACATTATTTCATTACGAAGTATAAAAATAGAATTATCAGTGATAATTTTCTATAATTGACAACTTGTTGTACCTATAATTATCGTAAACGCTTATCTATAATATCTCGGAATATCTATTATATATGTATATTGTAAATTCTAATAAACCGTATATATTATATTGTAAAATGCAAGTGAATTTTGTTTACTTATTAGTTACTATCTATTGACACTAATACACTATGCAGTATGCAATGCACAGAGCAGCGAGCACACACATATTTTTAAATTTTGTATTATTACATTGAGTTTTGTACTATCGTTTTAAGATTCTGAACGGAGTGATGGAATCTATTGGTTTTACAATGATGTGTGTTTTTTTTTTTTTTTTTTTTGTGTCTGTCGACACGATTTGGGGCAGTAAAAATGCTTCGATTGCCTTATGTAGCAACTTTTCTGAAAGGAAAGTGAATGTAGATGGTACTTTGGCTAGTCTAAAATCCAACTTTTCAAAAATATCGAAAAAAACGATAAAAAAATTACGAAAAAACAGGAAATTTTACGCAAAATCACGTTTTTACAAATTAAATTTTTTTAAAATGCTCTAACTCAAAAACGGAAAACCGCAACAACTTGAAATATTCACCAAATCTTTATATTGACGTTTTCTATACATGGTTAAGTTTTCAGACAATTTAAATTTTCGATTTTTGTGAAATTTTTGTTTTTAAACATCTATAAAATTATTGGTTGACCGAAAACTCTTGAAAATGTAATACAAGGTTCATAATAAATTAAACTTATCGTAACTAAAAATTATCGGTGATCGGTTTACTCAAATTTTTTTTATAAGCCTTTAATGTTCAAATTTGTATAAAATGTGTAAAAATCAAGATAATTTGCAAGTTATTTTGTAGATAAAAGTTCATAAAATTTTTTCTGTTCACACTTAAGGTTCAAAATTTTAACACTAGGTTATCGATAAGCTATTCTTCAAAAATCTTTAAAAAAATTTCTACCAGACTTAATTTTGCCATCTCATCAAACATCATATAAATTGCCGCCCGGGTGCTGTGATATTTGATCAGTGGACACTTCAAAACAGTATGAAAACGCAATAATTTGCGTTTCAATTGTATGAACACTCACGTCGAGTTTACGGAATTATAGAGAACCAAAGTAGAATTCGAAACAATATTTTATTTTATTTATTCATGTTTTTTTTTTCTTTTTATATATAATACGGTGTTTTTTCAACACTTATAACAAAAATTATAACTGCAACACGTGAAACGTGAAAGCGGCTTTATGCAATCGCCGTCGTCGTGACGGACAGCTTTGCACACGTCCGCGTGCGCGCAGCCGTCGTTGTCGCACCGGCGCGGACTGTCCCTGTTGCACTGGTAGGAAGTGGTTTCGGGTTCGGCAATGGCCGTTGCCGTGGCATGGGGGGTACTGCACACGATTGCCGCGGTCCAAAGTCGTGACCGCGATGGTCGCACTTGGTGCAGTCGCGGTGGCGGTGGTGGCCACGCGCCCGTTGGCCCCGGAGACATCGTGTGCCGGTGGCCGAGGCACGGACTTCTGAACCCGGCGTTCCCGGTCGCGCAACGTCCGCTGCTGCGACTGCTTGTCCGCGGGCGACTTGGCCCACGCGACGTCGATGCGCACGCCCGTGGCCACGTCCTGGGAACCGTCCAACGCGTACATGGCCGATTGCGCGTCCTCGCGCCGCTCGAAATGTACGAACGCGTAGCTCTTCAAGATTTTCACGCGCTCCACGGTCCCGTACCGACCGAACTTCCGGGCCAGCACGCGCTCATCTAGCACGCCGCCGTACTGCCTGACGTACAGTACGCGCACCTTTGGCATCGTGTCCGCTTTCGGCTGCGGTTTCGGATGCGCCCAGTCCACGATCGTCTTGCACCCGAACAACTTGTGCTGCAACAGCGTCCGCTTAGCGTCCGTGGCCGCGGCCGCCGACCCGTAGTCCAGAAAGCAGAAGCCCCGGTGCGTCGACGGGTTGTCGGAGTTCTTGAAAGTGATCACCCGCATCAGGCGGCCGCGCGTTATGCGACTCACCTCGTCGAATATCTCCTGTGCCGTCTTTACCTTCGGCATATTACCCACGAACAGCCTGCACTTGTGGCTGTTGTCCGCAGTGGCCAAAGGTTTAACCGAACGATCCGTCATCGTATTACGTAGTATTGTCGTCGTCGTCGCGGGCGCCGCCTGTACTTTTCGACCGTTGACGTCGAGATTCGACGTGTGCTTGATGGTGTTGTGTCTTCCTTGTTTCTCGGTCGTTTGATTTTTATTCTTCAATATTTTCCCGTCCATAGTGCTTCGATCTCGTGTAAAACGGTTCGACTAATGTTTCCTACTTGTTTTACTCTCGTTGAAACCTCGCAACACGGATTATGTTATATTGATTTTGTATACATAGCCAGCCAGATATTACACAGCACTGTTTGGAATCTGGTAATTTAGTGATTTATTTTTATTTTTTTATTTATCCGTCGTACAGTTTTTTTATTTCGTTTAGACGCATTATTTCTTAAAGGCCAACAGCAAGTAATATTGCATCGACCTACAGATTTAGTCGACTATATTGCTTGGACTTTTTCGTTGCCTAACGTTTCTAATTTGTAGCTTTATAGTTTATTTAACTTTCTGCTTATCTACAATGTTACCTAATATTTAGACTTGGTTATTAAAATACTCTCATTGTCTGCATTTTTAATTGATACATTTCCAGAAATATTCCTGAGTTCCGTAATCGTACACTTTAAACGTTAATAAATATTTTTTATATTTTTCGTCACATACGCATACGTACTCAGCACAGATCGTTATTTCTAGACCTATCTATGGTTTATTTTATGTTCAATAATTTATTTCTACTGGACATAATCTTTATATTTTGAGAAAATTGTAAGCTACTCTTCAAAAATCTTTAAAAAAATTTCTACCGGACTTAGAGAAAAAATTTTATGATTGTTTGAAATTTAAATATTTACGAAATTGCATAAAATAACGATTTATTCTCGAATGATTTTAAATATTTGTTATAATTCAAAAAGTATAAGTCGCAGATTTTTGAAATTTATACCAGCTGTTAAGATTGGCATTTCCTTTATGTCATATTTTTTCAAAATATTATATTGACTTTTAAGCCACTTATAGGCATTTAAAATATTCGATTTTTTTACATTTTATTTTTATAATCGGTGATAAAAAAAATTTGGCTCCTACAAAATACTTGAAAATTTAATAGAAGATTCCACAGAAGTAGTTCTTAATGTCATTCAAAAATTATTAAAATCCATAGGCACAATTTAATCAATTCTCCAGAGGAGTAAGTTATTATGTAAATAAGTAATAATTTTTAGAGGTGTGCAAATTAGAGACCTATCGTTAGTTCAATGTTCGGCTGGAAAAAACGATGAAACTAGTTCGGTTTTATACTAGTCTATAGCACAAAAAAAAGGTTTCATCTCAGATTTAATTTATATTATATTGTACATATTTAGTTTTATTTGTTTATTTATGTCAATTTGCTTATTAGTTGTTACGTATACTACAATATTATGTTGTATTGAAAAAGTTATATGGAAATATGTATCAAATAAATAAGGACAATATTCGTAATATACATATATCTGTGTGTATGTATTTTTTTATACTATATTTTACCATTTTTTAAAAGTGTTTTGTAAATTTTACAAGGTGAAATACGCTGATAAATACGTCTTGTATGTTGAAAAATGTAAAGCTGATAAAAATTGGTAAAAAAGACGCAGCCCACAGAATACGCGGTATACGAAACGCTACAGAAAATGCCAAGATAGCCCCAGTAGCCAGTTTTATAATATGAAAATGAAAACTAGTTTAACACTATTTAAAACTGTCGATTGTCGATTATTATGGTTTCTTAGAAATCGTTTTATCATCACATTCGTAATGTGGTGTGTATGTCGTACGATAAGATTATATTTGAATGTTGATACTTGATTATCCGACTGCAACAACTGGTTATATTTTTAGAATATTAATTGATGTTCAATATACGTGGCGCGACCTCACGGAATTTATCAGTTTGACAGTGGTATGTTCAGTAGATAGGTTGGCAGTTTTAGTTTAGTTAGTTTGAACATGAGACCTTATCGAAGGCCTGTGCTACGTCAAGAAATGCAGTGGTTGTGTATTTTTTATTTTCAAATCCGTTTACTATTATTTCTGAGATTCGCTGTAGTTGATGACAGGTGGAATGGTGAGGTTTAAAGCCAAATTGGTGATGTGAAATAATATTTAGGTATGGTTTCATTCTGTGTAAAAGTATCCTCTCTAATAGTTTGGAGAGGGAGGGTAGCAAACTAATAGGTCTATAGCTCTCCGGTAAACTGTTTGGTTTCCCAGGTTTGTGTATTGGAATGATAATTGCTTGTTTCCAGGAGTTTGGAAAATATCCTATTCTTAAAATTGAGTTTATAAGACTGGCCAAGAACGCAAGAGCTTTTGAGATAGGGTTTTTGAGGATTTTATTGATAAGGAGGTCGTGTCCAGAACTTTTTTTATTTGCAAGTTTGTCTATTATCTGTTTTATTTCTTTGGAACTGCATGGATGGATAGTATTTGTGTCCGTAGAATAAGTTTTTAATGAGTCTATTTGTTGTGTTATATTAGTAGTAGTAGTCTCAGTAGTGAAACAATTTACAAAATACTGGGCGAAAATTTTGCATTTGTCAATGTTTGTTTCGTATTTTGCTAGTCCAACTTTAAGAGGAGGGATAGTGTCTTTTTGTTTGAGTATTCTTTTTGTGGCATTCCATAGACTGGCATCGTTTGGATTCACTGTTAATAGATAAAACATAATAATAGTTTTATAGACTATTACTTTAAAAACTTTTAGATTTTTAAAATCATATGTTAGGTATTTTTGGCGGGAAATGTAATCGTGATGATTGATGACCTTATCATCATTAAATTTACTTTTTATTTTTTCAAAAAAATATTTAAAATATTACAATTATACTGAAATATTGATGAATATTATTTTTTTTTTTATAAATGCCCATATAAGTGTTTAGAATTATTTTTTTATAACATTTGGTTTGCTGCGATGAAAACTTAATTTAAAAGAATTTATTGAAAGATACCTATACAAGTAGCTCAGGACCGAAAGGCTGAAAGATTTATTTTCATGAAATATGAACATTTTTATATAACATGTTATATTTGTATTTTTAATTCTTTGCAAAGTATAAAAAAGAGGAAAAAACCCCGAAATTGAATTTTTTTTTATATTTCTGTCGCCCATTCCGATGTTCACATAAATAAAACAGCATTAATGATGTAAGATATATATTATTATACTTCACGGAAACACATACATACATCATTTGACGGTAACTTTAATAATGTTTCAAATTTCCAACTGTAATTTTTGCATTCCACGTCTTTGGTTTTCAAATTTGTCAGAGTTTAATTTCTTCTTTACCAAAAGAATATATTTCTTTTATACACTACATCAGTTACATTTTTTTTAAAAAATATTATCCTCAAATCTTATATAGTGATGGTTGTATTTGAATTCACATTCTAAGTTTTCATAACGACAAAGATACTTGTATTTTCATAAAATAAACATAAACAATAAATTTAAATTACATAAAAAATTAACATATTAAATTACTATAGAAGTACACAATTTTCTAACGCTACTCTGTAAACGTTTAGGTAGTTAGTATTCATCACACACACACACACACATATATATATATTTGTATAACATAATATAGAGGGCGTATGCGTACTGCTGTAAAGACTGAACTATTTGTTTTGGACGTTAAAATGTTGTAAAACAATTATTGCAGCAGTACATTGGACGCCGCTCCTTAGTTACCATAAAATCCACTTAAAATCCAAGCAAAAAATGATTGCTTAGCTACTAAAAGTACTAACAATAACAATAAACACAATAATATAAATAATAATTTATCATTCAAACATACAGGTATATCATAGACATACAGATGTTCATCTCGTCGTCGTATTACGTTTTCGTAAACTAGTACAAATGTTTGGTAGCAAAACAAAAAAATACAAGTGGCATTCGGAGACTGCCGTGATAAAGCTATTGCATATTAAATAAATAAGAAGTTGATATAATTTTAAATTTTTTTATAATTCTAGTTCTTCAGGAATTTCTATCATAGAAACTATAGGCCTATGATAACTAAAATATGAAATATAAGTTTGAGATTTAATATTCTCCAAATATCTGGAAAATACGGCGTCGATGGTGGTCCCATATTTTGTAGTAGATTCTTGTGGATCATTATTTATACGTAAATTTAATTTTTCTGAAAGAAACGTTGTTAGTCACTCTGATTTTTTATCAGCGAAGTTGATATCAGCCAAATCGCCATCCAAAATAAGTGGAAATTTATGGGAATTTCCACCAAGTATTTTTGACCCTTCTACAGTGTACTCCAGTAAAGTACGATGAATAAAATATTCTACCTCGTCCAATTTTGGATTTGGAGTAATGTAAATGACTACAATGACTATTTCTAGGCCATTTTGCAGTATAATATTATCTTGAAATTTGACAAAATTTGTTTGTTTTGTTGGTAGATAAGTGAATAATAAAATAAAATAAAATAAATAAAAAAACGATAACGCAGCAAGTCTCATACACGGTTCGCCGCGCGGTAGACAGAGAGGGGGATTACGGGATTCCACAGGTAGTGGTCACGCTTTTTCGTTACGAAAAATTTTATTTCAGTCACTACAGGCCTGCGATAAAAGCTATGCAATAGCTTAAAAATGTTTCCTTTTAAACTACTTTAAACCAAAACTACAAATCGGTGGTGTGGAATTGATTTTCAATTGTTATGATATTTTATGATAATCAATTACTACATTTACTATTATATATTAAATGTATAAATACTCCGACGATAGAATATGTATGAAAAAAACATGTTAAAATGAAACATAAAATACACTTTTTGACGATAATTATTTTTCATCCGTATTGGATAAGAAAAGAGCTTCAAAACGTTTTTATAACGTTATCATAACGATATAATAACGTATATATTTCCAAAAAACGATTTAAATAGATAATTAATGACTTTTGCAATTAATAACCTATTAGAAATTATATTGAATAAATTTTCTCAAACCATACCAGATTTAAATTTATAATAAATAACGTATCAAAAACAATATTCGATATTCGAAATTTATAACGTATAACATAACGAAAACTATATATAATCGAATATTATAATAAACAACAAAACCAAAAACAATTTACCAAAAAAATTTGAAAGAAAATATAATTAGGTTTACATTATTATTAAAGGTTCGTTTATTTTTCTATATGTAGTTTATAATAATCGGACTTCATCATATAATATATCGAATTAAATATCGAAAACAAATAAGATTATGTTTATATTTGTTGCTGTTATTAGCGTTGTTTTACAGAACAATTTTATTGTTTCTTTTATAGTTATAGATTTAGGTTAGGTTTATAATACTTGTAAGTCTGAAGCTAATCCATTAAAGCTAAAATGCAGGATAATAGAAGTGTGAAGCCTTGTTTTTAATTTTTAGTTTTTTTTTTTTTTTAGTTATACTCATATTAAATTTTGGAGGAGTGACCTTAGTGTACACTATTAATGTTACTACCTATATGAAGTTCTATAATTTTTTAAAACAACAAGTTGTTGTAATTTTTAAACTTAAACCAAAATTTGATTAAATATTAGTATTTAAAGTATAAAATGCAAAATTTGAATAACATTAAAATGCAAAACTTGAATAACATTATAATGTCTAATAACAGAAAACGCTAACTTTAAATAACGTTTACATTTCTAATAACGTTAAACACAAATGTTGAATAACATTTAAAATTCCAATATTGATAAACACAAAATTTAAATAACGTTAAAAAAACTTATAATAAAAATAAAAAACACGATTTTTTTTTTTTGATTTGAACCTTGAATAAGAGTAATTATGACTGAAAATGCATTATTTTAATTTTTAAATAAAATGTTAGATATGCGTCAGTTTTAATACAATTTTTTGTACATAAACTTCTGAGTATACCTTTTAGCTTAATATAATACACATATTTGTTTATATAATGTGATTATAACTATACAGTTTGCATTGTTTTCCCAAGCTTTCTGTACGATGCTGTAATGATGACAGTACTGTTACAAATTCATTTCGTGTACTTTGAATGAGAATAGTAATATTAATTTATCATATTTTCACAATATTTGATCAATTTCAATTAAAAAATAATTTTTTTCATGTTTTAGTACATGTATGGAATGGAGGTTTTAGGTTCAATATTTTAATGTGAATTTTTTCCTTTTAAACGCTAACCTAATATTCAGGTAAATATAATATAATTTTATTCGAAAATTTCAAGCAAGCTCTCTTTATTAACAATTTCAGAAAGGTTCAGAATATACATGCAAATAAATAATTTAAAACAAATTTTCAGAATAATTAAAAAATTGTACAGGAATAATTTCCCGTTGAAAATAAATTCTAATCGAAATTTCTATTTTCGTCTTTAAAATTGTTATCAAATATTTTTTTACTTTTTTTTATTTCAATTACTCTTTTCAAATAACTTTAATTTTTAAACCAAATTTATTATTATTTTTATACTTCATTGCTTAGAAATTTTGGAGGGTAAAATAATTGTTATTGAATATTTTTCAGGATCTTATCGGACATTACACTCACGATAATAATTAAAACACCGTAGGACTTACTGCACCATGTCATAGGTACACCATACACAATGCATTACACGTATACATATTCGCCTTTAACTGCTCACCGTAAGCATTTCTCCCCTGGCATGGTGGGCTGTGAGCATCTATATAGATTTCTTCGTACAATAGGCGTCCCTGTATGGATTATTATTATTATTATTATTATTATTATAACGTATTGCGCTAGAGTATGTTTATGATATGGCGTACAATTCACAACTGTCACTGTACATTATTACATCGCAAGTGCGATTTAATAACAGAATAAAATGGTTTTTCCTCGCAATATTAATACGAACTAGTTTTTATGACGTTTTACCATCCATTTCTGTGAATCGCGAATAGATATAACTCAGAAGTAGTAATTTGATGTCAAAAACATAAGTACCTATTACGTGATATTCATTATATGCATTTCTGCGAATTTGTTGATTTTCTAGGCGTGCAACAAAATAATATAAAAATATTATTTTAAAACCATTCAAATGTTATGTAAAAAAGAAAAACTCTTTTAAGATTTTTAAAACTTAAAAGAGTTTTTCTTTTTTACATAACATTTGAATGGTTTTAAAACTTACTTAAAGATTTTTAAAACTTACTTACTTTTTTAGTTCTTTCCGAAAATTGTTGATAATTTACTGATTATGTATTGCCAACACGATTGTATATGTGAATAATAAATATGTTTTCTGTTCAGAGTTTTTGTTTCTTAATTCTAATTTTCTAAATTAGTTTATCAAAATACACTTCCTTGAAAAAATTTTAGTACGAAATTTTCGGTCAAGATCTTGGTAAAAAATAAATAAAATATAAAGCATATCATGTTAAAGCCAACACATCCTTAGCATCACTCTGATTCTAAAATAACACTTAATTTTAAAGACTTAACTCAAATTTAAAAGGCAACTTTACAATCAATTTTTGCTTCTATGTATTCAAATGACACACAAAGTCGATATTTTCAGAAAAATTTTACGCTTAGAAATATAAATCAAAGCATATATTTAAAATTTAAAAAACGATTTCTGTGAAAAAAATTTTACACTTATTACACTAAATATTAGTTGATTATGTTGTCTGATAAATAGACTTAATAAAAAAGACTTTAAACCATGCATGTGTAATTTTTCTTGGAAACATAAGTATTTTCCGAGAAAGATTTTAACGTTACAAAAAACGCCTTGTATACATTATACGATATTATTATTACGAGAAAATGCCATTAAAGACGTTGCGTTGTATACGACATTGTTTTTTTTTTTTTTTTAATATCCCCAAAGCTATTCTCGAAAAAAAAATAAAGGTGTCTAGGTTAAGGACCGAAGACACGATAGTTTAATATATATATATAAGATTTATACATACCGGAGTGAATATTTCATGATTGCCTTTCAAAAATATGCCATTAGATTGTAGGAAAATAAAACTGGGCGTAAACTGCTGTGGTACCGTCTTAACGTCGTAAAGTACGCGCGACAGCTACAAAAGTACATTATAATTTATACGTATATGATATAATAATACATGCGAGTTGACTATATAATATATTGGGTGTCCTTTTTAGCTTTTGAACTTTTTCGAAACAGGAAATTTATAACAAGAAAAAGGGTGGTCCTCTTTTCTGTCGTTATTCATATTTGACCAGTACATTTTCCTATAAAATTTTAATTTTAACAACTGAACTTAAATATTTTTATATTTAATAAAATATAATTTTTCATTACACGAAAGTATTACACAAAACCTTAGATCATGTATTAGTACAGCGGTTCCCAAACTTTTACGGTAACGGAACCTTTAGATAATAATTTGTGTTTCATGAGACCCCAATTTATGAGAGTCCAATTAACCTCAGTTTTCCAATTATTTATTGTAAAACCAATAAGTGTTTTCAAGTAATGTTTGAAAGATAGTTCATAATAAATTTTATAAAAATTACTACACTCAATATTCACCTTACGGAAGTCTTGAGATTATTCCATGGAACCCTTAAGTTCCGCGAAACATACTTTGGGAAACGCTGAACTAGTATATGATCTAAGAATATAACTGTGCGAAAAAATAATAAAATAAAATAATTGGCAATTAAATATTAAAACATATTCCATAAAAATCAATGTAGTCTTATAATACCAATATAATAATAATTATGGTAATAAAATATGGCTTGTTATAATATAAGATGATATGAAAACTATAAGGTACAATATCACTATAGTGTCTACATCAAGAGTGACCAATAGATCGATCGTGACATGAGTTCGAGACTCGTCAGTCGAAAAGTCGGAAACTTCGAGTAATGATCGACTTCCTTTCATTTTTCTTCATATTCTTTCAAATAATAGTTAAAATATTAATTTATTTTTTATACATTTTTATATTTTTGTTTACCCCACAAACATAAAAATTAAAATATTAACAATTATTAAAGAATATGTAATAATATATAGTAATATATAAATAAGAAAAACAAAATTATACATTGAGATCGAATATAGATAACTATAGTTATCTACATATATGTAGGTACATTGTACATAATCTAATGTATAATCCGTATTAAATAACGGTATTTATCGCTTCGTATAAATTGATAAGTTGTATATTAAAATTAATGTTATTACTACTTATTGATAATCTAAATAGAAAAATAAAAAAAGTGTGACATGCATGTATATAAAATATACTTTTGCTCAGTTACAACAATTTTTTTATTTTTTTGTCGATCATGAAAACTTAGAAAAACTAAGAAGTCGATCACAAGTCTTTAAAAGTTGGCCATCTCTGGTATATAAAGTATATTCTGAGTATATTATAAGTATATAACTATACTTTGGATTTGTTTAAACTATATTATATGAAACAAATAACCACTCTGATTTATCTTTATTTCCATAAATACAACTATAGTTGTCATAAGTGAATGAAATTAAACATATATTGAAAACTGTAAAAATAATATAATTTGTCAAACAAATAATTATTATTAATGAGACTACACACCTTTCTCTAACTGAATCGAAAAAAAATACTTAGACATAATACTAGATAAAAGACTAACCTGAGAATTTAAAAGAAAAAAGAAAATCAGAGAACAATAGACTCAGCCCCTTTCTCAACTCTAAAATACCACTTCCAAACAAACTACTTATACATAAGTCAATCATAAGACCAATATGATCTAATGGAATCGCAATCTGAGATCCTGCCAAGCCCTTAAACATCAGGCCGATTCAGACATTCCAATCAAGTTGAGGCTACTAACCAAAGCCTCGTAGTACGTTTCTAGCCTCTCCCTACAAAAAGACTTAAAAAAAGTACTACCACTGAACTGATCAAACAATATACAAACGTTTCCATCATAATTTAAGCACACATATCAATACTCTAACATTCCATATGTCCTCCGTTACTCTCCCAAAAAATCCACTACGCACATTACAACAAAAATGGTGTAGACATTTATTAAATTAGAAAAAAATGGTGTTACTAATAGGTTTCTTCCTCAACACGTTACTCGCGTTATTTTAATTCTATTGTATATCATAATATGATAATAATATAATAATATAATATTATATAATAATAATAGTAAATATTATTTATTTATTTTCATGATTTGTATACAGATTGTAAATTGGTCTTTAATAATAATAAAAATAAAATTGACTAAGGTGTTATAACATTTTATTGTATACTATTTTATTTCATTATTTTTTTGCACAGTTTTACGTAATCATCGTTATCAAAAAATCATGTTGTCGGATACAATCATATTTAATTGAAATAGAAACATTTTTAAATTTAGTTATTGTAAATTTTATCAAAAAACTGTAATGAGTGAAAAGAAAACGGTTAGTTTTGGCTAAAAACGGAGATGTTCTTTTTGATCGATAAAGGTGACAGCCAAAAAAAAAAAAAAAAAATTCCCGATATTAGATATATATAAATAATATATCAGGGGTGGCCAAACCGCGGCTCGCGTCATAGACTTTTGCGGCTCGCATCTTATCGAAACATTAAAAAAAAAAAAAAAATTTTTAATATGAATTTATGTATTTGAAAAAGTATAATATTTTATTAAATTTAATTTAATTATTAAATTACAGTGTATAGAAAAAAATTTGTAAAAATAAAGTATTCTTGATATCATTTTTCTTAATTGACTATTTTCTTATTTGTTGCGTGTTTATTTTGCTTGTAAGCTTTTTAAAATCAGGACTATATATTGTTAATGCAGTCCTTAACAATTCAGTTAAATGATCATCCGTTAATGTTGATCGATGTTTAGATTTAATCATTTTCATGATTGAGTATAAAGACTCGCAAGAATATGTTGTTCCAAAAATCGATATTAGATCGATGAATAGACCATCTACATGACTAGCAAAAGCGCATGATTCATTGGATAAAAAAAAAGTATCGCATTTCGATTGTGCTGACAAAACTTTTGACTTTTTAGTGTACTTTTAACTTTTTAATAATTATTTTTTATATACGTTTTTCAATGTTACCAAAAGTTCACGACACGATGTGATGCAATATAACTGTAATCTGCTTCTTGTACTACAATCAACTTTTAAACATTTTCAGATTTTTACATTAGCCACCACAAAGTACCTTTATCATAATATGTAGCGTATAATATAATGCATCATACCAGATTTTCGTTATCCCTTTATCTGCGCGGAACATTAAAGTTTTGCTCGAATTCGAACTACAGTCCAAAGACTTGATAAATAGTTTAAGTTAAGGCATGCAGCTATAGTGTTTGAATTGAAAAGGACTGTTTAGTGAAGTACCGTAAAAATGTTTTCTTCGCAAATTGCTTATTATAATAGCTTAAAGCGTAGTTTACAAACATTTAAAGAGGTCATTGAAATATTTTGTATGTATTTACCTGATGTTGTTCCGCTAAAATTTAACTACCCTAATAAGATACTCAAATCGCTTCGCTATACGACTCGAAAATATGTTAAGGTTCTAGGTAAAAGGAAATAAAAATAAAAGGTACACGCATTATTGTACAATTTAAGTAAGACTAAACAAAATATACAAGATAAAACATCGTCAAAATATGAAACATTCTATTGCAAATAACGTCGAGCTATATATGGCATATCACAATTACGTCCGATGATTGAAAGCGTTAGGTTATAGTATAAAAGGTTAAAGCTTTCATTATAATTGTTCGATTTGCAAAATTTATAATTGTTATTATTATAAGTAATACAATTACTGTTTTGCTGATTAGCTCTCAGTAGTGTATCTGTAGAAAGCTAGAGATGAGGGGGCTCAAACCTCTTCATGCTCTAAAATGTTGATAAATCTTAAAGAATATATTAAATACTAAATTCAGTTTTTTTAACCATACTTTATTATAACACATTATTCATTGTTTTACATATAGTTTTTTTTTAATTATTTTTAATTTACAGTTATTATGGTTTTATTGTGATCTTATATGATACTAGTTGACTCCAAATAAATAAATAAATAAATGTTATCACATCGCTGTTTTAGATATCTTATTCTTATCAACTAAAATGTTAACAATTGGTATTTTTTTGTTTTGTTCATTTTTTTATTTGTACAGCAGCTTAAATTTAAAAATAAAATATACATATATATTTACAAAGTGATCCACCGAAATATCCAGCAAAAAATATTTATGTAGATATAGAGAACTAGATTATTTTTAAATTCTTTTTACTTCAACAACCCATACCAAAAGTGACTATTTTGTAATTTTATAGAAATATTGATAAAAATACACTTTTGACTATTATAGTGTTACCTCTTCTATTCAACTATACTAAAACAAAAGAAATTAAAACTTTGGAAATATTTCCGTTGTAATATCATGGTGTTCCTACATAGAAGTTCATGTATACTGCAAATCGTAACTTGAAATATTAAAGTTATAAAAAAGGCCCCCTAACATAATTATATTTTCGACAAGCTCGTCGGAAATTGTATCTTCACAATTGACTAGACGTGAAGGATAAGTATTATCAATTGTTAATGTTGTAAAAAATAAAGACATATTCGATTTCGCTTTTGCATTATTTTACGAAAAGACCAAAGGTTATTCTAACCTGTTTCAAGTATTGCATTCGAAAAGTTATTTTCAACTTTTACACTGCCACATGCTGCATCTAGTTTACTGTCCAAAAAGTTGTTACATGAAACTTTTGAAATAGACGTTTTACGACCAGAAAATGTTAACGAAAAAAAAAACATCACTCGTTCCATTGAGAATCTAATCTAATATACATTACGTATATGTCATTATCATTATAAGAATAGTAATTATAAAACTAATCGATTTTAACCAGGTCTCGTTGAAAAATGAGTCCTAAACAAGCAACTAACGTGTTTTTACGCGTACACAAATAGAGTGTTCAATACAGAGTGTACGCGGACGATGAACCCGTGATCTATATCTTATTATTACTGAGCGTTGTGACCGTCGTCGGTACATAGGTAGTAGTTCGCGAATACCTTGTACATGGGTTATGTGTTTTCCGTATTTCGTGTGCGGCTCAGCTTGTCGGTCCCTCGAAATCCCGTCAATAGGTCACGTCAGGTTCCCGATGGACAAAGTATAACCGTGAGCAAAGGTTAACATCGTGCATGCATAATACATTTATACCACTAAAATATACAGTTGCCTTTTTTAATTTATCGTCAAAATAAATATGTACAAAATATGGATGCTTGCATATGGATGCGGTCTGCATAAGTATCAATCACCGTCATTGCCGCTTATCTATCCCATTGAGTAGCTGCAGTGGAAGTGAATATATATCGAAATTAACATAATGTTTTCAGAGTGTAAAAAATATACGATTCAAGTACAAAGTGGCGATGTCATTCGGAGCAGGGTTGTCATTTGGGGAATCAAAGTGTACTTTTGCATTCCATATTTTCAAAATACAAGTCCCAATTTATCTACTAATATAATTCACTATTTCTTGTATAGTTCAAATTAAACTATATTTTAATGTTAATTGTTCTATCAGAAAATCTTAAATTAAAAAGAAACATTAATTAAACTGAAGAACACACTTAAATTAGTAATTTAAATTTTTAACTCTAAAATATAAAAAAAAAAAAATGAGAAAAGATATACGTAGGAAATTTGATTTAGGAGTGAACAAAAAGAATAATTACTAATAAAAAAAAACATACATTTTATTTACTGAGACGTATTTATAATAATAATTACAATTTAAAACTTCAATTTAAGAAAAAAATGAAAATTGGTCCTCAAGTACTCATTAAGTATTTGATTTGAGAGTGAACAAAAAATGTATATAAGAACAAAAATAAATTCTGTAAATAATTGTTGAAACTATAAGTTTCATACAATACAAAAATTGAAAAATAGTCTTAGGGACCCGCAAAGAATTTGATTTAAGTAAAAAAAATAACTATGTGTATATGTACTAGTTTTATTTAATCATATGTTATTTTAAATAATGAAAAAATTGAAACTTACAATTATAAAATCATTATTTATAATGTTATAATTTATTCACAATTAAACAAGTAAGACTCACTCGTCGAACCTATGAAGAAAGTAGAATTTTTTTAGTTTGTTTTTAATTTTAAATTAAGTTAAGATACTTATACAGATTTTTTATCTATATCAAAAAATTATTAATATTATACATAGAGAGTTCCCACTTTACAGATTTTTTTTTAAATAGTTGTAAAGTGTATACGAAATTTTGTTTGGTACATTAAATTCTCAGACTATATTTTGAAAAAAATTAATAATATGGACAGACCCCGATTTATTTATTAATAATTCCAGTACAATTTACAATTTTAGGTCCCAAATCTCATTTTCTTTAAATTTTAAAATAAAGTGTATTTATACATAAAATATTTTGAAAATAATGTTATATGTATGTTATTTTTGACTTATGAAAATCGTAAAATAATACTTAAATATTAATAAAAACATAATTATTTAAAATGCAACAATACTATAATTTTTCAGCATACACAATTAATATTTATAATTAAGTATACAGATAAAAAATAAACAATTTATTTTTTAAAGAAAATTTTATTCTTAATTTTAATAGCACTTAAAAAAAAACTAAAGAAATTCAAGTTAAATCTAAGTTCTCACAAACATTTCTTCATTTTCTGTTCTGAAAAATTATCAATAATATCGTCAAAATCCAAATACGTCAGGTTTGTTGTGATATCACTTTTGATTAGTAATATTCTCATGTCTACATTTTTTGGCCTAAATATAGATCCTAATTTTCGAAGATGAATATGATCTTTCACCAGATCAATTTTTAATGTACATTACATGAAAATAGTGTAGAAAAATGTTCCCGTTAGGATATCTGTATATCTTTAATACATTTAAGTTGATCACCGGGGTTTTTTGTATATTGTATGAGAAGATAATAAATTATGAAATAACACCATTCTTCTACAAAATTATTGAGATCCAAATTAATTTCTTTTGTATGCATTGATTGTACACTTTTTTTTTTTGTTAATTTAATTTCTATCAGAATTTTATTTAAATACAAATATAGATTTTTTCTGTATTTCAATGTATGCCACTTTGCGTTTATTAAATTCAAATATAAATCTATCCCAAATTACAAAATTAATGTCAATCATAAACTTTGCTCTCGAATTTAAATGCTAATAATTATTTTTATTTTTTTAATCGATATCATCGACGTGTCTATTTTATTGATTTTTTTTTTTTGAACTCTGATATTCGATATCCGTGTCCCATAGATTCGCTTTCTTAATCATCAAAATGTTCTCGAACGTACTATATGAAATATACATCGAGATAGATATGAATACTGGAGCGCGTACTAGATACTAGAAACGGCCGATCGGTAAAATGTTACCCCCACCACATTCAAATTTTACAACATCAGTATTTAGGGGGAAATTAACAAATATTTTTAATGCTGTTTCATTGATTATACAGCAATTAGAAAAATTATTTCAACTTGTAATTATTTAAGAACAAAACCTCCACAAAAATTCAAAATTACTTATTATTGAAAGCGCTAGAAAAAGTATTTTAAATAAAAATAACAATTTTTTTTTCCTAATTCTCATGCTACAAATGTAGATTTTGGATCACCGAGTCATGAATATTATCTTTTTACATTAATATGTTAAAAGTTTATTAATATTAGAATGCCTTATTATGAAAAACAGTATAATATGCGCGAAGTCTTTAAAAACCGTTCGTCTGTTAGACAGAATTAACAAAAAATATTTTATCTAATAATATGTAGGTAGGTTGTTTAATACTATATGTATGCATTAAAAAAACCATAATTTGGTATGTACTTGTTTGGCAATTAAGAAGATTGGACTTAGATTTATTTTCTTAATAATCAATTATATTCATATTTTTTTTTCCTGTTTTTTGTTAACAATGTATTAATTACTTTTATTTTGTATACCTACTTATAATTTGTTATAAATCTATTTGTATTTATTTATAAAGAATTAATATAAATAAAAGTTATTATTTGTTTATTTACTTAGTTACTTCTGTATATCTTATTTTTACAACTTTATAATTAGTTTTGATGTTATTACTAATTATTGAATAATGTGATACCTCGTGGATTAAGAAAATACCTATTAGTAGTACCGCCGTGTATTACTTTTTTTTATTAATAATAGTATTTGATGCATATTGCATTAAGAAATTATATTATATTTATGCTGTTATGCGTATTCGTTGCATAAAATAAAAATACGGCATCAGTGCATCACAGTATGAGTAACGTGTTCCTTGCCGTACAGTGGTGGGGATAGCATCAAATGATGGTCGACGGGGAACGGCCGTTTTATTAACATTGCGGGTATATGAAGTACGCGCTCCAGTATTCTTATCTATCTCGATGGAAATATATTAAGGAGTTGTACATAAGCTCTATTGAAAATTAGATTTTTTTGTTTAAATCTTATCAGTGACAACTGTTGTAACTAGTATTAATTTATTAGTTTTATCATTTTATGTCATATGATTGAAGTTTATCGGGCAAAAATATGGTAACATTCAATTTAATGACAAATAATTCGGTTTGCTTATTGTCGAGGTCCCCTATTTCGAGTGAGCCTAGTACAAATATTCAATTTATCCTTGCATAAATATAGTCCTCGATATGGGAATACAAAATTCAGACATGAAGCCGGTGAGTGAATAATTATTATTTTTCACGTTCGGTTTTCGGCTAGATCAATAAAATCCTCAATCCCAGAATATCAATTCACTCACATAGTTATAGCAAGGGGTAAGTGCCTTAAATAAGCCAAGAAAAGTAGAAAAATGATTTTTTCACATGAGAAAACATTTATGATTTCCTAAATAGTATAAAAAGTTTAAAAAAAAATCAAAACATTCAACCCTTTTTAAATATATACCTGAAACCTTATTGAAAATATCTCTTTGCCCTTATAAAATACCAGTTAAACACATCCTATTGTTTATTTATTAAAATATCTGAACTTTAAGTGACATTTTTTACGTAATCTTCTATAAATCTGAAGAAATTTTTAAAACAAAAGTAAACATCGTCACAATGCGTAGTAATCGCCGGATAGTACGGAACGCCTTTCACAGAGTGTTCCTATAGCTGAAATAACTGTATTGTGACCCGCTCAAAACAAAAGTCCAGTAAACTTGTCATGAAGAATGATCAGTGAGAATATCAGATTGGAAATTAAACTAAATATTGTGGTTTTATATTTAATCACGAACAACCAAATTAAATATATTTTTACGATCTTCATAGACCACCGAAAAACTTTACTCCGAATAAATTATCGAAATATCTTAAGTTCACGTGACATTGGTTACCTACATATCTTTTCGATCTAAGAGAAACTTTTATAACGTGACGCTTATTCCTAATAAACTTTAATAGAATAAGACAAGTAACATTGGACATTGGAATATTTACCTTTAACAGAGGTACTTGCACATTGTGCCGCTAAAAAATAAAATTTAAATGTAAAAGTTGTTTTTTTGCAACAATTCATTGAATTATACAAATCATTGACCAACTAAATACTAAGGAACAGTTTTAAATGTAATAGTTTACATTCATCCTCACTTAAATTTCCATTTTAAACGATTTTAATAAAATTATTTATTAATAGTACATACAAGAACATAACTATTAATATAATAATATATTTTATATTTGTAGCATAGTATAAATTCACTATTTCTTATTCAACATTATTTTAAAATATTGATGCTTCCTATAGTTATACCCTGGCGAGTTGTTGTGCGTTTTATTGCGAGTTTCTTAATTTTAAAGGGTTCTCTTTTTATTTTTATTTTTATTTTCATACTTATCCTACCAATTCATTGAATATGCTTCTTCAAATTGTTCATACATTACTTATAAGTTTTCAAGTAAAATAACAAATTCTTTATTATCTTTTAGTTTTTGATTATTTTTTCTATCGATGTTAATATTGTTCATTACTGTTCATGATTTACAGACAAAACTTAAAAGTAGGATAATAATCATATATTTATATGGCCGCGTATTATTTTAAACGTGCTGCTAACCTTGCACACCCGAAAAAATATAGTAATTTTTGACCATCAAAGGCCTTAGTTAATCAGGGTACGTCATATACATTCCACCGTAGTTGTTTGATGGCGAAATATAACATTTTAGCGGCTTCTCTTTATAATTTTAGACTACGAAGGGCACGAAACCGCATAAGTACTATCGCTGATAAGACGACAATAAATGAGAAATGTGCAATAATTGTACATAATAATTTATTATAGATAAAAACTAATGTAAGCACAGTTTAAAAAAACATACAGAACTGTAAATTAATGATCCATCAATTAAATATTCAGAAAAAACTCATCTAAAAGACAATTTGTCAACTCAAGTAATCAACATGGTTTCAATGTAAAAAACAATGTGTAGTTGATTCATACTTGCTAGAACTTATCGTGCAAGAACAATAAAGTATTCCTAGTTCAATAATAAAATATACTTCTAAAATTATAGCTTTTGGATTAATTTTAAGGATTGATTTAAATAAAAAATATTTCTATGAATCCGTTGTTTTGTGTTGATTTTTATTAAACTCATATTACCATAATATAATATTTCGATTAAATAATTACATAATGGTTTTATTATGCAAGTAAGAAAAACTATTCTTGAAGCATGGTAAATTTAAAATGGTACAGATAATGACCGAAATGTTTCTTACTATTGGCGATTTAACCGATAGTCAGCACCTATACCATAAGATGTTAATAGTTTGAGAATGCTAAAATAATTTATATAGGAAAAACTAGTGAGAAATTCACCTACCACAATGCTGCATATTTATCCGATGTATACATATAAAAAAATGCGCTTTATTTCATAAATAAATGAGTTAGATAACTTTAATAATATTTACAAATTAATAAAACAAACTGTCAACAATTACACAAATAAAAAGATAGTTAGCAAATCTTTTCAAAATTATATCCCTTTCTATTTTGTGGTTTTATAAAAGTGTTATTTATATGTTCATAATAAATTACTCAGAGACATATATAGTGCTTATTTTAAATTACTAAGTAAACCACTTGCTGTGTCAATGTTCACTAAAGTTCTTAAAGCAAAATGTTATGTCTTCTTGTAGGTTGAACTATTATTGGCCTTGTGTATTGTCTTGTAACATCTGTAATATATACTATTATAATTACGGAAACGATGTGGTACAGTAATTATATCGTATTGAAGGTTCTGGTCTTTATATGGAACGACAAAAAGTAGAATTACTATAGTAAATAATCATATTTACGATAAATATTTGTCGGTGCGCTACTCGAAATAATGATACACACAAAGAAGAAAAATGTTTGATGTACATGATAATTGATAAAGAAAATAGGTGTTGACCAGTGACCCAGCTTGTTCCACTCCACCGAGTTCGGCATTTATATAATATGTATTACCATTATATTTATTTATTATCACTACTGAAGTGTGACGGTAAATCATTTTGCCGGGAAGATGATTCTTAACGGTCCTTGGTTTATTAATTTCTGTTCGGGTCAATAATTTTTATTTTGACATTATATAATATCAACACCTTAAACACGATTAATTTCACGGTGTTTAAAACTTCAAACGGCTATAAAAATAGTATTGACGGGTTGAATAAAAAAAATAAAAAAATGAACACATTACCCTATAAAGGCTGAATTTTTTTTTTATTACATTTTAATTTAAATTTAATAAAGATTACTTATGGAATAATTATCTTAATTTCTACAATTTTTTTTATCAGATTTTAAGATAAGTTACGCTGCTATAATATTGAAAAAACATTGCGATACTATTATATCGTGCATTGTCTGAATATCATCTGTTAACGGGGTTAAGCGTACTGCCGCACATTAACCATGATAAGGAAGATGTGTTTAATTTCTCTAGAACAGTGGTTCTTAACGGGGGCGGTACCTTTGGGGGCATTTCGGTCTCTCTAGGGAGCAATAGTTTTGAAGGGGACGTTGAGGGAGCGGTGAGCTTTTTCAATGAACGTAATCATCGAGGAATTATTGTTTGCTACAAGTTTGATCACTGATACCAAAGGGTCGTCGATTTTTCAAGTGGTGGAGGAATATTTTACCAGAAAAAATGTCCCCTTGACAAATATTATTGCATGCGCAACGGATGGCGCTCCTTCGATGACCGGTCGTCATGTTGGGTTTATAGCCCATCTAAAAAAAGCTGTCCCAGGTGTTATTTGTGTTCATTGTGTTATACATCGCCAACATTTAGCTGCTAAAAAATTAAGCGGCGTGCTGCTTGAAACCCTTCAATTCGTCATAAAAGCTGTAAACAAGATTAAAGCAAGTTCACTCAATGACCGCATGTTTCAAGAACTTTATCATGATAATGATGAAGATTTTGAAAGATTACTTTTGCATACTGCAGTAAGGTGGCTTTCCAAAGGAAAATGTTTGTGTCATTTTTTTGCATTATTTGACTCTATCATTGAATTTCTCGATAAAATTGATCCTGTCTTAAAAGAAAATTTGAAGCAACGAAAAATTGAGATTGAGTACCTCACAGATATTTCCTCATTCATTTTTAAATTAGATCTTTACAGAACAAACATAAATCGTCAAGAACTGATTCAGTTTCCGAATCTCAAGTCATGTTCAGACGCAAATGGTTTAATTCCAGAAGACAAAATTCTAATTTTCACAGATCATATTTTGCAGCTCAAAAAAAGACATGAAATCAAAATTTCAAGACCTACTTGAGTTACAAATCTGTAATTGGATTTTAGATCCATTTTCGTTTGAATCTGTGGAAGATCTCGAACCTCATTTACAAATGGAGTTTATTGATCTTAAACACGACTGTGAGGCACAACTTGTTTTTAAGGAGGTCGGTTACGAGCTTGTCTGGATCAAGCTAAAAGACACTTATCCACAATTATGGCAACAAGTTAAATTGTTGCTTCTCTCTTTCCCGTTAACGTATCTAGTTGAAAAAAGATTCAGCGTTGTTGTTCGGCTTTTTACGAAACAAAGAAATCGGTTGGACATTTGCAACAAAGGTGATCTACGTTTAGCTTTGACCAATATCAAACCAGACATCGTTATATTAGCAGCTACTCATCAGGCTCAGGGCAGTCATTGATAGGTATAATTTGTATATTTTATAATTTTTTTTTTTTATAGTTCAGTAAATCTTTTTGTATAGTAAAGTGTTAAATTGTTTTGTTAAGTGGTGTAAAATATAACCATAACTATCTAAAAATAAGAGTTTTTACTTTAATAGTTTAATTAATAATGTTATAATATACAGATGAATAAATGAATATACAAATATATATATATATTTATAAGAAGAAAATTTGATTTTGCACGAGGGGGAGGGGGGCGTTAGCAATTAGTTATTACGATAAAGGGGCGCTGAACTAAAAAAGGTTAAGAACCACTGCTCTAGAACATAATCATTATCATTATAAGCTCTACCACGATTTAATAGTTTATTTATTAATATTTTTAACACTAAAAACAGCTTATTCGAAATAAATATAGTACATATATGTGACATAGATTTTATAGACTTTTGAAGTTAATTTGACTTCCCCGTACGTTGTACATGCATTATTTCTACTTTTAATGAACATCATAAAAAAAAAAAAAATCTAAAATTTTTCTCAGATTTTCCAGCAGCATTTTCAATTTGTTTAAATTTTATATCAGTCCGTTCCAGTTTAGATTGAAAAACATAGTAAAATTATAAATTACTGTAAGACGGTTTTAAATGGATGACTATAATGATTATTGGACTACAAAAATATATATGTTTAAATTTTTCTTAGTGAAAAAATTATATAAAACATATTAGCATGAAGACGAGTCATTTTCCACACATCTTCTAGAAATTTTAATATGTAAGTGTTATAAGTACCTACCTATCATTACTCTTACATAGGTACTTTAAATTATTAATATACTTAATAATTATTTACTTATATTTGTGTATTTTGTTTATTATTTAGATATTAGAAATGACTGAATTAGGTAAAAATTCGTAAAAATTTAAATTTCAAACAGTCATAAAATTTCTTCCTCTGAGTCCGGTAAAAATTTTTTATATAATTTTTTCACTAAGAATAATTATAATATAGTGGTTTATACGTCATTAGTTACCAGTATCACGGCTATCAAGTTGGATTGGAGCACGACCATAGAACATGTTCTATGGTGCGACCGCGCTATCAATTTAACAATTTGGTTTTATTCATAGATGTTTTTTATTCTTTAAAATCTACAGTTTTATTTTGTATTGTGGTAAAGTGGTGATAACGTTAACGTTCAACTTTCGTGTATGTTTCTGTGATTGTACTTACTACTTTAAGTTAACTCATAAATACCATTAATACAATGGGAGATAAAAGACAAATTACATTGTTATCGTACTTCAATAAAAAAGTTTGTGTGGAAACGCCAGCGGTAAGTAGTATAATATTATTCGGTATTATTTTACTAAATACAAAACGTCTATTTTAGAAGTTAATACAAACTTATTTGTAATTATTATGACTTTGGGGGGTGTGGGGGCAGAGCCCCCCAATTTTGTATTCTAGTAAATTTTCAGAACCCCCCCCCCCTCATTGAAAATTCCTGAGAACGCCACTGATTGTTACACTTGATATTTTATCCGCTGCACGAAAAACGTCGAATCGTATACGTTTTTTTTGGAGTTCACCGGTGGTCTAGGCCCATTCTTACGATTCTACATGTTCTCCGTGTGACGAATCCATACTATTCACAGATTACTTTTTTTTTTTTAGGAGGGGAAGGTGTCGCCGTATTCATGCGCCGATGTTGGTAGTGTTACTCTTATGCAGATCATGTGAATATTCCATTTGGCCTACCTGAACTTTTGCGAAGCACGAATTTCACCTCGAACCACAAACGTACAATAATAACATATGTAAATTTTATCGAGATATTTTTTATGTGATTTCGATAACATTACGGATTAATTCGGACTTACAGTTACATTAGCTGTAGTCCCGAGGGTCGACAGGATTGACTAATACTGCGATACATGCTCTCACATCAATGGTAAAATAATCGAACTCATTTTTTCAAAAACTCACACAAAACTTACTAACATTTACTAATTATTTCAAGTAAATTTAAATTCAAATACAATTATTTTATTTTTATCAACGAAATTTCATTTTTTTAGTGGTTTCTTTTTCTATAAAATGTAATTTATGTTGTAAAAATACAACAAGATGCATTAAGATTGAGTTATTACTAAAAAAAAAAAAAAAAACAATAATTAAATTATCTTTGCAAAGCTTAATAACCTATAAATAGTAAAATATCACGAGACACTCAGCGTATTTACATTGATGTGATACTTTTCATCCTCTATTCACTAATTTGTTTGGGTTTTTTTTTTTAACGAGTACTATACCAATTTTATACTTTTCATAATTTTTGACAATTACCCAATATAACTTATCACATTTTATTTATTTTTATAACTGTTTACACTAAACAGTAGCTTAGATAATTATAAGGCAAACAAATAACGAGGTAAAAATCACGTCTAGAACATAAAGTTTTTGTTTAACAGCGTGTATAATTGAATTTGACTTTTTTCACGTCTGTAAACATCCACGAATTACCTTTTGACACAATAATTTACAATGATATACTTGTATAAATTGATGACTTTCATGCGATACAACAATAAAAACATTTCAATAGAAACACGATATTGCAGTAAGGAGAATAACGCATGATGTACATTTGAACGCATTATTGGATAAACAGCATGCATTATGTGTACGTCAGAGGGCATTTTAAATAAAATATAATAATAAAAGAATAAAAATGATTAATTTATTTTTCTTATAATCGATAGTTTACATAATATATAGACTATAAAAAAAAGTTATTTACATTATAGGGTTTCACTATTTTCTTCACTTAGCTGATGAATCCTTCCCGTTTTCGATTAAATTGATTAAAAAGAATGGAACCATGTCTAAAAATATTTGCTGATCTAGCTTAGCAACAAACATAAACCTTTCGACGTAAAATTTAGACACATAATACTCATTAGGTATTTCATTCTTATTAATCCATCTGTTAAACAAAACATAGAAAAACATCAGTAATTTGTTTCCATAGACATAATTGCTATAGTATTGATATATATCATTGATTATAGAAGCAGTTTTAACTAAACTTCTGTACACACAAGTTTTGTATATGATACTTTATGCCACATAAATATTGATTTTATTCGTACAGTACAAATAAATGATTGATAAATATTATTAATCTAAAAAATAAATATATAATTTGTAAACTATTTTATTATTTTAATATGAGGAATTGAAATAAAATATGTAAAAAAGTATTGAAAATAGTATTTGATTTTAAATAAAAATACAGTATTTGAAATACTACTCCAAGTATTTTTTTCAAAACTATTTAAAATACATATTTGAGTACATAAAAAGTATTTGAATACTTTTATTCAAATACTTTTACTCGAGTATTTTATTAAAAATATATGTAATATACTGTTGCATTGTCCAGTGGCCATCATCGATAATGATAAAGAATTAAATTATAGCAATAAGTCATTATTATAATGAACATTTTTTTTTTCATGCATTTATATCCTTTTGAAATTATATTATGGTTTATTTTTACACACAGGTACAAAACAAATAAATAATTAACATACGTCCTAATATACATTAATATTAACGATTAATATTTTAACAATTAACTTAAACAAGACTCTTAATTTCAAAGGGATGTAAGTTCGAGCCACATATTTAGCGTCACATTGTTATATACTTATATACATAAAAGAACAGGCCTTTTTTATATACAAATTTTGTAACGACAATATTTAACTTTTTTCCAATTTTTTTTCACAGAGTTGTTCCAAATACCTTCCTGCGTGTCACCACGTCGCCCGATTTTCAAAATTTTGATTTTAAAGTGTTAAAATCGGCAAAAATAAATTTTTACGTGTAATTTGTATACCTATATTCATATAATAATAACAATATCAGTCGGCCGATAACGGTATATACGGCACAGCAGTCCAAGGGTTTCTGTCTACCTGGACTCTGACTTTTTTGTGTGTGTTATGAATTGTTTCAAGGCTATATAATATTAAATTTAATGAGTTGTATAGAAAACACCAACTAAAAATAATAATACATTTCTTACCGAAATGCGATAAACGTGTTAAGGTGCGTATACATCAGTGAACCGAACCCACCGCGAACTGATAGCGACAATAATTGAGACGGCGTGTCGAACGTCCAACGAGCCGACGATCCATCGAAAGTCGGTTTTTTTGACAAACACAACGCGAACCCAGTATAAGTTGGTATTGCTTCGCGAGCGGATTGCAAGTGTGTACGTGAAATTAACGAACATGACACGAACACTTCGCGGTAGGTTCGGCTCGCACATGTATACGCACCTTTACGACTTACGATCCACCAGACGCCGAACGCGCGCCGATTATTGGTTCATCAGTGTACTGCGACTGTGATCAGTAAACTGTGCGCGTTTCCCTAAATTATTTAACTACAAATATTATATTTTATTTACGTTTTACATTTATACGTTTATGCACCACAAAATAAAACAAAATGTGGTGTACCAAGAGGTTTTGACTTAAGCCATATTACAATTGAGCAACTACGTATCATTTATAAATATTCATAAAAAAGTTATATATAAAGATAGAATCATTTTAGATTCTGAACGGAGTGATGAAATCTATTGGTTTTATTTTTTTTTTTTTTTTTATAATTTTAGAGTCTGAACGGAGCTCCGCGGAGTGAAGAATGTATTGATTTTACAATGATGTGTGTTTGTGTTTTTTTTTTTATTTTTTTTTTTTTTGTGTCTGACGACACGATTTGGGGCAGTAAAAATGCTTCGATTGCCTTATGTAGCAACTTTTCTGAAAGGAAAGTGAATCTATTTGGTACTTTGGGGGGTCAAAAGTTAAAAATTTCCAATATTTTTTAAATGCGACGGGAAAAACCCTAAAAAAATAAGGGAAAAACTGGAGTTTTTATGCAAAACCAGTTTTCGACAAAATCAAATTTTTTATTTTGCCATAACTCAAAAACTAATCGATGTAAATACTTGAAATTTTCACCAAATGTTTACATTAGCGTTCTCTATATACCGTTAAATTTTAGAAGTATTTTGACTTTTATGAAGCTATTTATAGACAATTGAAATTTTCAATATTTTTAAGTATTTTTTTTTTAAATAACGATAAAATTTTTTTGGCTGCCTAGAAAATCTTGAAAATTGAATACAAAGTTTCTTATAAGTTGTTCCTTAACTGATAAAAAAAAATCTAAAATCGTAAGTCACAATTTTTTTTTATAGGTGCTCAAAGTTCCAATTTGTATAAAATGTGTAAACATCACGATAATTTGCAAGTTATTTTGTAGATAAAAATTCATAAAATTTTTTCTGATCATACTTAAGATTCAAAATTTTAACACTAGGTTATCTATAAGCTATTCTTCAAAATCCTTTAAAAAAATTTCTACCAGACTTAGAGAAAAAAATTTTATGACTGTTTGAAATTTAAATATTTACGAAACTGCATAAAATAGCGATTTATTCTCAGACGATTTTAAATATATGTTATAATTCAAAAAGTATAAGTCGCAGATTTTTGAAATTTCTACCAGCTGTTAAGATTGGTATTTCTTTTATGCAATATTTGTTTCAAAATATTATATTGATTTTTAAGCCACTTATAGGCATTTAAAATATTCGATTTTTTTACATTTTTTTTTTATAATCTGTGATAAAAAAAATTTGGCTCGTACAAAATACTTGAAAATTTAATAGAAGATTCCACAGAAGTAGTTCTTAATGTCATTCAAAAATTATAAAAATCCATAGGTACAATTTTTTTTTATAAGCGTTTGAACAGCGAATATTGACATAAAATTACATGTAAAATATAATATAATGTATAATATTCTAGACTGACAAATGATATCGGTTTTTTTAAAATGCTCTAACTCAAAAACCAAAAATCGCAACAACTTGAAATATTCACCAAATTTTTATATTGACGTTCTCTGTACATGGTTAAGTTTTCAAAGTATTTTGATGTATTTTGACTTATTTATAGACAATTTAAATTTTCGATTTTTCTAAATTTTTCGTTTCAAAATAAAATATTCTTATTACAATATTTATAAATAACATTGTATTATATTCTAGTCAAACATATCATCTCCGTTCAGAATCGTTTTTCGTAAAGAATGATACCTATCATTGAATTCAAATTTAACAAATCCATTATAATGACCTATCCTATGAAGAGTCGCACTTCACCCCCAAGTGTACAGCAGAGCGAGGCCCATCCGGTTCTTTTTACTATTATATTTTTATTTTTTATATGTACCTACATGTCATGTTGTAATTATTGATTATAATTATATTTTGACTCTTATTATTAAAAATATTATTATTTTTGCTATTATATTTTTATTTTTTATATGTACATGACATGTTGTAATTAATGATTATGATATTATTTTGACTATTTTTTATTATTATAAATATTAATATTTTTACTATTATATTTTTATTTTAGGACGGAATTTACTTATACCTTTTTTTACCTAAATTTTTTTTTGGACGAAATTTACATGTATCTTTTTGTACCTGTAGTTCATTTTGGGCGGAATTTGCCATTTTCGGGCGGAATTTACATGCGCCCATTACTTCACACGAATTAATAATATAAATTTAGTTAAGCGATTAAATCAATTGTTGGGAACATTACAAATTTAATGCTGATGTTGATTACGTAGATTTCGATAAAGGTGGAAATAGTAAGGTTATTTAATAGTAGGTTATTAATTGATTTTACAATTTTAAGATGGAATATTGTACTCGTACATTATGACAATTAGTTCGTACAATTTTGAACCTTCGAATGGTGCACATCATTACATATTCTATCAAATACCACGTGGAAACAAATTTAAACTTTGTGTACATCGTAAATCTCTCTTGTAGCAATCCAAATTTTCGTTTTAAAACCGATATAGAAAACTCTACGCCTTTATATGCTTTTGACAGAATGAAATGTAAATAATTTGCAAGTTAGAATCTGAGTTAAACGAGAAACTAAATGGTTTTAAAAATTGTAATTAATATAAAAATCATACATGAATTACATAATCAAACATGTAATAATCATTGATGTTTTTAAAGCTTTCGATCGCTTTTGACAATAAAATCAAGACATAGAATACGAAAAGAGGAATCACTAGACACCTTCAACTGGTTTAGTTATATTTAGATTATAATTAACAAATTTTATATTTTAACGCTGTTTATAAACAACATTTTTGACTATATAAAAAAAAAAATTAAAAAAAATGTTTAGTTTAATGGTTTTTAAATGAAATATCATAATCTTACACCAAATCAGAATAACCAATTCGTATATTTATCATGAATTAAATTGAATCATATACTTTCATGGAAATATTAAGTGATAAATATTTTCATTCTATGCTGCAACTATGCAAGTCGTAAATAGTGTATAGCGTGCAACAGAAATAATCATGATAAGACATACAGTGAAAAGTTGGTTGTATTTTGTTTATTGTAAGATAAAATTTGTAAGATTTATATGGGATAGTCGAAAACTTAAAATGAAGTCTAGTCCTACGAACTCATAATTTAATTTTTATAATAATTAAAAATATTGAAATATAAAAATTTATGACGACGAAATTGATAATATCGTATATTATAGGTAATAAAAAAAAAATCTAATTCTGTAGAAAGGTGACTTCAAAATTATGGAGGGGCTTAGCAGGATTAATCGTAATACTTATACTACAGTTTGTACAAAATAAGCTTAACATAATTTAATTTGTTCCAGTGGATA
Source organism: Sipha maydis (assembly GCA_034509805.1). Lineage (NCBI taxonomy): Eukaryota > Metazoa > Arthropoda > Insecta > Hemiptera > Aphididae > Sipha > Sipha maydis. The sequence goes on from JASXSY010000270.1 coordinate 175,758, forward strand.
AGGGAAGCAGAGGAAAACAAAAATGATTCACAATAAGCAATTTAATAATACGTGACATGTATATCATAATATGATATTTATATTATAATAATTATCAACGGAAACATAAATAAGGCATACCATACTAGGTATTTAATATAAGTTAATCAAATAATCCCAACTTCTGAAACATCGATTACACATTCATGGTAATAAATGACAATACACAGTCATACATCAAAACACAATACTAATTATTAAGTCGATAATGTAATATTTTAAGATTTGAATATTACATCTATCCAACAATAAACTTTTGGGAAAACAATTGCTGAATTCATGGAAGGAATTTCTCGATATTTATCACCACACTTTTAATAGAAGTAAATATGTACCAAAAGTCTTATTATTAATGTTGTCAATTGAACAAAAAATAAAAACTTCAAAATAAATTAAAACAATAGGTACCTATATAATATAAAGTTGAATGTTGTCAATCGTTTACATTTTATAAATGCTAATGTAAATATAATTACATTAGGGCTTAGATGCTTCAAATAATTGTAATAAGTATGTATTTATGCACTAAAAAATTACTAAATATGCACAAAATACATAAAATATGCAGAATATAATTTACAAGTACTTCATTTTTATATTTTTTGAATATATACTAATTTACAATAGAAGCGTTGTACTATCATACAATATTTTTTTTTTAATATGATCAAAAATTTGAATCTCAAAATATTTGAGACAAACACAAATATAAGAATCAATAATTTATCATTTATCTACCCGTTAATTTAAATAGTATTTAAAAATGTTCGAAAATGCACTGAATTATGAATTTATATTCTTAAAATCCTCAAAAAATATCCATTTAAAATAAACAAAAACAACAAACCCTTAAATATGTAAAATGAAAATAGTATTATTTGATTCAGTAGAGCATGAACCAAAATTATATCCAGTTTCGTATTAAATTGGACAAATAGAGAAAAATATGCAATTTCATAAACGTCTGAGCCCTAGTAATTAGTTTGCGATATACTTTTTCGCTGTAATGAAGTGATATATGTTATAAAAAAAATCATTTTAACCTAATCTGTATTTAAATTGAAATTGAATTAGGTCTGTTCACAAATTATATAATGGAATTGTACAAGCTTATCAAAATGTTGTCTACAACAGAACATTTATTTTATCTGATGCGATTCTGCTTTAGACAGTTTTCACTATACAAGTATATAGAAATACTTATATTACGCGAAACGTTTAAGTAACTGCAACTATTTACTTATGTAAGATAATCGGTATTTATATATTTTCACTCGAAAATTTATTTTTGAATGCGATGACGTACCTATCACTGTTTTCTATACTACATGCAAATAATATGACTGACTCGACCACCTTATAAAAACCAACACAATACAGATTTGAATTATGCACTTCTACTGCTTATATTATGTTTAGTGAGTGACATAACGAAAAACAAACACTAGGTGGTTTCAATGTTTAATTGGCTTTTGTTACATTATTACCTATTAGCTGAATTCACCGGTCTCATCTGGAAGATATTTTATTCTTTTAGATTAAAATAATTACAATTTTAAATTTAGGCTAAAAAAGAGCACAATCGTCGTACATTTTAATATTTATTTAAAAATTACTTTATGCATACATAATATTATGATATACGTATAGCACAAATATTAACAGTAGGTACTTATACATTTTTATTTTAATATTAAAAGAACTTATGCATGATGTAAAATTGGAAAATAGGTACCACTATTCATAAGTTTATACATTAATAATATTTTAGATATAACTCTAAATGTAGTACTATACTCACAAATAACTTGTTAAGTCAAAACTTCTTGTACTACATTAAAAGTTTTATTTTGTGGTGCATAAATATATAAATGGTCGGGTATTTCAACTCTTGAAAATACTGTTTAAATGGTCTTGAGAGATACAGTTATTTTCCAAATTTACTACACAATGGACTAATATCTGACCTAACGTTTTATTTATTATCATTGCAAAACAAACTTTTATTGGAAACTTAACTTCTTAATTAAGCCGATAATTTGCTGGAGTATGTTGGTATTGTTGGTAAAAATATTATTTCCCACAGCACATTTTATTAAAATGTACTTACTTGAAAAATACAATTTATTTTATTTTAATAAAAAAAAAAAAAAGAACCGGATGGGGCTCGCTCTGCTGTACAGTTGGGGGTGGAGTGCACCTCGTTTATAGGATAGGTCATTATTACAATGGGTTTGTTAAATTTGAATGCAATGATAGATATCATTGTATACGGATAACGATTCTGAACGGAGTTAATATGTTTGTCTAGGATATAATACATTGTTATTTATAAATATTGTAAAAAGTATATTTTATTTTGAAACGATAAATATATTTTTCAATTAGGATGGGTTGGCAGTTGCATACAGCGACAATTTTGAGTGAAACGATCTCCAAAATCCTTTAGTTACGATAAGTTTAACTTATTATAAACCTTGTGTTAAATTTTCAAGTTTTCGGTCTGGCTATTAAATTTGATAGATAATTAAAAATTTTTTTTTACAAAAATCGAAAATTTAAATTGTCTATAAATAAGTCAAAATACTTTGAAAACTTAACCATGTATAGAAAACGTCAATATAAAGATTTGGTGAAAATTTCAAGTTGTTGCGATTTTTCGTTTTTGAGTTAGAGCATTTTAAAAAAAACCGATATCATTTGTCAGTCTAGAATATTATACATAATATTATATTTTACATGTAATTTTATGTCAATATCCAAAAATAAAAATAAAAACATACATCATTGTAAAACCAATAGATTCCATCACTCCGTTCAGAATCTAAAATGTAATTTGTAAAAACGTGATTTTGCGTAAAATTTCCCGTTTTTTCGTAATTTTTTTATCGGTTTTTTTCGATTTTTTTAAAAAGATGAAAAGATAAAAAAAAATTAAAACTTAGTCAATACCAATAAGCCCTAATTTTTTTCAAGTTAAGTTAGGTTAACTTGAAACCCAAACCAAGGTGAATGAGTGATATGTTTTGAATTTCCAAATATAAACCAAACTGTCTATGATTACATTTTATTAGATTTTGAACGGAGTGATGGAATCTATTGGTTTTACAATGATGTGTGTTTTTTTTTTTATTTTTTTTTTTTTTTGTGTCTGACGACACCTTTTTTGGCAGTAAAAATGCTTCGATTTGCTTATGTAGAAACTTTTCTAAAAGGAAAGTGAATGCAGATGGTACTTTGGCTAGTCTAAAATCCAACTTTTTAATACTTTTTAAAAAAATCGAAAAAAACGATAAAAAAATTACGAAAAAACGGGAAATTTTACGCAAAATCACGTTTTTACAAATTACATTTTTTTTTAATGCTCTAACTCGAAAACGAAAAACCGGAACAACTTGAAATTTTCACCAAATCTTTATATTGACGTTTTCTATACATGGTTCAGTTTTCAAAGTATTTTGACATATTTTGACTTATTTATAGACAATTAAAATTTTTGATTTTTGTAAAATTTTTGTTTTTAAACATCTATAAAATTTAATTGGCAGACCGAAAACTCTTGAAAATGTAATACAAGGTTTATAATAAGTTAAACTTATCGTAACTAAAAAATATCGGTGATCGGTTTACTCAAATTTTTTTTATAAGCCCTTAAAGCTCAAATTTGTATAAAATGTGTAAAAATCACGATAATTTGCAAGTTTTTTTGTAGATAAAAATTCATAAAATTTTTTCTGTTCATACTTAAGGTTCAAAGTTTTAACACTCGGTTATCTATAAGCTACTCTTCAAAAACCTAAAAAAAATTTCTACCGGACTTAGAGGAAAAAATTGTATGACTGTTTGAAATTTAAATATTTACGAAATTTCATAAAATAACGATTTATTCTCGAACGATTTTAAATATTTATTATAATTCAAAAAGTATAAGTCGCAGATTTTTGAAATTTCTACCAGCTGTTAAGATTTGCATTTCCTTTGTGTCGCGACGTGAGAACGTAGAATGAATAATGAGTGTTGTTTGATAAAAGAATCACCTTGTACAGTGTGTATCACTCAAATAATAACACGAAATATTTTCATCCAGTGACCTTTGATTGAGATGGGGTTTATTCGGGGAGCTAGGGAATTCGTAAATACATATTTTGTGATAATTTTCCAATTTTTTATAGGGCCTTATTTTTATGATGGAATTCTCAATGAAAGAAGATATTTGGATTTTATCTCTAACCATTTACCACTAATATTGGAAAATGTTCCAAGAAATATTTTCCAGAAAACTTGTTTTCTCAACAAGATGGTGCTGAGGCACAAAATGCAATTGTCATTAGACAATACCTTCATCATCCGTTTGGAAATCGTTGGATGAGAACATATGATAAGTTAGAGTGCTTTTACTGGATTTGACACCTTTTTTTTTTTGGGGGGGGTTATTCAAAAATTGTAGTTTCCGCTGAACCCGTTGCTTCAAACCAAAAATAATATTAAAATGATTAAATACAGAAAATTTAAAAATGTAGCAAAAATCTTTTTTACTTAAATTTAAGATAGCTGTAATTCAGTCAATTTTTGAGATAAGAAAAAAGTTTATTTATAAAAGTTGCTTTAAAAAAAATTGGAGTGCTGGAATCTGGTATTAAAAATAGGTATTGCCATTTAAAAAATTCAATTTTGATTGCGCATGAGCATAATAAATTAATAAAAATTTAAAATGATCACAAAATGTGTATTTTAGAATTCCCTAGTTTCCTGAAAACCCCCTATTTCAATCCAAGGTCACTGGACGGAAATATTTCGTGTCACTATTTCAGTGAAACATACTGTATATATTATATTATGACTACAAAAGTAAAAAAAAAAATAATAAGAAAATAAAATAAAACATAACAGATGTAGAAAAAATATACTTTTAGAATTTTAGATAATAAATCACATCAATAAGATTTTTTTATTGTCAATTATACCCTCTTCTTCTACCATCTATACAGTACATGATATAACCATAAAATATATAACTAAGTAACTACTAAAATCAACCATTCCTTCATCATATTTAGACACAATCCAAAATTTAAAGTCTAATAAATACTAAGTGGAAAAAATACGTACTTGGTATAATTGCCTGCAATCAATTTAAAATATTCAGCTAGATACTCTAAATATTTTATAATAATATCAGGATGAAATTGTTTTAAGAATGATTGTATACCAATATATAATGGTGCACCATCAACAGGATCTCCAATTTTTTTCCACATTAAGAGTGCTTTAATCAAATCAAACAAATAAATAATAACAAAATTAGTATATATTATATTGATGATTATTTTTTAAGAATACTAACCTAAATTTTCTGTGTATTGAAGTTTTGAGAATTGATTGATTGTTAATAAAAATATAATTAAAGATATACATTGAATATTATCTCCAGTAATGTATAATTTTGAATATGGATCTCCGATTCCAGACCAATCCATCATGTTGCTCAGTTCTGATAATAATGGATTATCATCATCTGGATATGGTGTATTTTCTTGATTATTTAAGTGGACTATTATTTCATTTAACAAAGCCCTAAAGTATATGTATTAATTTTATTTTTTTTATTAATATAATTACAAATTCATAATATGTATAATATATTATAACATTGTATATACTATAAATTATAATAAAAATTCATGTTTTAAGGTATTTGGGTATTATTTACTAAAGTCTGTAGGTGAGAGAGTAAAAAATATATATTTTTTATTTTGTCCATAAAAGTACATTTTACAAGTAGTAAATATTATAGGTACATTTATCATTCTTGTAAATATATTTGTAGTATTTGTTAGTATAATTTTTAAGAAATGTAGATGTTTTCTTAACTCAAAATAATAAGATTTTTTTTTTTAATACATTATGTATAGGGCTGTTAGATTATTTTTTGGGAAATCGATTAAGATTATGCATAATTAATTGAAATAATTGATTAATTGGTTGAGTAATCAATTAATCAAAACTAGATTAATTGATTAATTAAAACAAGGATTTATCAATGAATTGATAAAATCAGTTAATAATTTAATTAATAAGTAAGTAATTAATTAATTAGTAAACAGTGCAATTTCATTAAATCATAAATCATAACCAAATGTTAAGTTCTAAAAGTTCCAGATTTGATTAATCGATTGATGTGAAAAAAGCCTTTGACAGTATTAAATATTAATTTAAAGTTAGTAGTTACTACTAAAAAATTAAATTTTGCAGGAATACGTAGTAAAAACTTAAAATTAATATATATGCATATGCCTTATACTTTATAGTACTCCTTAAAAAATAAACCATAATATTCCACAAGGGATCGAATCCTATATTCTATAGCTAATAAAATATTTAAAAATGTAAATTTATGGTTTAATAATAATTATCTATAACTATTTATAAAAGTATAATAGTGTAATACATTAATACACCCAGACCCAGTACAGATCAAATATAAATAAAATGAGTGTTTGATGGTTAAATATAGCACCATTTTAATATACACAATGGAAATAGTATATTTCTATATCAAATCATTCATAATAGAAAATACAAAAATAACCAATATCAGAAATGGCAGGAAATTAATATAAAAAATTTATTGATTTATTCTTGTTTATTTCAAATAAAGAATTGATATTCGATTAATATTTATCCAATTAATTGATTAATAACCAATTAATCATTTTTTTTTTTTTATACATAAATAATAGACAAAATTGATTTGTCACAGAAAATTTTAATTAATCAAAATAATCAAACAGCCCTAATTATGTACAATGTAAGTAATATATTTAGGAATTTTGAAATATGTTTTATTTCTTTTTGTTTTATAATATTTAATAATGAACGCTGTACATCAATATAGTAAAAATTAAGATTTGCATAAAAACAAAAAAAATTTGGATTCTTATAAGATATTATTTACAAAAATATAGCATTACTTGTTCGATGTATGTACACAATCATATATATTTTTAGCATTTAATTTACTAGAAACTTCAAGTTCAAAAAATATTTGCTTTCGTATGATTTGAAGATGCCCAATTGTCATAATTGATTCCAAAAGAATAGGTAATATTTTTTGCATTTTTGAACAAAGTTTTTGATATGTTTTAATTGAATTACCTAATCAATAATTGTCAAATATAAATTACAATTAAAATACAATTTTTCAATTAAATATTTATTTTTACAACATACTATTATACATAAACACACATTTTATATAAACATTCTCTTATACCATATAAATTATAAATCTTACTTTTATTTAAGTCAGAAGATGACAATTCTTTTACTATAGTTTCAAGAATATGTGAGGTTTCTCTATCTTTAACTTTGTATTTAATATATTCGAATAGCTTCTAAAATGTTATAAAAATATTAAATGTTTATTGTCTAGTAATGATCCAACTTAATTAATTTTAACTTAACTATAATTAAGCTAAAATTAATAACTGATGATAATCAAAAGAATATAATACACTAAGGTTATACATAGAGTATTATATTTCTATATACATTTTATATACCTTCTGTTCAACAAGTATCATGAATCCAATGAGTTTATCTAAGCCAGTAAGTCCACTAACACTTATTGATTTTATTATTTTAGAATATAACCGTATATTAATAATTTCTTCATTAGTTTTATAATCATACCATGCTGTAGTTTGTTCTTTGTAAACAGCTACCCTGTATATAATAGATTAACATCTTAATGTTGTAGAAAAAAATGTATAATTCATTATTGATTATTAACAATCAATTGCAATATATTAAGAAAACTAGATTTAAACAAAAATGTAATTATTACTTTGGACTAGTTATTCTAATTAATTCTCTAGCAAGGCGCCCAATAAAAGTCATGGATTGATTATCACAAGGCTCAAATGAAGGAACAGGTATAACCTTGCTCTGATTATTGCTTTGCCAATCTACAATTTTTGTACGCATAAAGCTGTTGCATTCCATTTCAACATTGTATCCAATTATTCTACTTAATTCTTCTAGCCATATTTTTAAACCAGGTACACCAATAAAATCTTGTATATACTCAAATGAACGACGGTAACCAGCCATAATATTAACAAGAGCATCAAGCTTAGATAAAAGCTCACTAGTCTAATAATGAAACAAATAAATTAAAATTATTTTCAAATTTAATAAAAATATGTATTTACTTTAGATTTTGGATTGAATATAAGACCGTTGTGTAGAGCTGTTGCAATATGTTGAACTAACTCTTTACGAATTCCATCTTCAAGAAGTTGTTTAGGATCAATCTCTACAACACCAACTAGGGTACTTTTCATAAATAATACTCCTTCCATCGTTAAAGATAAAGAATAAGTCAACTTAACTACCTAAATACATTTTAAATAATATATTTATTAAAGTAAAATAAAATATACTTTCTATAATAATTTTACCTCAAGAATTTTATCAAGCTGAGCAGCGTAATAATTAAGTTTATCTTTTTCTAATCTAGTTGGTATTTCTGTAATATCATTTGTTTGTAATGATACTATATTAGCCATGTATTTAAACATAGTCTCAGGAATTATATGAAGTACTTTACGTATATATTCAACTAACTCATTTGAATAATATTGACTAACTAACATTAAGTTCTCACTATTACATTGATTGATACGTATAAGAGGTACTTCCATACATGATACCAGCTAAAAATATTAATATAACATACTTATGAAACTAAATATAGAATATTATTTTATTATTATTATTATTATTAGTGTAGACATATATAACTATATTAGAACTACTAATATATTTGAAGGAACATGGGAGACCAAGTTGCTAAATAAAGGATTAGATTAATCAACATCAAATAGCTCAAAGCAAATGCAAAATATTAACAGTGAAAAACCATTAAATATTGTATTGAAAATGTCAGTAAAAGTAAGAGATAGTGCAAAATAATTGTTTTTAGATCCATACATGTACTAATTATATTGATTTCAGTAAAACCTAAAGTAGGTCAGTAATATTAACTGATATAGCTTATAATAGTTATTACTCACTATAATCAAATATATTAATTATAATAAATTTAATTTAGAAAAATAAATAAAAAAATTAAATAATTGAAGATATCACACAGTTTAGAAACTTGAGAATTAACTTTAACAATTACACAAAAAAATGTTTATAGTGTTTTGCTCTTGAACTTTAAAAATATGAAGCCCTAAAAATATTTTGTCATAATTTTTGCCTACTTAAGTACTAAAAATAAAAAATAAAATAAAATAAAGATTCATAGTAAGTTTTAAAAGAGAGGGTACTTAAATACATTTCTTAAAAAAATTCAGTTAAATAAAAATGTGTTACTATATATAAATAGTTATTACTTTTAAAAATGTTGCCCGAAGTTTAATCACAAATGAAGGTTCATTTTTAATTGCATTGCGCATTAAAGTTGTGAACATTTCAATATGACACCAAGCATAACTAAAGTCTCCAATCATTTGATGAACAATGAGAACAGAATCCTTAACACTTATAGTTTTCATCATTTCATGAAGATAACTATGTGTATCTTTAATGGTCTGACTCACTTGGTAATTATTTGCAAGTTGATGAAACTCTGATAACAACATTTACTTTATATATAAAAAAATATATAACAAATATATGTTATAATTAGGGCCCGGATTTAAATGCACTTAAAACCATACAGATATGCTCTAAAATATAGCCAAAAATGCCCTTAAAAAATGCATATACAATATGTTTTTCTCTTGAAATATGTTGCTGAATTGAAAATTTTTTTCAGCCGTGACTTTAATATTGCAAATTTTACATAGTAAAATAGTCCCATCTGTTGTAAAGACGTCTCTTCCGAATTCGTTTACGTAGTCACGCAAGCGAGAAGAAGTAGATGATTTTATTTTGGGCATTATTGAACACACTATTTAACACATTAAAATCACAAACACACGTAATACGAGCAATTATTGTAGGTTATAAGTAGGTTATAAGTAGGTTATAAGTAATTTTTTGAATAGTCCAAGTTTTATATCTATATTGAACAAATATGCATTAAAAACCAACAAAATGACCCAATAATGCTAAAAATGCTCTAAAAATGAAAAAACGTCGAAATATGCAAAAAAAATGCAAAATAAAATTTGTAGCTTTCAAACCCTCGTTACATGAAACAAATTATATACTTAGAAAGCATTGTATATGATCAACCAAAAAAATATGCACTTTGCATTGAAATCCGGGTCCTAGTTATAATATAACATATAATATATATATATAACATTTACTTATATATACAGTACACAATTATATTAATATACAATATTAAATTACTAGTATATTACCTTGAACTTCATCTAAAGCTTTAATAATTTGGCTGATCTTCCTGGTAGTAATAAGTTCATCATCCATAGAAATTGATTCAATTTGTTTACCAATATTAACAAACCATATTTGTAAATTTTCTTTTAAAAATTTCATATAATTAATACAAAAATGCTTCATTTATAAAGACAAATATTTTTATTATATATCATTACCATTTTTCTTAACCCGTGACATAGTTGTCTGTCCTGAAAAAATTTCTGACAATTCATTCATACGCTCAACACAATCTTGTTTTCTTTTAAGCCATATAGAATTTTTTTCCTCTAAAAACTACATAAAACACAGTTATGAAATTGAAATTAAAAAATTGTTGACATATTAACTTACACTTTTAAAAATGTTTTTTATTTTTAATTCAAATTCTGCTGTAGTTATTAATAAATCAAAAATTTGCTCTTCATTAAATAAACTTTGATTGCGAACTTGATCACAGATTAGTTTACTTTTTCGAGTATTAGTCGAAACTGAATTTATAAAGCAATTAGTTAATAAATAAATATTATAGTACAATCAAAAAATATAGAAGTATTTGCATTAATTTAAACTTACGAAGATGAATTCTTGATGTATGTAGTATATACCATCGTAATAAAACATTACAATTCCGACATAAATTTAAAACAAAATGCACGTTATCCAATATTTTTTTCTCAATGTTGGGATTTCCAAGTATTTTTTTTAATTCCGTTAAAGTGTTCTAAATAATTAATTAAATCCATTATTAATCATTACTAATACATGTATATACTATGATTTAATAAATAATAAACACGTACAGACAGATTTATTGTAAATTTAAATTATACAATGAGTATAAGTTTTAACTTATTTTATTTAAAAAAAAGCTATAGAATTAAATTAGAAAATAACATAAATATAAAATAATCATTTTTGTAAGTTTGCAAATTAAATATTTTATAAAAACTAAATTATATGTTACACAAATAAATAAAGTAGAAAATTGTAAATTTTTAATAAAACATATTTCTAATTGTATTTGATGTATTGAAATTAAATAGTATACAACTTAATTTAATAAATATTAATAAACTTTAAGTGTTTATAACAGTTTAATAATACAGATTACTAATATTTCAATTAATTCCTAACACTGCTTAAAATAAAAATTTGTAAATTGTTATAAAATAATTCTTTATTTAGTATTCAAGTAAATATAATCAATACTTTTTACCTATGTAATGAATTATAGATAAAAATAATTTCATTTAATATCTTTTACCTGAAATTCTATAGCACGAGAACAAGCTAAGCGACTAATCTCTGATGTCTGAATTATATTGTTTACAGCAGTTCTAGCTGCTCTAAACTCTTCCCAAGAATCTATTATATTTACTGTAACTCCCATGTATACATTAATAACCTATAAATAAGAACATACAAAAATAACATTATATTAACTATTTAAGAGTAAGCATATTAATCTCACTATTGTATCAATCAGACAAAGAATACATTTAAATTACAATATTTATAAACATTGTCTTAAAATTATTTTAATTGTCAATATATAAATAGTTACCCAATTATCAGAGAAAAATTTGTCGACTATTTCTCTCATAATAGCAAATTCTTCATTTAAAATCTTAGGTTTAAAAAATAAACATACAAATAATATTGCTGCTTGACCTCCAAATGCAATACTTCTATGATCTGGATTTGGATATAATGATAATTGGTTATATACATCATCTGATCTCAATCTTTCAATAGTCATATTAATTAAATTTTCATTAACTGGAACTCTTCTACAAAAAAATTTAGTAGTCATACATAAGTTTGTTAAAAATAGAACTAGCAAAATATATGCAATAAATTCAAAATAAAACAATTTATTTAATAAATCAAATTTTTTACCTTCTACCAATTATTTAAGAATTAACTATTGCTTATATCATTCTATAATCAATTATTTAATCAAACATACAGGGAAATAATAATTTCAAATATTTTTTTCTAATTAGGTAACTTATAAGTTAATTCAAGATAATATATTTATATCAAGATTATTTTTTTACTGGTAGATTAAAAAAAAAAAAATTATCATTATCTTAATTTTAATCCAAACTTTTTCAATTTACTTGCACTTATCAAAATGTAATTGTAACTTGAGTGAAAAATGTACTTTTAGCAACAACTAAATAAGACTATTTAATTTAAATAAGTAATTAAATATTAAATAGATTTGGAATTACATATAAAATTATAATATGATCATAACATGTTTTATTAATTATACAAAATTATAGTTTTTGAACTAATTACTTGAAATAGTTTATTGGATATATTTTTCTGGCTGAACCCTCTTTGGTAATTCGCAATAATTTACAAATATCTTCAATTGAGTTTTGATTATTATATTCTTGAGCATTATAACGATGGTAAGCAACTAATAATCTTTCCCTGATTATTCCTTCAATGTTAATGTCAATGAATAACAAAATAACACCATATAAGTATAATGATTCACACTGAAATTTTGTAAATAAACATTTTATTAAAAGAATTTGTAGTAATATTTTTATGGCTGTATTTTGGAGGGCTTTTAGAGTGGATTGCAATCTAGAGGCCCTACTGTAAATTTATATTTACATGAAAAGTACGAAAAAAAAAAAATTATAATTAAATTAAATTTAGCATAAATCATACTATAGACTATAAATAAAGTATAGATATAATTTAAAGAAAAAAATTGTAAGTCCAAAAAATACTAGCAAAACATGTGGGGGAGACAATAATTATGATATAAATTATGAGAAATCAAATCATCCCATGGAAATATCAACCTCTGTCCCACAACTAAATATGAAGTATTTATTACAATAACCCATATTGAACACCATCGTTTTATACACCTACATTTTATAACTAAAGAAGAGTTTCTAACCTGCGAACTATGTAAAAAATTTCAATCAAATATATTGTACTAGAATACCCTAAATTCAACTACACCAGAAAAATTCTAGAAACCCACACATGATGAAACAAGTATTTGAAGAAAACTTAGACTTTTTTTTAAGTTTTTCATAAACATGAATTAACCAAAACTTATTTAAGACAAGCTATTTAAACAATAGCTCCAAAATTTTAAACCAGATAATTTTTACAGTTACTGTATAAAAATATTTGGCTAATGATCTTAGATGTTGAAGCATTATTAATTCAATAAAAAAAATAAAAAAAATATACTTTACTTTTTTGTGTAAGACCTTACTAAATATCCCACCATTTACATACACCATAAGTACATAAAATATTATATAAATATAATTACTAATAGCTGTTTTCCTTCTACGGATAGGAACATAGTTTCAATAGTATGTTGTATATAAATTCCTTCTTCAAGTTCATCCAGATATTCATTTAAATCACGTACATACTTATATACATTTTCAAATAAAAAATAGAATTGATTAATGATCTCCAAATTACTTTCTTTTAATTCTTCATTTAAATCTTTTAAAGCCTTAAATTAAATACATTAATTTAGATATTTGCATTTAAATAAATAGAATATTTTTTACAGAATTTGTCCTTATTTTGTTTTCAACTTCATTTGGATTATTGAAATAGGAAAAATCTAATATTATTTGACCATATTTTTGTAATACTTCCTTGTTGTTTAATCTAAAATTACAAATAATAGTTAATAATCTGAATCTTGAATAAGATGATTTTTAATTTAATTACTATTCTATTTTATTTACAGTACTCATGTTCGTATACCAATTAATTATTATATACAAGAGTTAACTGTCATTATTTTAACATACATTTTGACGGTTTTCAATACTTAAGATTTAATACAATTCTAATTTAAATAAAAATTTAACCATATATTTGCATCTAACTATGACACAAATACACAGACAACTAATGACGAATTAACTAAATTTATAATAACACTTAAGTAATAAACTTTAAATTAAATTATAACTATAATGTAAATTAAACAAAAATTTACTTATAAACTGGAGGAATAAAATTCTTAAGCCGCAATATTTCGGCAATAATGGCATTTCCTCTAGATACAATCTCAAGTAAAACTTTGCCACAAGGATCGTTTTCCATTATACAATTGTTTCAAACAGCATAGGTAGATTTTGTAACAGCAAACTTTGTGGAAGCAGGTTGAATAATTGGCACGACAAATGTTCACAAAAAACACTAAAATTGCGACGAAAACTATGATTATTCAACTGTTAGAGGAGAAAATACAAATTGGCAAATAATAACAAACTGAAAGTAATGTGATTAACAATACATTAACATGATACTGATATTAAATATACTTCATAAATTAGAATTAAATATTATAATTATACTTTATTTCTTATTATAAATATACTTCATAAATTAGAAGTAAATATTATAAAAAAGACGTATGTTCCGCTAGCAATATTTGATAAGGAAGCCCAGTGGTTTCTAAAATCGTTAAATTATTGCCGAACATCAAATTGTATGTTGAGTTGCATATCGTAGCCCTAATTGTAGGTTTTTTAATCAGATACCGAAAACTTTGAATATTATTTAAATATGGTTAGAAAATCGAGGACAACTCGATTCAAAGATTAAAACGTAGGTAATTACATGGTTAATCGAAAACAAGTCTCAAAACGAGGTCAGTGAGCTCGCGAAAATGTCCAGCCCCAGCAATAGAGTGCTTGGTTCTGGTGTTATTTTTATAGTACGATACCGACGACTTTGAATATTATTTAAATAGTTAGAAAATGGTATACCTCAATTTTGAGTTAAAATTTAAATTTTGCGATTTTTTTCAATCAAATTTTACCTTTAAAGTTTTTCTCTATCTTCAAAATTGAGTGATTGAAAATGAGTTAATTTTCGATTTTTAACATTTGTATTTGTCGTATTTTTCAATTGTATACTTAGAATTTTACTAATTTATAAGTAATTTCGTATGAATTTTTCTTAAAAATTTAGTGTACTGTCAATGCACGTAATTTACAATACTTCTACAGAAATTTCAACTCAGATTTCTTGTAAATGGTATAATTTTATTTAATTAATTAAACAAACTAACACATATTCTATTATTTTAATTTATACTAATTTTCAACACGTATAGAAAATAAACGTTTGGTGTGGACTTGTAGGTGGAAAATTACTCGATCCTTATTTTTATGATGGTACATTTACTTGTACGAGATACCTCGACTTCTTAGCAAGTCAACTCACTATTTTTATGGAAGATGTTCCACTAAACATTTCCGTACATTTATTTTTTCAACAAGACGGAGCACTTGCGCATTACGCATTAATTGTTCGCGAATATTTGGAGAGAACTTTTAATCATAGATGGATGGGCACTCGTGAGCTAATACTATGGATACTTAATGCAGAGGCGGCGCCAGGAATTTTATCTAAGGGGGGGGCCCATCGGTGGCCTTTGAAAATATGATAGGGCCAAAAACAGTCCCAATTCGTGGTCTTCTTCTCATTCATAGGCTCAGTATAGGGTACGAGACTTACACACTATCTATTGTAAAGATTGTGTTGCATATACTAAGCTTTCACATACTTATTGGTTTTCATTTTAATCGATAATAAATATCATATAGGTTAACCTATAACCTATAATTATAGGTAGGGCAGAGGTCTTGTAGTATTTGCATATTAAATATAATAAATTAAATATAATATAATATAATATAATAAATTTTGTTTTACACAGTCAAAAAAATAGCAGAGTACGAAACAAATACAACAAATTTACATAAACAATGTGTACATAACATAATAAACAAATTTCATTTGTTTTTGAGTTAAAAAATGTTTAATTACAATTACAATTACAATTACAATTTAATTTCAAATTACACGATTTTTATTTGCCTTGGCAACTTACTTAATTACTTATTTAGAATAGTATATAAATATTAATAATAATATTTTTTAGTAATAATAAGTTATATTTGTATAGTTCTACGCCATTCTATTATTTTATTCATCACACTTCGTTTCATTTAAGAAATAATTCCTTGTCAAGTAAATAAATTATTGAAACAAAAAAAGTTTACTTAAATTCAATATTCAGTGAAATTCGCTTATAACGATCGTCTAGGGACCTAGGGAATCTGATCATTATAACCGAACTTCGTTATATCCGGATCATGAAAAGTAACATGATTTTTTTTTGAAAAATTGATTTAATAAATAATAACGCCCAAATTTCTCTGTATTATATGTCATAGATATTCATATTTCTTGAGTTACAGTTACAGTTACATCGTAAATTTAAAATTCTGAAAATTTTGCCCCCTGCAAAATTAAGCCCTGGATCCGCCACTGATTTAAGATTACATATTTTAACATTATTATATACCCATCTTTGCCACCACAAGGCCATCTTTCTTTATGATAGATAAAGGTAATACGTAGAAATACGATCATTACACTTAATGGTGTATTTGGATTTATTTTCATTTATTTTTAGCAATGTTATGGTTATTATTTTCCTGGAAATCGTCGATGAAGGCGACCTGCCGCTATGATGTATTTTTGTAGCTTATTTCTTGGTTTATGTCATAATGACTTGTACACAAACACAGTGATAATAGTTACTACATATAATTTTATATGCTTTCAAAGTGGTGTAACGCATGGAAAATCAAAGTAAACGAATTAAAATCTACACATGTCACCTTCACCCTCAGACCTAAGGACTGTTGAAGTCTCTTTCAACAATTCAATAATCCCCCACTCAAGAGAAGACAAATACCTCGGCCTGCTACTCGACAGGAGACTCACCTGGGGCCCTCATCTAAAAAACAAAAGAAAACAGCTAAACTCCCGCCTACACGTCATCAGACCTCTCCTCAAATCAAACATGAACCTGTCCAACAGATTACTTTTATATAAAAGTCTCCTCCAACCAATATAGTCATATGGAGTCGCCCTCTGGGGCACTGCCAAACCATCAAACCTTCGGACAATCCAAGCTTTCCAATCTATATGTCTTCGCATGGTCGCCAAAGCACCCTGGTATGTCACAAACGCCGCTTTACATAAAGACCTCAAAGTACAATCCATCAACCACACAGCAATCACATTCTATTCAAGACTTCACCGCAAAATGCAAGGCCACTCCAACAAATTAATATCCAATCTTCATTCAAAACATCTTCCAGGCAACCCCACTCGCCGACTTAACAGAAATTGATCCAGAGACCTTATCCAAAATACTTTACTTACTTAATTAGATTTAAGACTCACTAAAAGGTAGCTCAACTGTGAGCTTTCGTTCACTGCCCTATCACTGTCATCCCTCCTCCAATTTACTCATTGTACATAACTTGTATAGATTGTAAATTTTCAATATACGCTATTTAAAAAAAAAAAAAAAAATAATTTTATATTTTATATCGCATTTCATCGTCACCAGTCAATGTGTCTAATCTCAATAATTGTGTAAATTAATTTGTGTTGTTGGTAATTTAAATTTAAAATAAATAACAAAGCGATTAAAAGTCCTATGGGTAAATCAGGTGCGGATCCAGAGTTTCAAAAATAAATGAAATGTACATTTTACACTTTTTTTTATAATTTTTTTATAATTCCAAATTTCCTAAAAGCCTTAGAATAAAATTTAAATAAATAAAACGTCATTAGCTTTGAAAAACGCGTTAGTAACATAGGCAGACACTAAGTTAAATTATTTTAAATTTGAACAGCACACGTATATTACGTAGTATTATGTGAAACCTATAGAGATACGTAATAGTCGGTACGTGCGCACATAAAATACACGGCATACGTACCCGCGTTTTGTCCAAGCCCGGATTAAAACCTTCAGGGGCCCCCGTCAGTGAAAACAATTCTTTTATATTATAAAAGTATTATTATTTATTTCAGAATCTTGAGATGAATCTATAAATTACATAGGCATGTTAATTTTGAATCTATAATTTCATTTAAAAACTTCACCTCCCTCCAAAACATTTCTCTCCCAGTGAAGTAAGCCAAAGCATAAATTCATTTTCATTACATAAATCATCTGGTTATGACGTAATAACAGCTGAAATCGCTCGCCAACTTCCAAAAAAAGGTATACTAATATTAACACATATACTTAACGCAATTATTCTTCTAGCATATTTTCCCATACAATGGAAATTTTCTATAGTAATTCTTATCCATAAACCGAACAAACCTCAAGACTTACCGACTTCATACAGGCCTATAAGTTTGCTACCTTTCTTCGCAAAATTGTGTGAAAAACTAGTTTTGAAACGTATACACCCTATCATAATGGATAAAAAAATAATCCCAGATTTTCAATTTGGTTTTAGAGAAAGACATTCTACCCTTCACCAATTACACCGTCTTGTAGATCTAATATCCTCAAGTCTAGAACAAAAACTATACTGCTCAACAGTAATGCTAGACATATCTGAAGCTTTTGACAAAATCTGGTACCCAGGTCTTCTATTGAAATTCCGTCACATCCTTCCACCTTTTTACTTTCTATTTTTCAAAAGTTATCTTGAAAACCGTTCTTTTGCTACCAAAGTAGGTAATGAATTATCTCCTATTTTTCCTATTGGTTCAGGTGTACCTCAGGGAGCCATATCCTCTCCTCTTCTATTCAATATGCATACCTCTGACCATCCAACCTCACCCAATACTCACGTTGCAGACTACGCAGATGACAAAGTATTAATTGCCATAAACAAAGATCACACCATTGCCTCATCCCATCTGCAATCACACCTTAATGAAATGCGTTACTGGTTTCACAAATGGCGCGTAAAACTTAACGAGACCAAATCATGTCATATAACATACACACTCCGGAAAAAAACTCCTCCTCCAATTTTTTTCAACAACATTCCTATTCTTACTAACACAAACGCTTAGTATCTTGGTTTGATTCTTGACAAGCGTCTAACCTGGTCTCCCCTTATTCACTCTAAAAAGTTAGCTGTAAAATAACGTTGCAGAATACTAAACACACTCATTAATAAACAAGCGAAAACCACCCTACACAGTAAAATAACGATATTCAAAACTCTAATAAAACCTATGTGGTCATATGGAATAGAACACTGAGGTGCCGCCAACATTTCAAACATAAACAAAATCCAAACTGTTCAATCCAAAATCCTCCGTCGACTACTTAACGCTCCTCCTTACATATCCAACGAATCTATTCACAAAGACCTTAACATACCCACAGTAAAACAATCCGCTAAAGCCCGTTACAAAATCTTCCACAACCGCCTCCATAACCATCCAAACACCTTAATTAATAAACTATCCTCGCTCACACTTCCCGATAACTCGACCCGTCGCCTCAAAAGATCATGGTGTAGATATCTAATTCAACAATAACAAAAAAACAATAAAACCATCAAAAAAGTAACTATACACTCAAACTCAGTAAATTTTAATATAATTTAAAACAATAATGTCAGTAGGAGTGCCTCCAATGGGGGGCTTCTTCTCATGTGAAGCAAGTCATATAAAAAAAAAAAAAAAAAATGTAACACAAATTCTTATTGTATTTATATGTACAGATTATATTTTTTCTAATAAAAAAAATTTAAAAACTTTCTACTTTTTCATAGAACTATAAACTTATATTGATAATGAAATGAAAAGTTCCCTTCAATTTAATTATTTGTTTAACTCAACAATTACCTACATAAAATTCAGATATTATTAAACTGTCGCCTCGTAATTAAATAGTATTAATAATGCATGATAGTGAAATGACGTATAGAAACAAAACCCTATAAAGACCACATCCGTGGCGACTAAGATTAACATATTGAAAATACACAATAGATAACTTTTTTCATTTATGTGACATTAACATTGTTCGGAAACTAGGTAAACAAAATATAATAAATATTAGCAATAGATATTTGAGGATAGCCAACTCATTGTGCAAAATTAAGATCATCAATACACTTTTCATAGAGTACTCAAAGATGTTTTTAAGGATTTAGGGTAGGCAACGTTGCGTACAAATTGACATCAGCAATAGATTTTTAGGAGCCCCTGGTTTTTCTTATCAAATATTGCTAGCGGAACGTACATTAAAAAAAGTATACAGAACACACGAATAAAATAATTCTTAAAAAGTGTAAGGAACGAAGAAGCGTTTCCAAACACAGATTACTAGGGGTGGCCAAAATATATTGATTTCCATAGTTCCACTAAACGTTTGTTCTAATGGTATTTTAGTCCAAAACAGCAATTGTTCCAAAAAAATTTAGACCAAATTATCACAGAAAGAAATATTTTTTAAAACATGTAATAATCGGAAGAAGTAGTGAAAATAAAGTATTGGAAAAATACGTTCTGAAACAAATATCTATTTCAATTAATATGTTTTTGTTAGAAAAATAATTGTAGAACAAATGTAGAACTATTGTTTTACTAAATATGATTCACAACTTGCTAGCGTGTCATGGCGATTAATAGGTTATAAGTTATACAATAATACATTATTTGCTTTAAAGATTTTACGAAAGCAATAAGGAAAAAAAAATTCCAAAATATTTAAATTATTTATTATTAGCCGTAAACCGCGTTGCAAAGTTTGTGAACCGCTGGGTTAATAATAGGTTAAAGGTTATTGGTTATAGGTTATAGACATAGACCTTATACTAGGTCAATGGTTATAGGATAAGAGTGTTGAAATTATATTTTGGTAATTGGAAGTGAAATACACAATTATACATAGATATTATAAGAATGGATAGGACATCGAGCTTATCAACTGAGAATAAAGTGATACAATTTTTGAGGTTATAAGCATAGATATTATAAGATAATTTGGCGGGGCACACAAAAGATTAGGCCAGCTGACAATTAGAATCGTTTGTAACCTAACCTCAAAAAGCACTTTTATAGTCTATCTCTCTCGCAGATATTGAATTTTCTCTCTTCCCCAAAAAAGACCGCAACCTCTTACGGAGCCAATATAGGCGTGTCCTATCCATTCTTATAATATCTATGCAATTATATTCATGTGCAGGTTAGGTTAGGCATGTTAGCCATGTTAGCCATGTTAGCCATGTTTTAAAAACCCTTCTACATTTCTCATCAACCCACCCACCCAAAATAGTAAAGCATAAAAGTATAAAGTAAAATGGTATGGAAATTTTTTCCT
Organism: Sipha maydis; assembly: GCA_034509805.1. Lineage (NCBI taxonomy): Eukaryota > Metazoa > Arthropoda > Insecta > Hemiptera > Aphididae > Sipha > Sipha maydis. The sequence continues at coordinate 197,386 of JASXSY010000270.1, forward strand.
GTTATCAACTAACATTAGTTCTTATCTTATTATTATTTATTATATTACGAATATTATGCCATGTGTGATGTGTCCATGTATGATTTAACGATTTAATATTTCATGACCAAGTAACATATTTTCATACACCCACCCCTAATGTTAAGTCTTGCAGTCGCAAGACATGAGTATATGATAGGACGCCACTGTTCATGTGTCTCATATATATATAATATTTTTCTAAGAAATATTTATATCTCATAATAAATGTTCTAATAAACATTTATTAAAAATTTGGAAATTATGTTGCGATATAAAAATCCATTGGAACAAATTAGATTATGAATAAATCAACATTAGTCTAAATATACTTTAAAACAATGAACTCTTAAATAAAGTTCTTGGCTATCGTGACAGTGTATTGTGGAACAATTGAAGCATAGAGTACTACTATATTACTCTATGAATTGAAGGCACCGGTACAATAACCAGATAAGTCCATTTTCGTAAATTTTTCAGAAGACAAAAAATACTTTCTACAAATTTGGTAAATGAACCAAACTTTAAAAATGTGGTGTTATTATTTGTATAAAAATAAGATAGACCAAATAAAATAATTTCCTTTGGTGATAATACTTTTTTCGGGGAAATAATTAATAAAAACTAAATTATATTTATAAATACATTTTCAATAGTTGCAATAACAAGTTGTGTCCAATTTTGATTTTGGACACACCCGGTTATTACAATCAACTAGAAAGCAAATAATCTAGTAGTTATCCATAATATAGTCATAATTTTATATAATATTATTTTCTATTAGTATGTACGGTAAATAATAAAACATTAGTACAACATAATATTTTTTTATATATAAATAGGTTTTAAATATTATGAAATAATTTTTTTTTAATCAGAAAGTAATAAGCAGAGTTGGGCAAAAACAAATCAAAATAATGAATAAAAAATAAAAGCATGAATAACAGATTATTTTGTGAATAAAGAATAATATTTTATTTTAAATAGTTTTAGTTCTGAATAAAAAATAAAAATTATTCTGAATAAATTAATAACAAATTGTGAATAATATTTAATTTTTGTGTAACAAAATTATGATAACAATATAATATTTATAGCTTTGCAAATAATAATGATAACAATAACAACAATAACAATAATTTATATAATAATAACAATAATAATAATAATAATAATAATAATAATAATAACAATAGCTCATTAATTTTAACTATGGTTTCCGTATTGCAATTGATAATTGAAATTTGATTTTAATACTACTTTATATTCAAATAAATCATCAGACAATCTATTTGACTTAGGTAAATTTGTCATTGTAGCAAAAGAGAAAAGTCTCTCTACTGGAGCTGAAGATGCTACTGGTGTATTGTATCGAAGAAATATTTTTTTCACAGTTGGATATGAGTTTAAACATTCAAAACGTTGACGCGGATCCTCAAAATACTTTAATACCTTGAAAATACATTTAAAAAAATAGTTATATTAATTTTTCAATTAAAACATTACAACAGTTGATTTATACAATATACATACTTCAATCTCAGCAGACGTGGATGTATCTGTTCTATAATTTTCAGTTACTGGACCAAAGTCAAAAAAATCAGAGTGATCTTCAATTTCAACATATTGTTCATTAGTTGTAGTTATAGACTCAGCAGTTACTGCTTTTTTAAATATTGCTAAAAGTTTTTCACGAGACGATGACGTATGAATACAATTTAACCACTTATTTTTTAACTTAGGGTGAGAAAAAGCGGCAATAGCTGCATTATCAGCTTCAACTGTATTTAAACTTAAAATATTAGAAAATCTTCTTTCTATACTATCTAAAAGACTTTTTTGAATTAATTTACAATACATCAATTGTTCACTGTTAATAACCATTAATTTTCGTTGCAAGCATAATAGTGTGGCAAGACCATACCGTAGAATACACTTTTATCTCCTTGTAACATGTCCAATGCTTGTGATAAAGGCTTAACACAAAATAAAAATTCCTCGATGTAATTATATTCAGAAACAGTAAATGAACACTGCTTTAAATTAAGTGCTCTAATAAGTTCACTGGATTTTTCTTTTATTTTTTGAATTTGAGATAAAGAGTCAAAGAGTGAATTCCATCTCGTCTCACCGGGTCTTGATAGGGTATGTCCTAAAATTGACTGAATTTTCTCTGCTGATTTTGGTCGACCTGCTGCATTCCATAGTGTATTATACTTTTCCATGACTTTTGTATGCATTTCATGGAGATGTGGTGATGATCTGATAGTTTTCATTAAATCAGTGATATCAAGTTTTGTCAGACTTTATCTTAAATTATATACGAAAATGTTACTAAAGCAGTAAAGCTTAATGTGCGAGTAAATATCATGTCAATATCGAGTGTAAACTGATTAGATTAGCCCTTCATCGACAAAATTAGCATTTATGTAATTTTCAATAGCAGATAATATAACGATAAATACGAAACACACAGATTTCGATTTTCGATAAAATTGGAATTTTAAGTTCTCTACGAATAATTTGAGATAAACACGATTATGTGAATAATGAATAACGAATAATTGAATAATGAATAACGAATCATAGTTAAAATAAAAATAACGTGTAAAAATAAACTAGAAAAATTAATTGAAAAATAAATGAATAATGAATAAAAAAAATCAAGAATAACCCATAGAATAATGAATAACGAATCATAGTAAAAATAAAAATAATGCGTAAAAATAAACTAGAAAAATTAGTTGAAAAATAAATGAATAAAGAATAATATTTTATTCGAATGATTATTCGAATAACGTTTTATTCGAATAATGCCCAATTCTGGTAATAAGGTATTATAATACCACCTATTAGGTTTAAATTCCAATATAATAAGCTTAATATTATTATAGACGCTACACAGAAAGTGAAACGTATACAATGACCGAGAGAACGTGCTGTTAGATGTTTTCGTGCGGCGCAAGCACGCGATGTGCGTGTTACTCGTAATCGGCGACCGCGGACCGGTCCGTCAAAAGTTTATTAGGAAGTGGAGTTTATTTAATCATGAACAGCCTTCGTTATAGATTCTTATCTCTGATTCGATATGTACGGTATAGGTACGCGTCGTTGTAAAATTCGTCCGCGTAAATGCTGCCACAATATTATTAATATCGGAACGTACCCACGAACTAATTATCAATTAAAACAACTGTTTGCGTAATTTTAAATACTAATATATTTATTCAAAAGTTAGGTGCTTACAGTGCTAACTATTTTCTTCAAGTAAATATTATAAGAAATAAAGTATTTTAGCGTACTTTATTAAGACTACAAAGTCCAAAGTACAGAAGTGAAAAAAAAAGTACAATACTTTAAAAAATAGTACGGGTGGCAACCCTGTGTACAATATATATCTTAAAAATACTATGATAGTAGTCCAAAAACTCTTTGTAAAAACATGCTACTGCAATTGCAGTAATTTTTTCAATTATTTCATATGAAATAGGATTTTTTACTCAACTGCTATATACTACGACATACTACAATCCTCTTTCGTATAGTAGTAGTTAAATATATATATATCAAATTTAAAAATTACAGTTTATAAAAATACTGTCTATCAATTTGTTTTTGGGCTGGATACAACTGTACCCAAGTACTATTTTTTTTATGTTTAACATTTAAATATCTACAAAAGAAGTTTTAAAAAAATCTATCTATAAATGGTTAATCTTTGAGCTAGACAAAATTACATTATTTCTAAAAAAACTAGGTACTTAATTAATCTTAATACCTTAATTAACAACAACTAATTAATGAAATCAAAACTCAATGTGTACTTACCTATAAATTCATTGAAAAAACATTCACCCTTTAACTTAATCAAGAGGTCCAATAATGCCTGCTCGTTTTCTAATTCATCGCATATTTCAACGGGCGCATTTAAAATAACGTCGTGAATGTTGGTTTCCATTTTTTAGAAAAACACAACATTTAAAAGCATGGAATTTATTTACGCGAAACGTACACGGCAAAATTACAAATTAAAATTAAATCTGAATACTAATTACAGAAATATATTATAACAAATTACAATTTACAACACTATACAACTCTATATAGCAGTATAGAGGTAGGTATGCAAAATGTGCAGTACGATAACGCTCTATCCATCAACAAGGCGTCGATGTAACAAATAATAGGGAAATAACATGGGGTATTGGCCGATTAGTTAATATATGGCTTATCTTGATTATAAACATGTTACAACTAGGCATTTCCAGTAAAAAATGCTAAAAATAAATTTTGTTTTTCAAATATCACTTCTTATTGTTGATTATAAGTAGGTAGTGGAGTAGTTGAAAGAATGACAACGAGGACTAATACCATTGATTAAGATTCTCGATTACAACAAAAATATTATAAAATGTGAAATTTAAAATTTAAAAATGTTCGCTGTCTAGTATAATATAGATATCTATGCATTTATTAAAGAAAAGGCCTGAGGCCACAAGTGAGGCCGTGCCCCCCCCCTCCCGTGCGCACGCCTATGTTGATAATCCCATTCGTACACTACGGCCGGCGAGAAAAAGCACGTCCCTTGTGCATCCAAATATCAAGGCGCCAATCTTTCATTATCCTATTTCTCCCACTACTTAAACCGTCGGCAACCGTCATGCGCTCTCGCCTAGCAGAAGCCGTCTCGTCGTGTTGATGGAAGAACATGCGCAATCTGCAACAAGTTTGGGCAGCCGCCGTCTTGCATTCTCTCGTCGATCGCAGTCTAATCTATATGGGAATTAAACGTATATTGTTTACTTTGCCCAAATATGTATGGGCATTGTATTACAAAAAAATTGATAATGTATTATTACCTTAAGAACTTTAATATAATTAAATATATTAGGTAGCTAAAATAAAAAGTTTTAAATATTTTAAATATATTTAATGTAATTCGGAACATTATTACATGCTGTATTATGCTACTGCAACCCGGTTGAATTTTTGAAATATATTAAAAGCTAATACTACAATTTGATCGTAGTTAGATGTTAGCGGTAAATGCAATTGTTCAATAGTCAGTATCAATAACTATAGTGCAACTAGGTATTTTTTGGACTAGACATCTGCTTAATTTTATATTTTACATTATTAATTTAAATTATTTAAGTATTATTTTAGTACAATATTGTTTTTAATACTTACATCAAATGCATATTACTGTTGATGCTGTGATTAAATAGCCACCATTTATCCAGCCTTCTTAAAAATGATCAAAATTAATTTTCAATAGACAGAATCATGTTATATAATCATAAATTTAGCAGCATTTATAATTTTTATGGGGTGTGGGCTAAATATTCCATTTATTTATTTTGCTATTAAATATTTGTATATTATGGCACACAATTTAAAACTTTATATGTCAAATTTTGTCAATTACTCGTGAATCATTACACTGAATCATCAGTGCTATGGCTTAAATTTTACATTATGAATAAGTAATAGCACAGTCTAAATTATTACTGGTCTAAATAAATCAAAGACAAATTTTAAAATTTTTTATATTAGTAGTTTGAGGTTGATATTGAAAAAAAATTAATGAAATTATTTGTTAAACATTTTGTGTCTTGATTTATTGTTAATGTTTTCATTTTGTGCATACATTTTGAATATTAAACTGTATTACTTTGGTATAATTTTATTGTACCTCATATACTTTGTGCTATTTTTTCGCCATTTTTCTACAACTACTATTATTGGCGACATACACTTTAACTAAAATGTTTAACCTCCTTGTGCCTCCTAATATTATTTATTTCTCATTTTAATTTTGTATGCTTTGAATTATTTAATTAATATTTGTGTGTCTTGAAAGTATCTGTAAATAATATCATAGTATTATTATTGTTATTTATTATATAATTGTTACATACTTGTGAATTGTTGTTAATAAGAAATTAAATATTATGTATACTTGATAATATAATGTTGTAAATCATCAATGCAGCAATCATGACTTTTTAAACACTATGTAATTGTTTTGTTGGATATTGTTGGTTTAGGTAACTGTATTTTGTTAGTTTCAGATGCAATTTTCATAATCATTATCAATAAAATATAAATATATCAAAATTAATAGCAAAAATTCCATTTAGTTAAAAGTAAACCAGTTGTACTTAATTTGCCAAGTATGGTGTTTTACACATTTTTTGGTACAATGTTTCATCATAATATGATCGATGAAGGAATTTCCTTATAAAAATTGTTTATTACAAAATGGGTATTCCATTATTAAATTATAGAATTTTGAGTGCCTTATTGACTAAATATAGAATATAAATATAAGCCTTCTTACTTCTGTTCAAAAAATATAATAATAAATATAAAAATGTTTGATATTTTCTACAAGAAAACCAATTCAGATCTACAATAGAAACACTTTCAATTGAACTTCGAAGACGTGCTAAACTTTTGTTAGGAGAAAAGGAAACGACAGTTACAGAGACAGAAACATCAGATGGATCCAAAAGTCGATGTTATTATTGTGGACGGGCACGTGACAAAACTACCAGAAAGTGGTGTTTTAAGTGTAAGAAGTGGATGTGCGGTGATCATTTAAAAGAAATTTGTAAAAATTGCGTATTATAAAAAAAATATTTACAAGTATAAATATTATAAAAAGGTTAAAAATATTATAATATAAAAAATTGTATTCATTCATTATATAAAAGTAATAAATTAATAATGTAAGTATTGATGTTTAATAATAAAAAAAGTAATAAATTATGAATATTTCTAATTTTAATGTATAATTTATCGATGGTTGACAATTGTCCCCCACGCGCCCAACCGCATAACAAATATCGACGCGCCTAACGTAGGGTTAATAGGCAATAATTAAAAAGTAAAAAATATAACTTAATTACTAATCTTTCAATAATAAAGAAATAAGTAAATAGGTAATTAAAAAAAATTAATTCATATCATCTACGGTTTACTCATTTCCTGCACGGTGAGTTACAAATTGGACGCTAACATATTAAGTTTTTACAGTTGAACGCATACAAAATAGATAAGTTGTGGTTGAACGGCTATTTATGAAACTATACATAGGAATGTCAAAAAAACATCGATGTTTCAAGCTGAAAAAATCGTATTCAACTTCGATGGTTAAGTATAGATATTTTGCATCGGTGTGTCACGTTTACCGATGTTTTAATTTCGATGTTTGCTTTGTCTTCCATGTTCAAGGATATTATTTTTAAATTTTTTTCATTTGCAAACAGCAAAATATAGATATACATATAATTATAATTAATAACAAATTGATTAATTCATAATAATATAGTCTTAAAGTTAAAAAAATAATAAAATAGAGTTGTATTTCTATATACCTAATTATAGAAATAAATTAAAATGATTCGGGCCTCAATTCCCAGTATTTTTCACTGACTGCTATGCAATTATTATATAGGTTCACGTTTAATGTAGATTTAGGTCTATTTCTATATTATTTACAAACTATACATTTATAAATGTATTGTCAATTACTGTCTCATACATTTTAATTATTAACGCATGAACCGTGTGCAGTCTACAATTCTAGACAGTCAATAGTTCAGTGTACAGTACCATATTTTGTTATTTTAATTTCTTAAGAGGACGCCACACACCCGAAATATTTTACCGAAATCATGTTTCACGCGGGATCAGTGTTTGAAGTGTGTGATTGTCTCCATCAATGTTCACAAAAAAATTGCCATCCCTAAGTATCCTACATATTCTATCACATACCTGCAATATTATAATTCATATTTATGGATTTTATGCGGAGATGTAAGAAAAACAAAATAAGAAATGTCTGGTCGACGAAAAGAAAAAAAAAATTACTAAGAATCATGCTTTATTTTCGGTTCATAAGACTACCCAAAAAATTGTAGTATTCACTAATTACATTTTAGTTTTGAATAACACGAAGAAAGTGGAAACGTGACTTTTCGGCGAAATTTGTAAATACTTGGCAAATAAAAAATTGAAATTATTTATCAACTGGTTCAAATAAAAAATAAGAAATAAGAAAATAACTTAGTAAAATTGTATGATATTTAGTAAACAATATTGGCTTGGTGTTTTTTTAATTACCACAGTGTCTTCTTTTACAGTTCCAATATTTTAATATATTGTAAGGTCTGATCGAATAATCATTATTATTATTACTAACGCAGAGTAACAGTTATTCTTGTAAGTCATATGTACATTAGTATATATATTTTAAGACGATTAGTTATTTCCTCAGGTCTGATTACGACGTACGAGTAAGTGATAGTTGTACGAACATCGTAGGCGAATTGCTGACGAGAAAAACCGAATAAAATGTCTTCCAGTTACAAAAAAGATATTGCTGAGCTTTCAACTAAGATCGAGGTCCAGCGAATGAATATCAAAGATATGTTATCCAAAACGATAAAAATGAAAGGTTTGTGATTTTTACAAGTTTACAACAATATTTTAATATTATAAACAGCTAATGTAATATAACAACGTAATATTCCTTATCAGTTGATTATGGAGTACAAATTAAATTGAAGGACCTAGAGTTGGCTTCTTTAAGAGAGAAATGTAAACAGTTTCAACACAGGGTTGAGATACAAAAAGGTATAACCTATCCAAATTATAAACTTGATATATAGTTAATACTCTAATGCAATGCACATAATAATATAAAACATAAACGTTTTTATTTTAGATAATACACCAAGACATGTCCAATTAAAACATATTCAACAAATTGACACATTGACAGAAGAAAATAAATTATTGAAAAAGAAAAACAACGAATTGTTTGATAAAATTAAAGATTTGGAATCTAAATTAGTTAGACAATCCAGGCTTTGCTCAATGCCGTCGTTTAATTATGAAAACGAATGCTCCAATGTTACTAGCAAAATCAACGATTCTGCAAAGGGCGAAAACAATAGTAGTTTCAGCGATAAATTAAATGATTTGAGTGTTCTTAAATCGACTGAACACAACGAAGAATCGGCCATAACCGCTGTCGTTGATAGCGTTGTCCAAAAAACCGATGAATCCAACAAGATACAGCGGGCGCAAACGAGCAACATGTTAACTTCAACTTTTAATGATAACCTCGGTTTTATATCAATGAAAAAGATTACCCCGTTTGATCATGAGGTGAAATCAACTTGTCCCACTAAAGATAGTTGTTGCCAAGCGTCCACCAAATTCGACGATCATAATAAATTAAAAAACGTCCTTATACAAAAGCGTGTCAAAAAGGTCAAAAATACCGTGAACAAAAAAAAGTATATTAAAATAAAAATCAAGATTTATTATAAATATAAAAAGAGTAAAAATTTGTATTTATTTTTTCCAGAAAACAAAAAACAAAGAGTGAAGATGATACTTATTTAAAATTAGAACCGATATGCGCATTACAAGAGTTGTGTATGTCTCGGAATTGGATGTTACCCAAATATGAGTTTTTTAAAGAGGGCGATAGTAAAACTTTTACTTATACTGTAGTGTGCACCGTTAAAATGTTCACAGTCGAAGGTTAGCGATTTATTGTAAATTCTTAATCATGTTTAATGCATTAAAAATGTTGTTTTTATTAATTAAACAGTCAATGGAATGATAAAAAGAGAAGGTAAAAAACAAGCTGCTACACTAATGTACCATAAAGTAAAGACCTATATCAGTGGTAACATACATTTGGAAAAAAATGTTTCTAAAAACCAACTAACGGAAAACGGCATATTGTCTGGACTCTACGAAGAGCCGGCCATCTCCACTATAAGTATAACTTCTAGTATGAGTATTTATATATTTATATATATATATATTATGACACACTCAGATGAATCACAATTTCAAGAGCATTTCGGTTGTTTGGGCAAGGGTCACTTAGCCCCCCAAACAGTCCATAGTACAATTGTATCCTATAATCACAAAAACCTTGCGAAGAAATCATAAATTAAATAGTTAGTGGAATATAATATATACTTAACTTAATTCATTGCAATAAAATAGCTCACTCTTTTCTAGATATTACTCGGAATGATTTGATCGTTGTATATCGGGATTTCAAGAACTGTCCGGTTGGGCTTGGGCCACTATGCCTACCAATACAACCAGCATTGTAACCTGTCATCATCAACACCATGTGCGCAGAAGCACAAATTAAACAAATCGTTTACCATATTATATAAATTGTCTAATCAGTTAATATGTGCAATATCTTATTTCTAATATAGATATCTACTTGGTATAATTTCATCATTTTTTAAGCAATCATAATAATCTGCGTCATGAAACAAACATCTTTATTAAAGGTTTGTTTATCAGCTATACTACATATTTGATAAACTTGCATTGGCTTTTTACAATTTTCTTTGAATATAAAACACATAATTCAAACATAAAAAATAATCAAACAAAATTATCGGAATTTTTATAAACTATAATAATAAATATATTAAATTTCAAAAAAGAAGCAAAAGCAGTAAGAGTGTGATTATAAAAATGAACGTCGAAGAGAAAAAAGGAATAGAAAGATCAAAAATAAAGATGGTTGGATACGTTTGGGAATAATATGAGGGCTCCTGATGAGTGCATGAAGGATGTAAAAAAATTGAGATGAATGGAGCATGGGCGTTCTCATGGGGGGGGGATATGGGGGATAGATTCCCCCCAAGGTACTTTATTTTCTTACATATAAGTAATAAACGTTTTATCTACTTTTGATATGCGTTTTCAATATTGACTAGATATTATTTCTATTTTTTTTTTGATATTTTTATTTTTCGTGATTATTGATTGCACCAGCTATAAACAATACTATTAGTCATCACAGGTAATTAGTTTTAAAATTGATTCGTATTATTTTTTTGTAAACGATTTTGTCAACCACGGTCATAGAATAAGCGTCAACTATACCCATTCCCAGCGACACACATATTGTAAAAGTAAGATACAGAATGTTATAAAATAACAATAGCAATTCCTATATTATTGATTCATTTATAAGTAATTTAAAAGAACGATTTCTTGTGCATAAAAAAAAAGGAGTTATGAGACAAAACTCTTACAGCTTATTTTGTAACCATTTTTTTCATCCCCCTCCATTGAAATATCCTGAGAACGCCTCTGGTCGTTGGCATATAGTCAAATCAGGCATTTTACTAAATGCCTAGACATATAGCCAAAGAATTTAATTTTTATGCAATTTCACTATTTGTCTAGACATTTAGTTAAATGCCTAGTTGTTTAATAAAATGAATATGCATTTAATTATAGGCCTGTTTCAAGTCGGGCAAATTATAAAAAAATGAAACAGTTTGTATAATTTTAAAAATTTATCTATATTTTCTATTAATTCTTCATTGCTCTTTTGTACAAAAAAATTAATTATTATTTATTAATATGTAAAACACGTAGGTTTGTGAAATGTGTTTATTTGCGTGTCCATCGATACTATTATTTAAAACTTAAATTAAAGATATATATATATAGGTAATTACTAATTAAATATGATAAAACGAGTAATAAATATGAATAAAAAGGTTAGGTTACAGATTTTTGTTAATTTTTAATTATTATAAGTTATTTCATGTATTGTTGTGTGGAATTCCCTGGAGCATTTAAATTTTTCTTTAAAAAATAAACACTGTCTGGTTTGATATTGTCGCTTTCCTGCTTGACAGTTACATTTAACGAAACCTTGACCGTTAAAAATTGATTTGTTTACCATCTCATATATTTATCTATTAATTATCAAGCGAATAAGACCTTGAAAATACAGGACAAAAGAGAAATGAATAATAAATAGAAAATATAAATAAATTTTTAAAATAATACAAATTGTTTCATAAGTCTTGAAACAGTCATTTAATTAAATAACGAGGCATTTAACTTAATATTTAGACAAATAGTGAAATTTCATAAAAATTTAATTTTTTGACAATATGCCTAGGCATCATGTAAAATACCTCATTTGACTATATGCCTATAACATATATTTATATATATATATATATATATAAAATAAAATAAAATGCGTCAAAATGGTCTTGTATAGAGATCAAACATACAACTTTTATCGAAATTTTTTCTTATCAAGCGATGATATAACGGTATTATATATCATGTCGACTGGAAATTCGTCGAAATATCGATATGACGAAATTGTACACATAGAACCGTCGTACTGTGTCCACATTCGCAGACCAATATTCTAATGAAAATTATAAAAACAATATAACATAATTGTTTACGAGGCTCTAACGTTGTCTACGATCACACAACGTGCACAAGTAATTCACACTAAAACGTTTCTGGTAGACACATCTGCAATACATCTAGCTTGATCGAAGTCTCGGTCAATTTCGAAGATTATGCTCGATTTCTATTCATGCAATGCTATCTGACGGCCGAAGGTCTATGTCAACTCACAACATCGCGCAAACCGGTAGATAGGATTTGCATCACATTCCACGTACACGACATTACTTCACAGACCCGGACTAAAATATGCACCTGTTGGAAATGAGTTGATGAAAAATGATGAAATAATGAAATGTTTAGAAATAAAGTTTTTGAAATCAATATCTACTCGGGGCGCTTATTATTGTTAGAAAGAATACTAATTATCTTTATCACCATACAATTTATTATGATATTTGTGGACGATAATAGCTTAATTGAAAAATGCACCAGATTGAAACACCTGCTAAACATTGTTTTACAACATGCATAACATTATTTTGCTTGATTTTTACAAATGTCAAATCCATAACAAGTGAGCTCTTCCAATAGTTAATTTAAGTGCGTTGATGAATAACGCATTGAAGCATAAATGAACTTTTAATTTTATGCATTCAAATATAATATATTATATTGATGACAAAGGACAATATCTTATAGCCGAATTTCCGTGTCTTAATAATATTGCTGTGGCATAAGCTTCTTTTTTTTTTTTATTTTAGGGAATTTTCAATTTTAAATGAGGATAAGGAGTAAAGTTACGTCTCTGATACAAGCGAAGCTTTTCCGGCTGTCGAGCGATAAGCTCAAGTGCAACTTGTAATCTAGGTATATAAAAATGGATCCGAAAATTTATAACAATTCATCAAATTTGACTCTAAAATTAATTGTTCGTAATTATCAGGACAAGGTTCTTATGTAAGAAAAAATGAAAACTAATATAACCGTGTAAATTGTATACCTATATAGCTAACTGTAACCTGACCTTTTTTTGTGTGTGTTTTATCGACGTGTATAAATATATATGCATTCTCTTGGTTATGGAATGACGTAATTACAGTTTATCGTATAAAACAGATGCAACCGTCAAAATTTCGCAGTACAAGAAGTTTATTGATAAGTGTTAATCATTTTTTAAAGTGTTTTGGTAGGGTTATTTTTAAAAATGCTAGCAATTAAACGTATAAACATAAGTCGCAGAACTCGCAATTCTGCGAGTCAAAAATATAATAGAGCAAGTCAAACTGACGAGTAACGCGAAGCGTGAAATGGAGTTGAACACAATCGATGAAATCGAAATCAACAACATAGTATTATAAATAATTTGGTACAGAGATATATTAGACCTACTGCAGAAGATAGGCTAAGTTAAAAAGTGATAGTAACCCTGGGAGGTGCTCAAGAAGACAATTTGATATTTACCATGGAAATTTTAATAATAATAATTATTATTAAATTATTTACGAATTTGACACACAGTTAGTTATTTAACTACACGGGTTCAGCTAGTAAAATATTATATCTTGAAATATTGATATTTAAACTTGAAAGCTTGTTAAAACTTAATGATGGCAGCTCAACATGCACATTGCACGGAAGAAAGATCCTGTCATGACTATGAATATTCCGTTATCTTCTATTGGTTTACGGGTCTGTTGGTTTTGTTTTACTGGGGCAGCAGAGGTAATTATATTTTCAGTCGTACATTATAAAAATAATTAAAATAAAAAATACAAAGATTTGTCGAAAGGGTAAGAATATTTTTTTCGACGGATTAAGGGAGAGAGATTCGAATTGTATCACTCACTTCACATATCATCATCATGCTCCGTAAAAATGAACCCGTTTTAAATTTATGTTTTTAGCTTTAGTTCGGTGTTTTGTTAACCGACCGAAGCCACTCAGTGCCGATGGTTTGCAAAGTTTATTTGCAGAAGCGAAATTTGGATTGGGGAAAGAAAGAGGTACATGGGTTGTACCTGAAGTCGAAATCACTTACATCGACTTCATTATTCGTAAGTATTGCGCGACTTATTTGTATGTGTGATGGAAAGAACACAAATTGAATATATATTTTCTTTTTAGTTGCATTGAAGTTCATATATTGGAGATATGTGGAAATCATGGATTACATGACGTATGAATCGCCGTATCGATGTAATCTACATTTATATCATTTACACGACTCATACGAGGTTCCATACCCAGGGAAAAATCCAAAATTTGTAGTAATGCGTGATCCTGGGTGTACATTTCCCAAATACAATTAGGATCAACAGATGACGATAGTCATCATTTATATTTTTCACTTCAAATATTTAAAGATGATGTATGGCATTCTATTATGAATATGAATTTATGATTTTCACTATAACTATATTGTGTCTATATTTCATAAAAATTGTTTTGTTTCTTTAAAAAAAAATGTTCATTAATATTTTTTATTTGTATATTTATATTTTTGGTGATATGAATCACATTTGTTTTTAAAGCGAAATATAAATATTGAATGGATGTAACTGTCTTTTTTTATTATCATTATAATTTACGCTAAATTCATCATCAATTGTACATCAATACTACATAACTATTTATTATTTATTCATTCATTATATAATAGTAATAAATTAATAATGTAAGTATTGATGTTTAATAATAAAAAAAGTAATAAATGATGAATATTTCAAATTAAATAAGATATATATATATATATATATATATATATATATATACAATATGCGATCCGTGTACTTGAGAACTTATCCTATCTCAGCTGTTTCACTGTGCAAATTGTATTAATATCATAATAAATATAATATACACAATAGTCATAAATAGTTAATAATGCACTTATGGGATATGCCATGTATAATTTTTTAATTCCCTGATTCCCAGATGTGTCTAATAGAGATCAAGAATTTATTATTTTAATTTTTAATATTATTTTAATTAAGAGATCTAAGTTCTTATTAAAGATTTTTTAATGAAATAGTGCTGAATAATGTTCAATGTTTGACATAATAACACATCAACAGTAAGAATAAAATAGTTTGAGAATGATTACACTAATGTTATGACACAAAACCATATAGTAACAATTTAAATATAACATTTTTAGAAATGAAAGGTTCTATAAGTTAAAGTCTCATGGGCGCATTCCACAAACTTCTTTATAGTTGGACGAATTGAATATGGGGAAGTAATCATCATGTATATATCTTATGGCAGATTCAATAAGACATAAGTAAACAGTATCTTGCCAGCCTCCAACACGATAATTGCAGAAAAAGATCGGGTCACATCTTTACCATTGAAAATTACTCTGTAGTAGTAGTCCTTACCAGGGAATGTTGTGTCGATTGTATTGTTTCGATACACTTCAAATACAAGTCTGGAAGCATAGTGTGGTGACACGGTTAGGGCGTTAAGTACACCAAACGCAGCTAACAAGTACTGAGCAGTCAAATCATGACCAGAGTATAGGACCAGATGTGGTTTACTTTCTGACACCATTTTAAGTAGATTCATGGCTACATTCAAGGCAAAACCTTATGACTTGAGGAGTCCATACTTTTGCAGCAGCCCATGTTTAGCATGCCGTTTCAAATCCCAATCCAGGTAGCCAAATAACTGATGCACATTGTCAATTGTTACACAATCATCCTGGTAACAAGGCAGGTGAGCTCCATGGCATATATATGCCATAATCGAATCTCTCAGTAAGTATGGATCCACCCGTACACTGCTAGACATCAGGTGTATTGCATTGTGCATATGATTGAGCATCTTCTCCACAGCTCTACGGCTTTTCAACCACTTTTCTGATGACTGATTTTCATCAATAAGCTGTTGGCATTGCAACAAGCACAATGGTCAAAACAATAACTATAAATATTACTTTCTTTAAATGTAATTTTATGGTGACAGTATTGCATATGCAAACGCCAATGCACTCTGAAAAGTACGTCTGTAATTGGTGCTATATATTACTATGTCATCAGAAGTAGAAACACCGAGTAAAGAAGAATATACGGAACGTAGAGTACGCCCAAGTTTAAGCATTTGAGACACACCAATAAGTGTTAGTTGACTAATAGAACAATTGTTTTGTGATGGATATAACGGATAACCGTGAAAAGTACCTAAAAACTGTAACGACATGTTAAAGAATATGTTTTGCAAGAATGTCACATAACCATTATACTCCTGATCAGGTGCTGTAACACAATCGATTTTCGCCATATTTCTAACGTGACTCATTGGTCCTCGGTCCCCGTGACGGGTCAGAATTATCACCCCTTGTATGGTAAGACTGTTGTTCAACGAACCTGATGGAATACAAGGAAATAATTAAAAACATTTGTTACCGTAAGTTACAGAAACAAAAGGTGAAACAGTTCAAGTTCCAATATCTCCATTGGCACCGCGTTTAATCGCCCGAGGAGGACTGCACACTTTCGCCAGCTCCTTGTAATCGATCTTAGACACCGGTCTGGCGTGCTTAGCAACAGTAACCTCGGACACGTTCACAGGTTTTCTGCCGGGCGCAGGTCGGTTGGAAATCTTGAAGTACAGCACTGAAACAACAGAGACGGTGTAAGTGATGAAACGCATAACGAGCATAACTGCAGGCGTGTGACGCGTCACACAGTGCGCACGATTTTGAGGCAATGCGCGCGTTACCTGGAAAGAAGACGCACAGCCACGAGATCAGGTAATCCTGATACCGGTGGCGGGCCATGTTCCGGACTAGGCGCGGATCCAAGGGGGGGGCGAAGAGGGCTTACACCCACCCAAATCTCTAAAATAGGTTTAAAATATATTGGGTTTTCGATTATTTCCGTGGTTCAATACAACTACTAACTAGAGTAATATACAATTACGAAAAATAAAATAATATTATTTTATATTTATTGTGTATTGACTAGTGTGTTGGTATGTTATAGCTATTGCGTTCCGGTATTGATCGCCGTCGATTATAAACAATTTCCGAAGTACCTACAACGGTAATTTCTAATAATATCATGAAAATAAAATATGTCAACATAATATTGGTTGCTTTTACTTATTATGTTACAATTCAGTCAGGTTAGTCATAAGTAAACAATTTATTTTGCGCTCCCTCCGTTAAACATTGCTGGATCCCCCCTGTTCCGGACGGTCGCGGGCTGAGCGTTGGCCATGGGGACTCGCGACCAGGTGGCCGCTCCCGGTCACGTAGACGCGGACTGAAGTACAGGGTCACTGGCACGCCGCACGTTCACGTCGTGGGGATGACTCGGTCCCGCGGTAGGTGGAGGTACAGCACGTACACCACTATCGCGGACCGCGCCGACTCTCTACCCAGCCACAACCTGGAGCAACGACAATACCGGCCCGGCAAAACCTAACTTCCTCGTATATCGGGCAGAGGAGGGACCGTTGCCGGAAACCGGTGACAACATACTCACCGTACCGCAAAGGCGGTCTGTGCTGTTTCGACCGTCACATTACGTGCATCGTTTTTTTTTCATATTATTTCATATATCGTCACTATTTTGTCGCCATTATTATTTTTAATAGTCCATTTGTTTTGTGCGAACAAGTGACAGCCATATTTATTATTATTAGATTGAGTATACGTTCTTTTTTGTTGATAAAAATAAGTATCGTAACATTCTTTTGACCGGCACCCTCGACATCAATACTACCCGGGCCGCGTCAGGGACACCGCCATCGTGGCCGCACTCATCGAACCGTAGTCCGTCCGCCCGTCCGGATCGTCCATTCGCGGCCACCGTTATCACCTGAACCGATTGCCGACTCGAACCGCGGTCAGAGCAACGCCATTATAAAAAGTATACTGTACACCAGGGGCGGAGTGGCCCACCGGGCAACCGGGACAATGCCCGGTGGCCTGGCTTGCTTATATAAGAAATGGCCTGGTCCTGGTGTGATGAAAATAATTAATACTTAAAATATTTAGCTATTTTTGATGACTGTAAAAACATCGAAAACAAATTTACAATGTGATATGTGAACCACCAATTATTAATTTGTAAATACTCGATGTTGCGATAACTCGTTTTCTTATTATTATAATAGACAAGTAAACACACAATCTATAAATAGTTATTCAAACGGGGATATTATATTGTAATTGACACAAAACAACAAGTATGACTATGGTTGTAAATATCATCACAGGCTTGCATTTTTATTTAATAATACCTATTAATCATTGATTAAATATACATTGTATATTTAATCAATGACCAAATACCACAGTTTATGTTTGTAAAATATAATATATTTTACAAACATAATCTGTATTGAAAATAAAAACAAATCGAAAATTGCACATTAACTTATTAAAAATTGATGGTTTATATTATAATCTGCGATAATACGATCAATACAGAATAAATCCAAACAAAACCGTAAATTTTTAATAAGTTAATGTGCAATTTTCGATTTGTTTTTTATATTTTCAACATGGATAAAAATTCCAAAAACGAGAATAAACGAAAAGGAGGACATGAGAGGGAACAAGAGAAAAATAAAAAGCTCCTGTCTGAGAATGGGCAAAAGTGTGAAAAAATTAATTCATATTTCAAAGGTAGGTATTGACGTATTGTAATTTACAGAGTTGGGCAAAATAATATTAATTTAGTTATTCCAAAATAAGTTTGTCAACCGATTAGGTGGTTATATAAATATTTATAAATCACCTTGTACTTGATAACGGAGTGTTAAGCACTTGTCCGAAAAATGATAAAGACCTAAGAAATGATAAGATCCAAAATTTGGAAAAGCAAAACCAACAGACTGAATCAAAAATTACCAAATCAAATTATTTAATTTATATTGATAAAAGTTATATTATGATAAACAATATCCCCAGATATTTAAGCGGGAAAATACTAATAGGTTATACTGTTTCTGTGCAACAAAACTTTTTTTCTACTTTTACCCTTATTTTCTTATTTACTCTCTGCATTGTTTTTTTAAAAAAAAAAAAAAATGGATCAAATTTTATAAAACAATGATCACATATCCTTTTCTGTAAAATTTAAGCATGGATATGTATTTGGATTAAACTTATTATTATTTTAGTAACAAATATAATTAGAAAGCTAAGCTTTCCTATCAAAGCAAAAATTCTTTATATCCATTTAAAAAACATACCTATCTATGTTATTTATGTACCATGTATATATTAGAAATATTTAAGTTATTAAGTATTTGTATATAAACCTTTTGTAAGGTATATTTAAATTGTTTAATTTTTTATTTACTAATATGTAATAAGTATAAGGTATTAAATGTTTTAATTTTAAGTAATTATTAATATTAATTATTAGTTATTAATATTAAGTATGTACTATGATAAAGTGTGTATTCAAAAATGTATAATTATTTCATATAATTCATACCTTTGATTATTTTATAAGCAACTTATTAACAATTATCATATAATTTAATAGGTACTTAAACCCATGTAAAAAAGATAATTTTTGAAAAATTTTGAAATTGTTTCAGTGAAACAGTTTGTCTTCACAAACAAAAAATTAATTTTATAATGTAATTTTTAGAAATTTAATGTTAGCAACACATCTTATGCCACCGTCTTTCGATCCAGGTCCTTATCATTTTTCGGACAACTGCCCCAACTCTTGATAA
The DNA here is from genome assembly GCA_034509805.1 of Sipha maydis. Taxonomy (NCBI): domain Eukaryota; kingdom Metazoa; phylum Arthropoda; class Insecta; order Hemiptera; family Aphididae; genus Sipha; species Sipha maydis. Next base: position 217,336 of record JASXSY010000270.1, read on the forward strand.
CAGTATGTATCAAACCCATAGAGTAATATTACTCTATGAACAAACCACGGTCTTAGAAGACCGTGTATCAAACAATTAATTTAATGATAACAACTTGAAAACTTATCAAACATGTAACTGTTACCGTTGTCCTTAGTAGACTAAGTTTCTTTTTCTTGAATTACACTATGTTGTTTAAACAATTAAATTTTTTTAACTGTTATCGCAGATATGTATTAAAATACGAAGATATTTTAGTATTCCACAGAACAATTTATAATTCAAGAAGTTGTTGTAGTAGTACAATAATAAACGAAAAAAAAAACGAAAATAAATTTGATGGGCCCAGTCTAAAAGACTTCATTGCAAACAGTTTACCTGCAGAACAAAAAACTGAGCTTGTAAATAATGATGATAAAATTCCATATGTGGATATAGCTGATCTGGGGCTAAATAGAAAAGGTAATATTTAGTAAATAACTTCTTTGGACAGCTCAAAATTTAAAATAAACATTATAGAAGATTTTGTGCACACATCAAGTCTTTCAAATTAAGTTTTACAGCTATTTTTTTTAGTAAAAATGTAGGTATCTGAAACTTATTTTTTATGAGTATCTTTTTTATTATCTATTATGTAACGCTTGATCGACCCTGTATGGAATCTGCTTTATGAAATTATTCTTTTTACAAAATAGATACAACATTAAGGGTATCAATGTATTATCAATATTTTTGTCTAAGGAAAGTAGGTATACTAAATGGCCTACTTCCAGCTTAGTTAATAAGCTTATAAGTCCTTATATTTTATACTATAATATTTTTATATATATATATATATATATATATATATATATATATATATATATATATATATATGTGTATAAATTAAATTACAAAAGGTATTGTTTACCTTTATATTAATTACTGATTTAAAAATTGTATTTTTTAATAGCAACAGAACATGCAAATAAATATATTCATTTCATAAATGGATATAAAATTTCCTTTTTGTTTATTATTTATAAAAGATTACATAATATACTTAATTGAAAATAATTTTGTAAAATAAACTTTAATTTTTTGTGTTTCAAGTTTTCATTGAAGTATATGGTTGCCAAATGAATGTTAATGATGCTGAAATTGTTTGGTCTATCTTACAAGACAAAGGTTATATTAAAACCAACAGTGTTTATGATGCTGATATAGCTTTACTCATTACATGTGCAATTCGTGATAGTGCTGAAAATAAAGTATGGACACGTATTAAACAAATACGTTCAGTCAAACGTTGGAGGGGAAAATTGGAACCATTAAAAGTTGGAATTTTAGGTAAGTATTACAAATATTTTATTTTCATTTATAATTACTTATGTTTACTAAACATTAATTACTGCTCTTCTGATTCTAGGTTGTATGGCAGAACGGCTAAAAGAAAAATTAGTAAATAGTTCAAGGGGAGTTATAGATCTTGTAGCTGGTCCTGACAGTTATAGGGATTTACCAAGACTATTAGCAAAAACTGAAACTGGCCAAAAAGCTATTAATGTTATATTATCATTTGATGAAACATATGCTGAAATAAAACCTGTGAAATTAAATGAAGATAATGTTACAGCATATGTGTAAGTAAAAATTCATTAAATTCATTATTTGAAATCAATTATGATTTTCATCAAATATAAATAAATGTGTTGGGCTTGCAAATGTTTATAAGTTTCATTATTTTTCTGAGATAATCATCCAAAATAAAGTACCAATAATATCTACTAAACTATGAAGGTTATTTAGTACCATCATTAGGTATTTTTTTATCAAATGCACGATCTAGTAAATGAGACATCTTTTCTGATAAACTTGCATATTTTTGTATTTGATTTTAACAATTTTAATATTGAAAAATAGTTGTGATATATAAGTTGAGAATAAAAATAACGGCCAATAAGAGAATCAAATTTTCTTGGCAAATTAAACATTTTTTGTGTTTTTTTCTTATATTGAAATTAATTTTATATTTTTTATTTTTAGATCTATAATGCGAGGTTGTGATAATATGTGCACTTATTGTATTGTTCCATTTACCAGGGGCCGTGAACGCTCTAGGCCTGTAGAATCTATAATAAATGAAATAAAATATTTATCAGATAAAGGTTTCAAAGAAGTAACTTTATTGGGTATTTATTATTTAATTATAGTTTGAATAGCAATTTTATTTAATTTGTTAATTTTCAATGATAGGTCAAAATGTAAACAGCTATCGTGATTTAAGTTCTTCTTCACATTTTATTCCATCAAATAATACATTAGCATTAGGATTCAAAACAGTTTACAAACCAAAAAAAAGTGGTGTTCAATTTGCTGAGCTTTTAAGTAGAGTATCTGAAGTTGATCCTGAAATGCGAATTAGATTTACTTCTCCACATCCAAAAGATTTTCCAAATGAAGTTAATATATTCATTCTATCTTAAAATTCATTAAAATAAATATGTACATTTTATTGTTTTTTTTTTTTTTTTTTTAGGTGTTAGATGTTATTTCTGAAAAATCTAATGTATGTAAAAATTTACATTTACCAGCTCAATGTGGAAATTCAAAAGTTTTAGAGAGAATGAGAAGGGGTTATACACGTGAATCATACTTAAACTTAGCTCAACATATTAGAGATCGTATACCTGGTGTAACATACTCCAGTGATTTCATAGCAGGCTTTTGTGGTGAAACTGATGTAGAGTTTGAAGATACTATAAGTTTAATGGAAACTGTAAAGTACCATAATGCATTCTTATTTGCATACAGTATGAGAGAAGTATGGTTAATACAAATTATTGAATTCCTCTATAAATAACTTATTTTAAACATTTTTATAGAAAACAGCAGCTCATCGTCGCTATAAAGATGATGTTCCATATGAAGTTAAAATAGAAAGAGTTAAAAGAATGTTTAGTATATTTAGAAGAGATGCAGAAATATTAAACAAGCAATATATTGGTACTGAACAACTAATTTTGATTGAAGGAGTAAGTTAGCTAAGTATAATATTAATCAATATATAAATGATAAAGTTAATAACTATTTTGAAAAATATTACATATGGTTAACATAAATTAATTTAAATACATAGGATACTGCTTAATGTGAATACATTGGAACTAAATCCATTTATTCACATTAAATGGTTGGTTATTTAAATCAAATTTAGTTCAACAAAATTTTTAATATTGAAAACAATTTGAATACATTAGCAATAAAATTGGAAAAAAAATATTAAATTAAATTAATGGATAAATAAAAATACAAAATAATAAAAAAAATTCAGTAATTTAATATCTTTAAGTGTCCAGAGAAAAAGACTTCACTTTGTCCAAAATTGCAATTTTTTTTCTTGTGGGAAAGATATTTTTGAGACATAGTTGAAAACGTTCACTATCGTTTTGAGATTTGTGGTAAAACTGTAATTATTGTTGTTGAATTAGGGAAAGAAAACTACAATCTTATTGCTTTATTTTTATTTTTTATTTTGCTTTCATCAAAACTCCTGCAAACTCAATTAAACTTGCAGAGAAGTCCCATTTACGTTATAAGTTAATGATTTTTAATACTTTTGATAAACACAATCTTATAGATATGACAAAACCTAATTATATAAGTTACTAATACATATTTTAACACTATGATAAAATAAATATAACCTTCATAAACCGAACAAAGTGCCCATATTATGCGTTTTTTTTAACTGTTAGTATACATTGGATTTGGGACCAGAATATTTTTCCCATAATGACCAGTGCATAGAATAAGTGGAATCCACTGTAGTTCTACTTGAATTAAATGTGTATCACTTTTATTAAATATAAAATTGTTTTGATAGTATAAAATGTTGGTGATGTTTTGGTTTAAAAAGTTTTTTAAAAAATATTTATAATAAAAAATTAACAAAACTTTTATATTTGGTAAGATGCTGGAATAAGTAAATGACACTTTTTTAGTCTTTAAAACTTGAAATTAATTTACCATTAGTTTCAAAAAAATCATTCTGATATGAAAGAGATCAGAAACTTCAAGTACCTATAATCAGTAAAAATGTAATTAAAATATTTCAAAAATTATAAAATGTCTAAAAATCACTATTGTATATAGTCTAATGCAGTGTTCAAACTTTTTGACTCACAACCCGATGTTCCTACCATACATTTTTTTTAGACCCATGTTAGCTTTGTTAGTCCAAAAAAAGTTTAAATTGTTTAATGTCTTAGTATGCTTTTGTAGTAGTGTTTTTATAATTGAATAAATAAAAATTGAAAATTTACAAGCTAGTATTTAATTTTTTATTATATGTAATGATAAAAAAACATTTTTTTATAATACAACAATATTAGCTCTGAACACAACGACAACAGCAATAATTTATAAAAATAATCTATAAATTATAGATAAATAATTGAATCTTTTATCGATCAAGGCCGCCTGGTGCACACTTGCATTATTTTAACCTGCGACAATGTTGCAAGTACCATTCTTATCTTCTATTAATATAAAATGATACATTTTATTCAAAGATTATTTTATCTCAACTCATCTGAAATAATTTTTTTGTGTCTACATAATATACATAATATACATACTATATTATAATATTATACTATATATATGGATTTTTTAAATTTTAAACAGTACACTTATCATGACACATAGATTGAAGATCATTGGTCTAATTGAATAATGCATGAAAAAATACCAGGCGATGTCAATTTAAAAACTTAATCTCAATTGAAATTGTTGTAATTTTTTATCTGTTTTTCTTAATTATTCAGAAAACTGAAATATCAAAAAATATAACCCTTCTCCTCTCAAAGTATCAATTAGATAAATTGCCTATTGGGTACTTCCTATGGTTGTGATGATCGAAATAATCCTTCTATACTCTTAATCATGATAATACCAATATATTCCTTACTTTAATCAAAATCTAAAATGTGAATAATGAATAATTTGAACAATTTAAGCCTAAACTAATGGTTTATTTTAGTTTCAGATATATTATTTAAGTATCTTCCTTAAGATTTAAGTATTCTTAAATGTATTCTTAAAAAGTATTCTTTTGTTTCTATTTTAAATAAGAGCTACATAAACATTGTATATAATTTGTATTCATATACTATTATCTTACTAAATTTTAATTTCAACTTAAATATAATTATGTTTATACTCCTTTATGTTAAATATTTTAGAAAAGTCGTAGAAGTTCATCTGATCTTTATGGACGAACAGATGGCAATATAAAAGTGATTATTCCTAATACTAAATTATCTCTTAAGGGATCATCATTAATTAAAGACATTGAACCAGGTCATTATATTAGAGTAAAGGTTAGTATTTTTCTAGTTGATATAATAATAATAAAATTTTTAAAAACTAGTAATTAATAATTACTAAATTACTATTTAATTTGTTTTCTTTTAGATTACAGAATCAAATTCTCAAATTTTAAAAGGCATACCTCTGCAACATACAAGTATCCAAGAATATGAAAAGAAAACACCAAAGTACACTAAACAACAATTATGTTAGATAAAATTGTCAAAGTTGAAATGTAATTTATTCATTAAAGTGTAAATAAATCGGAAATTAATTTGGACTGCATTATTTATTAATACAATAAATCATTTAACTTAGGGTTATCATAATTTATTTGACGAAAATCGGGACAATTTTTTCCCATTTTTTCTCAGTTAAAAATTAATCATTTAGTTGGGAGAATAATTAAAAACAGATTTCGTGAGTAAATTATTTAACATTTTATTTTAATTTTGACAATAATATTATGGTTGTTTGAACTAGAGTTTAATAAAATACAAATATACATTATTAAAGAATCATTCTGGGACAATTGGCTGTCCCGAAACAAATCATCGGGACTCCGGGATGCCATACTCAAAATCGGTACTGTCCCGGCCAAACCGGGACGTATGGCAACCCTAATTTAACTTATTGTATTTAGGGTATTGTAGCATGAAAATGTGTTCTTTTTTATGCTGAAGAACTTTTCTTTCAATATTCTGATCAAACTAGTAATCGAAAAATCAAATTTCAAAACAGATTTTTAGTTATCATACATTTAATTTGAGATAGATTCTTCCACCATGAAATAATCTATAGTAAAATTTGAACATTGTTATTCATAGATGTCAGAATTGTGGTAAACCACTGTTGAAATTTAAAAAACCACTTTATTTGCCCTATACATATTTCACAATAAATTATGTTAAATGGAAATTAAGGTCATTCACCGGTTATAAACATTATTGACCAAATACAGAGGTAATTATTGTTTTAAACTGCTTATTCATGTTAATGACCAAATATACAAGTAATTATTGTTCTAGACTAGATTTACCCGTGAATCTCATACACTACAATTTGAAAATGATTTAGGTGTTTTTAAAAATGTTAATAGCCATTTAAAATTGATAAGTATGACCTTAGTGGTACACACACTAAGGTATAGTCAGTCAACTATATAATTTTTCATTTGGTATGATATTTTCAAATGTCACCTCTACTCGTGTTTTAATATGTAGAAAATATATAATACTATTGTATGTACACCTGATAAGTGTCCATTAAAATTTTATTGGTTTCCCAATTAGTACCTACTGCAATAAGTTTAGTTATTATTAAAATAAAAATTATTTACTACAGAAGCACATTTGTACATAACAAAATGAAGATGAAATTAACTATAACCTTTGATTGCTATGTATAGTTGCATTTAGGAAACTAATCGGTATACAGCGTTATTGTTGTAGCACCACTGAGTGGCAAATCTAGGATTTTATATTTGGGGGCCAACATTTTTTTTATACATTATATTGATAAAAAACATACAAGTATAAATGTATTATTTTGAATTTATTTATCGCCTCCACATATTAGCACCTTCATCGTACCCTTTAATATTTATATTCCTCATAAAAGGTTTAGTCACAAAATGTGCTATGATGGGCCATGGAAGGGTACCTTAGGTGCCTTTAGCCCTCCCTTTAAATCCATCACTTGCATCAGTATTATTTTAACAACATTTCCCATATCAAACAGTTATTAACATTTTTCACTACAAAATAACGATGATCCTCAAATTTATAGGTAAACAACGTTAATAACCGGCGAATTACGTTGTTTTCCGATATCAATATAATTTACCATAACATATATATATTATAGTATTTTAATCTTTAAAATGCATGCTATAAAATAATACAAATTCAAGGTATATAACAATAATTAATTAATACAATTACATTATAGGAATCCTTAGGGCTGTTAAATTATTTTTTAGGGAGATTGATTATGATTATACACAATTCATTGAAAAAATTGATTTTTTTTTTTTTTTTATTTATTAAATATATTTTATTTTATTTGTTAAAGCGTATTTACAATCTATACAATTTGTACAATAAGTAAATTTGATACATGGTAATAGTAAAATGACTTGAGTGTCTTGAGGGGGGAAAACCGTCCAACAACAGTACCTCCTATTTAATTTGATGTGTTCATAATATGGAGACCGTTAGGCAAGAGCGTCTCTTGGCCATTTTCTTTTTAACCTCCTCAGAGGATTGTTGGGGATGGTTATAGAGGACATACAGGAAATTAGAGGGTTTTGGTTCGAGTGCAGTTTGGAGTGAAACTTTTTGTAATGACGAGTTGCTATTTCGTTGACTGTTGGGATTTGGAGATCTTTATGTAATGCGTCGTTGGTCATATACCATGGGGCTCCAGTTATTTGTCTAAGACATATAGACTGGAAAGCCTGTATGGGTCTTATATTGGATGGTTTGGCTTGGCCCCAAATTTGGATACCATATGACCAGAGGGGGGTAATAATCGTCTTGTATATTAATATTTTGTTTTTTAAATTCATTGAAGGAGACAATAATGGACGGAGGAGATGTAGACGTGTGTTTGATTGTTTTCTTTTCTGTTTTGTGTGTTGGGCCCAGGTAAGTTTTTTATCTAGATGAACTCCGAGGTATTTGGTTACATTTTGGATAGTAATTGGTGAATTATTGAGCAAAAGTTGTGGACATTCGTTTTTTTTCAGAGAAAAATTTATTTGAACTGATTTGTTTTCATTAATTTTAATTTTCCATTTTTGAGTCCAATTGGAGATTAGATTTAAGTGGTATTGTATATCGTGGGTGGCTATGTTTGGGTCTTTATTTGATGCTAGTATAGCGGTATCGTCTGCATATGTCGCTAGAGTAGTATGGTTTGTTTTGGGCATATCTGATGTGTAGATATTATAGAGTATAGGTGATAGGTCACTTCCCTGGGGTACTCCCGCTTTGATTTTATGGTAGATAGAGTAGGAATTGTTAAATTTAACAGTGAAATATCGGTCTTCGAGATAAGATTTTAGGATGAGGAAATACGGAGCAGGTAGAAACGATTTTAATTTGAACAATAGTCCGTCGTGCCAGACGCGATCAAATGCTTGCGCAATATCAAGGAATACACCGGGGCAGTGTTCTTTTTTTTCGAATGATGATGATATTTTGTCGGTAATTCTATGTATTTGGTGGATTGTCGAATGATATGATCGAAATCCAAATTGAGTATTTGGGATGATGTTTTTTTCTTTGATAATAGGGGTTATTCTTTTAAGAAGTAATTTTTCGAAAAGTTTCCCTAACGTCGGTAGTAAACTTATCGGGCGGTATGAGGTTACCAAATACTTTGGTTTTTCTGGCTTAGCAATTAATATTATTGTTGAGAATTTCCATATTGGGGGAATGTATGATAACCTGAGCATTGTGTTGTATACGTGAGTCAAAAGAAGGATGGTTTTATTTGTTAGTTTTTTGAGTATTTTGTTGTTAATTAGGTCATATCCTGGGGATTTGTTATTGTGTAGTTTAGTAATATAATATTTTATTTCTTGTGGTGTGATTGGTTTAGCTGGTAGTGACATAGGTAGTGGACTGTTAAGAAAAGTTTGGACATTTTCTATGTGTGTTGTTATATTGTAATTTGTATCCGAGTGGGGTTGGAAAATTTCTGATAGGTGATTGCCGAATAAATTTGCTTTTTCAGTGTCGGTTATGGCTAGAGTGTTGTTAGGATTTGTTAAGGGGGGGACTACGTCTTTTCTTTTGGTTTTATTTTTTATTGATTTCCATAAGGAACCATTGACTGGTGTAAGTGATGATAAAAACGAGTGAAAGTGATTGGCTTTGAAGGTTTGCAGATCTTTTTTCAGTTTATTTGTTAATTTGTTTAATTCATGTTTGTGCTGCGGGTAGTGGGTTTGGTGCCAAATTTTTCTAGCTTGGCGTTTTTTTTTAATTAATTCTTTTAGATTCTGTAGTAAATAAGTATATTGGTGTGGTTTTATTGGTATATTCGTATTTGATGGTGAAGAGGTTGAGTCTGTTATTGCTTTTTGGTAAGTTGTAATGAGGAATTGTGAAGCGCTGTCTATGTCATCGCGAGTTTTTAGTCGGATATTTAATGAAATGTATTCGTCTAATTTATTTTGGAATAAATTGAAATTAATTTGTCTAGAGTGAAGAGTGTTGTTTACGTTTTCTGGTTTACCACCTAGGTGGAGTAGAACTGGGGAGTGGTCACTGGACAGTTCTTCAAGATTTTTTATATTATTATTTAAGTGGTTTGGTAGCGAGGTTATGAAAAAATCTTATATGTCTGGGTGACGATTTGTGTGGGATGGCCAGTAGGTTGGGGCACTAGGCGAAATGAAGGATAGGTGATTATTTAAAATTGTATTGTAAAAAGTTTGGCCTCTAGGGTTAGTTGATCTACATCCAAATGCGGTATGCTTTGCATTAAAGTCACTGCCAATAATGAATGAATTTTTAAGTGTTCCTAGGAATGTTTGGAGTCGAGGTGGTGTTATTTTTTGACTAGGAGGGCAGTAGACTGATGATATTGTAATGGGGATATGGTTAAGTACTATTTGGATATTTGTAGCTTGTATATAGGTCTTTTGGTATGTCGGTAATGCATAGTGTAATAGCGTAGTGGATATTAAGATCGCGGTACCAGCGTGTGCAGTACCATCGGGGTGATCTGTTCGGTGTGTTGTATAGCCTGGTATGTTGAAATGTTTCGTTGGTGTTAGGTGTGTTTCTGTAATGAGGGCGATATTTACTTTTTTGTCGTAGAGTAAGTGTTGTAGTTCATTTTTATTGTGGATTAATCCATTTGCGTTCCAGAGTAATATTGATAAAGGAGGAGTTTGATTATTAACAGTTGACATTTTTCATTAATAATTTGTCGATGACTGTTGTTAGAAGTGAAATAAGTGGATTAATGAGGGATTTGAATTCGTTTAAAAAGGAGGTCAATTGAGTATTCATGTTTACGTTTTGTTGGTTTTGGTGTTCATTATTTGTATGTGTAGGATTTTTATTTTGTAGGGTGGCCTGAGAGTAGGTTTGGCTGTTATTTGAATTATTTGGGTGTGAGGTACTGTTGAGAGATGGGTTGTACAAGGTGGGGTTTTTGTGATTTGTGTTTTCTTCAGTTTTGTTGGTGTTGCTTTTGCTTGGTGATTGTTTTTTTCGAAGTTGCTGCAGGTTTTTAAATACAAGACATCCACGATAATTTGCTGGGTGATCTCCGTTACATAACGCACATTTTGCAGGGAGGTCTCGACTTTTGGAGCATGTGTCAGTTCTGTGGTTTTCACCACAACGGACACATCTCGGATGGTTGTTGCAGTAGGTTCTGGTGTGGCCGTAGTTTTGACAATTTAAGCATTGTGGTGTTAGTTTATTGATACGAGGTGCTTCGATTTTGACTTTGGTGTGGCATATAGTTTGGAGCTCGAATATGTTTTTATTGTGAAGCGCTGGTTCTAGGTCTACAAAAAATAGGGGTAGTTTTATTTTTGAGACTCTATGCAGAGCGTTTGTAACGTTTCTCGCTTTAAATCCTTCTTTTTCGAGTTCTTCTTTTATGTAATCGGGTGAAGTGGTAGGATGTAAATTTCTAATGACGATACGGTAAGGTTTGTTTTCTTTTAATTGATATGTAAAAAATTCAACTTTTGCATCTTTTAGATATTTGATTATGGTTCTGTATGCATTTGAAGAGGTAGTGTTTATTTTAATTAATTCGGTAGAGCTTTTGCAGGTAAAATCGTCGGTCGGTTGTATAATATTTTTTATTTTCTCGCAAAATTGTTGATAATTTTGAACTTTTGTTTTAATAAATATTGGTGGAGGTAATTTAGAGACGATTTCGTTTGCTTCATTAGTTTCCATATCCGTATCATCATTTGGTGATAGGACACTGAATTTATTACGAGAGGAGAGTTGCGTGTTAGTCGTGGTTTTAATTGTTTTTGATAACTGACTTTGTTTATCAGAATTTAAACGTTTGTGAGATTTGGGAGAGACGACCTCAGTCCATTCGTAATTGAAAACATCATTCGTATCAGACTCGTTTATTTGGTTGTTATTCTTTACCTTTTGTAGTACGGTGTTTTGGTTGATAATTTTGATTGGGGAGATAGTCTTAGGTTTAGAGTTCATTTTTAATTAGGTGTCGTTACGTAAGTGATACGCGGTTGGGAAGACGGTTTATTATACGTTATATGGGTTTGAATAATTAAGATACTTACAGAAGTCTTGTCTTGGGGTTTAGGGCCCCAGACAGGCAGCGATTTTTTCTGTTAAAAAAAAAGCACTTGAATTTCTTGTTTTTTTTTACGCTTTTCACGACAAAAACGGTTAAGTATTTAGCTAGATTTTTAATAAAATGGTAATTATCGAATAAATTAGATGCACACATTTCGAGTGCGGGACATCGAATGAAAAAAAAATTGATTTATAGAAAAATGATTAATCGGTTAATAAATCGATTAATTGAAACATGGATGTATCATTGAATTGATAAAATCAATTTATACTATTTATAATCAATAAGTTCAATATGCACTCATACAACTTTTTTTCCACACTTTGAAAAGTGTATTGTGCCCAAGTATGGTACATGAGTACAGTGGCGTAATTTAGTCATGGTTGTGGGGGGGATGACATTTTTGTACATTTTACCAATTACCCCCCCTCCTCAATTTTTTTTTATATCATGTAAGCAATAAGCACTTCTCAATACAAGTATACAATATTGTATACATTAAAATAAATAATAACATAATATGTAGGTACATTAAAACATTCCGATATTCCGATAAACCGATTATGTGGAAAATCCATCAGTTATTTTTAGCGGCTGTAATATTGTTAGATAATAATATAACATTATGGAATTCGGGTGATTTTTGATATATTTATAAAATATACCGTAATAAAATAAGTACAAAATAAGTACATAAATCGTCAAATGTGTTTGACAATTAAAAAAAAAACAGGGTCATGGGGGGGATACGACACCCAAATCCCCCCCCGTAATTACGCCACTGCATGAGTACACTAGACTTATGAAGTGTATATTTTCTTTCTAATAACAAAACTCAGAGCAGCATTAAGACATTTTGCGCCCCGGTTAGGTTATTTATTTTGAATAAACAGGGAAATAAACTGAAGAAACATGTCAAAGTTAAACTAATTAATAAATAAATACTTTAATAAAATACTCAGGTTATATTTTATAATATTATATTGCACTAATTTAATACTGTAATTCTAGTATAAATCCAATTTTGATTTATTTAGATACATAAATCAAATAATATAAACTATATAAAAAACTTCTGATATCGTGAAAAAAATATATCCTACCGAAATCAACGCAATGTAGATAATAATTCAAGGGTATTATTTATACATATACATAATTTATAAAGTATAAACTTATGTCTTATTGTATTAAATAAAGTATATATATAATATTAGTATCTTAATTTTCATACGAATAAAAATTGGCTCTAGATCTAAAAAAAGTTAGTTACACTTGCTATATAAAGCTACGGGCCATAGCGCATCTTATTTCCGTACACAGAAACCTATCTTCACCTATGGAAACCCATCTGTAGAAGTCAAGTGAATATTTTTCACATGATATACCTAATTATATCTGTACATGGGAAAGTTTTCAGAATACTGTTATTCAAGATCATATGAAAATTCACGTGGAAATGAAAATTTTCGTTTCATTTTTTTCGAATAAAAAACGGATACTATTCGTATAAGTTTATAAATAGGCCCCCTGACACCTTTCACAAAGATCTTAGAATCAAAACAATTGAAAAATAAGTTACATTTTTTTCTAAGCACTTTTCTTCTAGATTAAAAAATCAAGAAAATCCACCAACAAAAAGCTTACATATTTCTTTACTTCATGAAAATCTTCGTCACTTAAAGGAAAATGTTTTAGAAATCTTCTTTCTTAATTAATTTTTTATAGTCAACTCCAAACTATGAGCAGGGGCGGAACTAGTAGGAAGAAGACGGGGATTCATTCCCGGGCGTAAAATTTTAAAGGGTGTAATTTTTTTATTATATGTATAGGTACAGTAAATATATATTTATCTTTCATAACGATAATATGTTTAAGACTCAATAAGTATGATTGTATGCTAATTATTAGAAAAAATTATAGGGATGGATATTTGATACTTTGTTTATGATAAGGCGTATTTTAACATTTTTCCCGGGCGTAAAATTCCTAGTTCCGTTTCTGACTATGAGTACTTAAGTTATTTAATATCATAAAATACTATGATACAAAAATAAAATGTCTTTTTTTAATGGAATTGAGAATATAATAATGATTTAATATAAATATTAGTTACATGTAATGTTGGGGTTATATATTTATAATATAGCATTCCCAAAATTTGAACTCGAATTGTACCACTGTACAACCTCAATTTGTTTTTAGTGTCTACCACACATTTACTGATTGTGCTTAATTGTTTATAGATTTTAAACTACTTAAAAAAAAAAATCAACTAAACGCTTTAGTAAAAATAATTATTTTGAAATCAAAGTTATTCAATGAACATAATTCGTATTAATGCGGAAACTGAGTAAATTAATTTTCAAAATCCTCTAAAGTTTTAAGATTTTGCAATTTTTATATTTTTTTCACCGTAAGAAAAAATAATAAACTTAACTTAGATATTTTTTTAAATAATTGTAAAATATTTATTTTTATTGTAAAAATGCTATTTAGTTTATTATTCTACGATAATTTTACTAAACCAGAACATCCTGTTATATTTCTCAGAAATTCTCACGAGTAAAATGTTCAAACCACCGTATTAAAAAAAAAATCTAGCTTTATCTTATCTTTATGGTTAGGAATGAAAAAATACGATAACGCCCTTTTCCTTGTGGATTTCAATGGGAAATAAATCCTTACCACAAATATATCAAATCTTAATTTTTATGGTTTCAAATCGATATAAAGTGCACTACATAAGAGTCTACCATCAGTTGAGATACTACTACAGTTGCTTTTAAAGTTGACAATTCTATCTCTAATATTAATAGACTCTGGTAATTATATAAAACTTAATATCGAAATAACTATTTTTATTTTGTACTTAATACTATAAATATATAAAAAAATTTAAAAATTCTAAATGATTTTAAACTACCTAACTTATTTAAAGTTAACAAAGTAAAATAATAATTAATTTGTGAAACATATTCAAACGAACAAATAGTTAATAAATACATTATAATTGAAAACAAATAATTAAATATTAGTGTAAAATATTAAAATTATAATATAATAATATTCAATTTATAATCAGCAAATATTATTTTAAGACATACTTTTTAGATACTTTTTAGAAAAAACCATGGCGAACAAAAATGATATTTTATACTTGTTTGATCGACCTACCGAACCTTTATTTGTCTCAAAAGGGGATGATAATGTTTCTTTTGAAGTACCGTCTGATTATTTGGTGAGTTTTAATTTTTCATTTACCTTACATCTTTGAATCGTTAAGAATTTATGTAAAGTTTTTATGATAATATTGTTATGTGTTTCAATTAATTCATTTAGATTGACCGATACAAACCACTGCAATCCGACATTCAAAACCGTTTTCCCGGTGATAAAACCATTCCTGTCAAGAAGTTGAATAACATTCCAGACTTGTCATTGCCTTTATCACTTCCCAGAAATGCATCGTTTTCGCTTTTTAACCAGAGTCACACTAAAATGGCTTCAAGGCTCATAGAAGTTTTATTGGGTAATTATTAGCTTATCTTTAGTAAAATTTTCATTCGTAATAAAGTAATGAAATAAAACCTAAAATGAATTGTTAACACTCGTAAATTAATATAAAAACAAATATTTTTATTTAAAAATAAATAAATGCTTAGTTTGGAGTATTATATTTGTAATATATGACAGATTTAGAATTAAAAATTCATCATCAGATAATTTTAATCTTGACTTTATAAGCGAATCTATACGTTTTGATTTTATTGATTAAATATACTTATAATATAAAAATATTTAATCAATACTTTGTAAATACCTAATGATAAAATTTTAATTAGAAATCGGTCGTACATTATAAATATAATAATAATCTAGGCTAAGCATTTATTAATTAAATTATTTTTATGTACAAACTATTTATTTATAAATTAATATTCTTTCAAAAAATTATAGTTTATTACATTTTAGATGTTAGAAGTGCCTGAAATGTATAACAAACGAAACAAATAAAATTTGTAATTCTTACGTTTTACAGCAACGAAATCGCTTGACGATCTCATGTCGTTAGCGGTGTACTGCCGCGATCGAGTTAACTCGTACATGTTTATTTACGCTCTATCTGTAGTCATGCTACATAGACCTGAAACTCGTAATTTACGACTGCCTTCGCACATTGAAATGTTTCCAAGTTTATACATGGAGTCGGGTGTTTTTTCTCGAGCCAGAGAGGAAGCAGAAGTAGTTCCAGTCGGTTCAAGAGTACGTATTATCTTGCATAGGGTTGAGGGTCAATAGTGGTGGCCACCGAATTTTTTTGGAGCTGAATAATATTTCTAAAAAGCACTATTTTCTACGACAACAATTACAATAATTTATAATTCGTTACGATTATAAATTAATTTATAAATAATTTATAATTGTAACGGGCAAATCCACGAAAATTTAATGAATTGCATTGAATCCAGCTTATTTAGGATGCTACCAATTATCCATGCATGTGTTGTCTCCGTCTAACAAATTTACAACATAATAAATTTGTATTCAGTAAAATCAAGCTTAAATTTTAATATTTTAAATTAGAAATAACTGTTAATCAAACTTAATGGGAAGAACACATTATCTGTGTTTGGACAATGATTGTTTTTAATATATTAACTATTAAGTACCACTTTATTTTTTTGACATAGTACCAACACTACAATTTTATAAATTTAGATTTTCAGTCCACGCCAATTTTTTATTCAAATCACTAGCCCTATTATAAATAAAGATATTTGTAAATAACCTTTACTATGCATACTATAGGTTGCAATTGAAATACCGCGAGATTTTACCGCCACGGACTTGGACCCCGAGCACAAACTTAGCTATTTCCGCGAAGACATTGGCTTGAATCTTCACCACTGGCACTGGCATTTGGTATACCCATTTGAGGGACCACAAAGCGTTGTCAACAAAGATAGACGTGGTGAACTTTTCTATTACATGCATCAACAGATCGTAGCCAGGTGAATTTAGAAAGATAATGAAATAATAACGTATTTTGTTTCAATGTTAAAAGTTCTGCTAAAATAATAATAAAATAAAAATATTAAACAAAAAATTAATCTAAAAAAAATCTAAAAATATATAATAATATTTTATATATTTTTTGTTCAGATACAATATGGAACGTTTGAGCAATGGTATGAATAGAGTAGAACGTTTAACTCATTGGAATGATCCATTGACAGAAGGTTACTTTCCGAAATTGGATAATATTATGGCCAATACTGTGTGGCCTTCCAGACCGGCTAACACGAGACTAAGTGTAATATTTTAATCTGTTATCAATTTTGTTTTTGCTGCATTCCGTTTAGCATGGCTTTAACCTTTTTTTGTGTTTAACAGAATATAAACAGAGCAGCAGATCAAGTATCATTTGATATAGAAGACTTAGAACGGTGGAGAGACCGTATATTCGATGCTATACATTCTGGATTTATTATAGATGTAATGTGCATATATTTTTATCTTATTTATTATTTATTTTTTTATTTTTTTTGAGCTTTAATGTATATGGTACGTCATTTTTGTACAAACTTAAAAATTTAATTATCGATAATTAACAACAAAAATAAAGATTTTGTTGTTAATTTTATCGTTAAAATAAATTATTAAAATAAATAAATTTTTTTTTCTAATAGACTAACGGTAGACAAGTTCGTTTAACTGAACAAGGAGGAATTGACATATTGGGTAATATCATAGAGGCTAGTACACTAAGTCAAAATCCAAATTTGTACGGCACTCTTCATAACAATGGCCACCTTGCCATTTCCTATATCCATGATCCCGATAATAGATATTTGGTAAAAATATTTATTTATTTTAACAGTTATTTAATTCGTATTTTATTGATGGATCAACAAAATATTTTGAACTTAAATAGGAAAACTTTGGTGTCATGGGTGACTCGGCAACTGCAATGCGTGATCCTATATTTTACCGTTGGCATGCGTATATTGATGACATATTCCAAGAATTTAAGTCTACAATACCTAGCTACACTGTTCAAAATGTAAAAACCTGGTAAATTTTCGAGATATTTTTTGCTTTAACGATCGAATTCGTGTTAAAATTTAGTTGACTTTCGAAAATGTTCGAGTACAAAGTGTTGAAGTAACGGCTACTGGAATACCGCGTAATGAATTTGCAACTTTCTGGCAAAAAAGTGACGTTGAATTATCTAGAGGCTTGGACTTTTTGCCTCGTGGACCGATATTGGCTCGATTCACTCATTTACAACACGCTCCATTCAACTATAAAATTGTTGTAAGCTTATATAATTTAATTTTAATATTACAACATTTGATGTTGTTTTATAATTTAAAATTAAATGTAATACACTATTAAGATACACATAATAGAGTATTATTAAAAATAGATACTAAATAAAATAAAATGTCACAACACATTTTTTTTAACATGATTAAAACTGAAAAAATATTTTTAATTTAGGTTGAAAATAATGGAAATCAACGAACTGGAAAAGTTAGAATTTTTATCGCTCCCAAATTGGATGAACGTGGTTCACCAATATTATACAGAGATCAGAGGAAACTATTTGTTGAACTCGACAAATTTAGTGTATCGCGTAAGTTTTATAGCTACAAATTGATAGTCAAAATACTGTTTTCAAAGTGAATAGCAATCGTAATAATAATAACAATAGCAATATTTTCTAGCAATCGTCAGAAAACCCCTTCTTTTCTTAGTGCTCCCCCATAATTCTAAAAGTCCGTTCATTACTACTATTCCTCAAAATCAGGTCATTCTCCATCTCCTTCCTATGGGCTTCAGGACATATAGGCATTAAAGGCAATAAACCCACGGTGGTTGTCTCTATACAGATTTAGTCACTAAACATCGCACATCTATACAGGAGCTATGGAAGCTGGAATGGGATTCCCTACTAGAATCCAATGCTTTTGGTTATAGGTCATTATTGAAAAATATCCCTACTCAACCATGGTTTCAATCCCTAAGTATGAGCCGTGTAACTATAACTAAACTTACCAGATTACGCACGGGTCACATCCTACTACCACATAACTTGTTTAATATGGGATTCAAAAGTAGTACATATTGTTCCATATCCAATAGCGGTGGAGAATACTGCGACTTCCAACACCTACTCATTAATTTTCTATCTCTCTCTATCCAAAGATCTCAGCTAAAGATTCTCTTTTCCACCCATGGTATTAATTTTTCCCAAATTGACGCTCTTTCAACTGACAATGTTAATATAATCAAGCATATGTTAAATTTTATTCTGCAATCAGGCCTCCGAATTTAAAAGTGTGAACCCTATCAATTTATATTTTTTTTAGACCCATGTGCATAATTGTCGAGATATTATAATTTTATGTTAAAATCGCATTTAAATAAAAAAAAAAGTGAAAAAAGTTTTTTGGAGAAACTTTAAATAACTATTTTTTGGAAACTTGTAAAACAAGTTACAAATTACATTTAGTTTCATTTAAAAATAATATAATTTATGGTATAAATTAAACATAGTTTTTAAATTTAATTAATTGTATAGTAAAGAGAGGAAGAAATGAAATAACTCGTTCATCTTTGGAGTCATCCGTAACCATACCACATGAAGCAACTTACCGAAACTTAGATAATAACCGGCCTGCAGATAACACAGCCGAAGCAGCAACATTCAATTTCTGTGGATGTGGTTGGCCTCAAAACTTGTTAATACCCAAGGGATCTGCAGAAGGACTACAATGCCAGTTGTTTGTCATGGTGTCTGACGGCGCGATCGATCAGGTAAATTTGTAATTTAATATCCATTTGGTCTCCATATGATAATGACTTATTCAGATTCTCATTTACTGACTTGATTTATCAAAAATTTCTTGGAAAAATTATTTTAGCGTTCAGAAATCTGAACTGGATCTATTACCAACAATTACTATACGTACTTTATCTCATCCAACAACGAGTCCTCCGAGTGTTTAGGAAATCGATTTATTAGAGGACTCATTGACATCGAACTATTGCTAATACTATAACGATTCCTATCCATTAAAATTAAGGTGGAGAATGCACAAGGGGCCGATCAAACATGTGACGACGCTTCCAGTTATTGCGGTTTGCGCAACGCTCGTTATCCAGACTCTAGGTCCATGGGTTATCCGTTTGACCGGGTACCTCGCAACGGTGTGGTAACCCTTCAACAATTCTTGACGCCAAACATGATCGCACAGGACGTGCGTATACGTTTCGCTAACCGTACCGTATCATCGTTTGCAAATAATAGCAGACCATCCGCAGCAACAAACAATCCTCCAAGAGGTAGTAACAGACCAAGACAATAATTTGACGATCGTATGAAACGTATACGTAAATATAGGTATGACTATATGTAATTTGTACTCAAACCATTTCCTTTTTTCATTTTATAAATAAATATTTTGATGGAGTTATTTAACATGTTAACATTTTAAATTTACCAATGTAATTTAATATTTAACATTATAATTGTAACTTTTTTCTAGACTATGATTCTATCCTGCTCAATTGATCATATTGACCTCAACATTTACATGTTGCCTACAAATTTCTACATTTATCGCGTTTTCGTATTATTCTTTATAATTATGATAATTATTCACATCAAATATTTTATTTTCCATCATAATTTATATAACCACAAAAAATAATTTATTTGTTGTAATTTTATTTATTTAAAGAAATATCAAAATAAAACTTATTTATTCACATAACATTGTGTTTAATATATTATAATAACCTATAAAGCCTTTACACATTTAGATAAAAATATTGTATTTATTTGAATATGTGGAGAACATAAAATACACATAGTATTTTTAATTATGTAGAGATGGATTTTGTGATCCAATAATGTTTATTTAAAGATAATGTGTTTTAATGTAATATTTAAATAAATATTTTTTAAAAAAATATGTATGAAGTACTCGTTTTTATATTTTTCTCTAATCTTTATATTGATAAAAAATTTAAAGCAATTATAAATATTACACAGAAAAAAATGATTATTATTATTATATGTATTTGAAAAGTACATGTTGTCTTTTAAGAATACACATTATTTTATAGAAAACAGAATCATTTTACGTTCGTTTTAACGACGATCAAATCTCTTTTTAAAATTCAAATTTTTAAATAAAATATTGTCATAATACATTATTGCACCAGTCTTTAATAATGCATTTGATATTTTATTGATCGGAAACTTTGGCTTATTGTTTTTTTTTACACAGAACACCGCATTCATTTTGAACATACCCGACACATATCCGTGTACACGCAAATCGCGAGATCAATAATAAAAAGGCGATGTAATTATGTGTTGTTAATTGTTTTTAAATTTATTTTTCAGATTTTAAATAATAATAATAATTCAAAAACACACAAAAATATAGTGTATCAGTCTTAAATATATCGAATCAATTATTTATGGCAGTAATAATATTAATAATATGCTGTATAGTTGGGGGTGGAGTGCACCTCGTATATAGGATAGGTCATTATTACAATGGATTTGTTAAATTTGAATGCAATGATAGATATCATTGTATACGAATAACGATTCTAAACGGAGTTAATATGTTTGTCTAGGATATAATACATTGTTATTTATAAATATTGTAAAAAGTATATTTTATTTTGAAACGATAAATATATTTTTCAATTAGGATGGGTTGGCAGTTGCATACAGCGACATAGTTAAATGATTTAAAAATAATGCATGTAGTTATTATAATAATACCTTATATAAACATATAGTATATATAAAAAATTTTTAGGTTATGTTTGGTTTTTGAAACACTGTTAAAAACACAGATATATACAATGTATATGTATATACACCATAAGATATAGATATAGTTTCAATAGCCGTGATTTATAAAAAAAAAAGAACCGGATGGGCCTCGGTCTGCTGTACACTTGGGGGTGAAGTGCGACTCTTCATAGGATAGGTCATTATAATGGATTTGTTAAATTTAAATTCAATAATAGGTATCATTGTATACGAAAAACGATTCTGAACGGAGATGATATGTTTGTCTAGAATATAATACAATTTTATTTATAAATATTGTAATAAGTATATTTTATCTTGAAACGAAAAATTTAGAAAAATTGAAAATTTAAAATGTCTGTCAATAAGTCAAAATATGTCAAAATACTTTGAAAACCTTACCATGTATAGAAAACGTTAATATAAAGATTTGGTGAAAATTTCAAGTTGTTGCGGTTTTTCGTATTTGAGTTAGAGCATTTTAAAAAATCCGATATCATTTGTCAGTCTAGAATATTATACATTATATTATATTTTACATGTAATTTTATGTCAATATTCGCTGTTCAAACGCTTATAAAAAAAAATTGTGTCTATGGATTTTAATAATTTTTGAATGACTTTAAGAACTACTTCTGTGGAATCTTCTATTAAATTTTCAAGTATTTTGTACGAGCGATTATCACCGATTATAAAAATAAAATGTAAAAAAATCGAATATTTTAAATGCCTATAAGTGGCTTAAAAATTGATATTATATTTTGAAAAAAATATGACATAAAGGAAATGCCAATATTAACAGCTGGCAGAAATTTCAAAAATCTACGACTTATACTTTTTGAATTATAACAAATATTAAAAATCGTTTGAGAATAAATCGCTATTTTATGCAATTTCGTAAATATTTAAATTTCAAACAGTCATAAAATTTATTCCTCTAAGTCTGGTAGAATTTTTTTTAAAGATTTTTGAAGAGTAGCTTATAGATAACCTAGTGTTAAAATTTTGAACCTTAAGTATGAACAGAAAACATTTCATGAATTTTTATATACAAAATAACTTGCAAATTATCGTGATTTTTACACATTTTATACAAATTTGAGCATTAAGGGCTTATATAAAAAATTTTAGTAAACCGATCATCGATATTTTTTAGTTACGATAAGTTTAACTTATTATAAATCTTGTATTATATTTTCAAGAGTTTTCGGTCTGTCAATTAAATTTGATAGATGTTTAAAAAAAAAAAATTTACAAAAATCGAAAATTTAAATTGTCTATAAATAAGTCAAAATATGTCAAAATACTTTGAAAACTTAACCATGTATAGAAAACGTCAATATAAAGATTTGATGAATATTGGTTTTTGAGTTAGAGCATTTTAAAAAAATGTAATTTGTAAAAACGTGATTTTGCGTTTTTTGAAACAGTTTTTGAAAAGTTGGATTTTTGACTAGCCAAAGTACCATCTACATTCACTTTCCTTTCAGAAAAGTTGCTGCTTAAGCAAATCGAAGCACTTTTACTGCCAAAAATTGTGTCGTCAGACACAAAAAACAAAAAAATAAATAATAAAAAAAAAAAATGAAAAAAAAAAAACACACATTATTGTAAAACTAATAGATTCCATCACTCCGTGCAGAATCTAAAAAGTTAAATAAAATAATTTATACGTTTACTACAATAATTATACATATAGGTTGTATAATAATATACAATATCAGCATGACTCTTTTATTCTTATAGTATAATCGTTATAATCATGATACGGAAAAATAATAGTAACTATTTAATTTATTTCCTACAATTATTAAACTAGTAGGTATTTAGTAAACATGTACAAGAAAATCGAGACGGAACGTTTGAATTGTATTCACTAATATCAATGCAAATTACTCGTAAAGAGTAATATATTCAGTAACGTTTTTTAATTTTTTTTGATGGTTTTTTACCGTAAAATACCGTTTAGTGTCCCATCGAATTTCGGAGCCTTAAACTAAAGGGAATGCATAATCTTACCTTAAATAAGAAGAAGGGTTCCGTCCTATTTCATCCTTTCCACTTAAACCACTGGATATAGATCAAACAATAAAAAGTCATATTTAACATTATAAAAACAAAACAATGGACATTTCTTGAACTGCCGCATTCGTAACATTGTCCACTCATTCTCGTCGGCCAAACGTCAACGCGCTCTTTTTTGTGTAGGTTTTGTACCGTAAGTATTTTATTGTGTATTCCTTGATCAGTTATTATTATTATTAGTAGAAACATGAGGTATCAATCTACTTTCATATATACCTCAAACCAGGGACTAATACCGTTTGACTTTACCGGTTCTCAGAAAATAAAATATTTGTTCTGGTTCGGTTCATGTTCTTTATTAATAATAAATAAAGGTAGTGGTCTCAAATAATTTCGGTACCATTTCTAGTTTTCAGTAAAATATAATATTAATTCTTATCTAGTGAACATGCAATATTATGGTAACTGTAATATACCATCGTTCAACCAGTAGCACCGAAGTCCATATCAGGTCATGTTGTAAAATTGTAAAAATTAATTCAACACCTATCACTAGTTTTTTCTTATAAACCGTGAGGGACTTGGCCCCCCTCTAATCAATTAATATCTTCATACTATATTAGTTACTATAATCGATGTAAATACATTAAGTATATATATTTATATTAAATAAATTAAGTATATTAAGTATCATTTCTCTACGGATATTTACTAATTTGAGTATATAATGTAATAACTGTATTATTTAATTAATTTTGTTTTTAAATGTATTTTATTTTTATTATGTGCTATTATCTAAAGTCTTAAAAACTAATTTACTTTGAAACAAATATAAATTTACTAGTTAGTATTCATTATAATATATTAAAATATATTATAAATGTATTTAATAATATAATTATATTATACTAGATGATCCCGTGCACTTCGTTGCTCGTTAAATATACCAACTCTATATGACTCTAACTTTGTTCAACTCGTTATTTAATATTCGGTGGATGATGTTCTAGATGTATCTTAAGTTTTCTCTCCGGAATAAAAATTCTGATTCACAGCAGTATATTATCAGGTAGGCAATCTACCTGCGGTAGATCGCGGACCTAGTGCTGTTTGTACGTACCTTAGTGTATGATTTAAATCTAATAAAGTACCAAAGTTACACCAAGTTTGACATAATACGGTGGATTAATATAATCAATTAATACATAATCCTAACCTAACCTTAACGTACTAAAATCCGTAGTATAGAATTGTATTGTTGACCATTTGCATTAGTATTACGAACTATTTCTATTGCTCCGAATGATGTCATTTGAAAACATGAATTGAATGTTCTAATTGACTTCAGGAACACGTTAGAATCTGGATCTGTACCGATAAGTAAACCGTTAAATGGTTCAGGTGGTGTTTCAATTTCAGGTAGTTGCATCTTTCCTGACGCACAACACATCCAGACTGGCTCATTTTTGAATTTCAGAGCATGCAGTGCGGACATTCCTTGCCCATAGCACAAATTACTACTTTTGAATGAGCATAATATTCAATTTCGGGCTCATACTGGAATGCTAGACGCAGGAATGAATCAGATATATAAGTTCGATTTACCTGTTGGCGTAGTTGGTCATTTGCTCTGCGTGAGTCAACTACGAATCATTCGCACTATCGGATTGGCATTGTTCGTCTGTTATTTGCGCTCTTCTATTACTCATGTTTGTAGCTGCATTTGTTCTACGACAAAAATTGGCATTCTGGCGTCTTCTTGGCATTTTTAATGACACAAACAAATAGAAAATATTCAAAGTACTTATTTATGTTTTTTTTTTGGTTACCTTGCAACGTCGGGAATTCATTATATTAACCACTAATAAATAAATATTATTCTCAAATCTTATAACCCCCATAGAAACTATTTATAAACAAAAACAAAATTTTCTATCGTAAATTTCAAAATTCCTGTTTGACCACCTCCCGGGGGTGGAATTAGGTCCATATATAAACCCTATAAACCCGCTCCACGACATTCTCTATCATTTAAAAAAAAAATCAAGATAATCGGCCCAGCCGTTCTCAACTGATGCAAACTCGAATTTTTTGTCTCCATTTTTATATATATAGATTATATTATATTATATTATATTATATTATATTATATTATTATCTGTTAAGGCATAGCCTTTTTTGATTTAGTAGTTACTTCATTTGACACCGGTCTATTAAGATTGCCATATAATTTACTTTTTTGTAAAGAGTTCTTTGTGTCCATAATATTATACTAAATGATTTTACTAGATTTTGTCTGTTCAAAATTCGTATATTTCATTGACAGGAACGTAAAAACAAAAGAATAATGTAGCCATTTATTTCCCCCCCCCCCTCACCGGTACACTCATAATATATGGTAGAATAAACGGCATGGTGCAGCACGAACCCAATATTGTGGCTGCATTTTTTACATAGGTTTCAGTTTCCATGGTAGTACACTGCAAGTTACTAGGTGGTAAAAGTAACAGTTTCAGTATGTTGTAAAATAACTCGCCAACAATCCGTTGTGGTAACAATTCAACGTGTGTCCTCTCATTCGCTGCATTTTAAATATCCAATTCCGTCGGTCATTAAATGCCGCTTCAGATGGCACGTAACGGACCGCTTGCGGTACTCGTTTTGGCCGTACTCGTATGTCCATATGACTGCCGACCCGTAATGATGGCCTCGAACACTCGCTACGTAGCACCACGGTCTTTTGGAACGGTAGCGATGGTCAACCGGAACGACCCGACAGCCGAAGAAACGGCCGGAGCAAACGGTGACGGACCGCGGTCACCCGGAGCGATGTCGACCGCGATCGGTCAGCGCGGTTGTGCGTCCGTCAATAACAATACGGGTCCGGTCACCCGCCGGAGTTATGCACTTCCTCATAAGTCGTCACACGTCGGCTCCGGTAATCCGCGGCATGACCGCGCCGGAGTCAGCATCTATAACCATCCGTTGTCGTCCCGATCGCCGTTTGCGTTGTTGCTCGTATCATCGAAAACGGGTGGAGTGAAGCATGTGACCCACGACATTCGAGAATCACGAAATCATTTCGTGTTCGAATCACGGCCGTTATCGTCATCAATGACGACGGTTACTACCCGTGCCACAAGTGGTGTTCCTAAATCGTCGCCTTCGTCACGACTCCTAATCTCAAATACTACGATAACGCGTGCCTCGAGTGATCTCAAGACATCTTCGTTATCGCAACACCTGGCCTTCAAGACATCTGTAACGAATGTCAAAGGTAGTGTGTCCGAGTCGTCGTTACGACTCCCAGCGCCGAAGAAAGTTATTACAAGTCCTTTGAGTGGCGTCTCTGGGACGTTATCCATACGACTTTCGACCTCGAAAAAAGTTGTTAAAAGTGCCCCAAACAGTGTTCCTAAATCATCTTTGAAGTCTCAGCTACTAGCCTCAAAAACAACTTTACCTAATCATAATATGTCTAAGTCGTCACAATCCCTAGCCTCGAAAACGGCTAAGACTCGAGTCACGAGTGTTGTGCCCGTTCTATCGTCATTGATCCTGGCTTCTAAAACGGATGTTACGCGCACCACAAGTGATATTTCCATGTCATCATCGGAACAACTACTCTCGAATGTTTCAATTACCACTAGTGACGTCCCTTTATCGTCGCCAAAGCTGGTTTCAAATACGCTTATTACGCGTACCACAAATGGTGTCCTCAAGTCGTCGACGAAACTAAAGCCCTCAAAAAAAATTGTTTCGAGTTCTACGATGAGTGGCATACCTAAGTTGTCATCATCTCAATTTCTGGCCTCAAAAACATCTTCTACACGGGTCTGGGTTGAAGTTCCCGAAGCATCGCTTCTAATCTCGAAAACTTCCTTTACAATGAATAACATTTCCGAGTCGTCTTCGTCGCAGCTGCCAGCCTCAAAAACAGGCATCGTCAGTCGTAAGCTTACTAGGAGTAGAAGTTATTCACGTAACGTTTCGAAGGTTAGACGTATGAATAAAAAAGTCACGCCGCGTTTTGGAACAAAATATGATCAGACGAAAGTTTACAGTGACCATCGAAGCAATTCTTACTCTACACAGAAGTATGATTCTACGGAAATTACGCAAGATCCGTTTCCCTCTGACGATACTGACCAGATTAGGTGAGTATATATATAAATATATTGTGTTCTAACAGAAATTATCTCATTATGATGTAAATATTAATTCCATTGTAGTTATCACTTTAGTGGTCCCGACGATGACGAGTGGAAATATGTGTACGAAGAAAATTCAATTTTCTTTTCACATCGACTATTCATATTTACGATGATCGTTATCCTATTTGTTTTATTGTCGTACCTGATTGTCTACTACTCGTCAAGATTGAATGAATAACCAGGAAAAGATGATTAGTTATGCTTGAGAAACATTAAATGTGTTTGTCATACAGAATACAAACGTCACCATTCGTAGTGTACAAAGTACATATTGGGAACGTATCATAAATGTAAGGACAATGACGAATTAATATTTGGTGTGTAATAAAACCGTCGTGAATCTATTACGTCCTTGCGTGAAGATAGATGTCTTTGTTAATGGTTTACTGGATAACCAAGTTATCATCTTTGTCCCTACACAGTTTAAGGAGTTCTAAATGAAGTTCAGAATATTTATTATGCTTCTGTATTTTACGATTCAAGTGGAGAAATTGACCACTGTAATAACTGACTGGGTACTGTCTGCAACGCATGAAATATTCAGATAATGTGAACTATAAATATTTATTTCCCATATAGACCATAGTGTCTGCTCAAAACTGAATACAATTCTAAAATGTACGGTTTTTGTGCTTGATCTATAACGTATACAAAATCATACTTTTAGTTTATTACCTTATGAGTACCCCTATTATTATGCGACAATTTTTATTGGCTCTTGTATTTTGATTGTATGTTTTATTTGAGAATCTCTTTTCGAAAATTCTTTCTTACTTTTCGCTTGGTATGCATTTATTATAGTTCCTCTCTATGAATTTCATATCGGATTTACGTTTAAAAAGAACCGGATGGGCCTCGCTCTGATTGTATTAAATTTTGAAGAGTTTTTGGTCAACCAATTAAATTTTATAGATGTTTAAAAACAAAAATTTAGAAAAATCGAAAATTTAAATTGTCTATAAATAAGTTAAAATACATCAAAATACTTTGAAAACTTAACCGTATAGAAAACGTGAATATAAAGATTTGGTGAAAATTTCAAGTTGTTGCGATTTTTGGTTTTTGAGTTAGAGCATTTTAAAAAAATGTAATTTGTAAAAACGTGATTTTGCGTAAAATTTCCTGTTTTTTCGTAATTCTTTTATCGTTTTTTGCGATTTTTTTAAAAAGTATTGAAAAGTTGGATTTTAGACTACCAAAGTACCATCTACATTCACTTTCCTTTCAGAAAAGTTGCTACATAAGCAAATCGAAGCATTTTTACTGCCAAAAAAGATGTCGTCGGACACAAAAATAAAAAAAAAAAAAATTAAAAAAAAAAACACACATCATTGTAAAACCAATAGATTCCATCACTCCGTTCAGAATCTAAAAAAAGAAGAATCTAGTCTTTGATCTAGTTCATTCTCATCGGGACTAACCTATCTAATAAAAAACATATAATATATACATTATTTTACGAAGCTGAAATGTTATAATCCTATTAGTTTAATAATTAATTGATCACTGTACGGATCTCGTCAATCGCCAATATCATATAAATACAGAGCTTTATATATGCAATTAAGGTACGCTCGAGTCGGCGTGAAATATAATTGTATTATACAAGGCACATGAACGTCTTATAACGTGTTATAACCATATTTACTGTGTAAAAACTTATTTTGTTCTTACATTTTTAAAAATAAAAAATAAAAATTAATAAAATATGGTTTTGACCATAAAATTGAATTATATATTCACTACTTTTTTTTTAGAACTTTAAGCACCGGTACCTTACTTATACTTCATAAAATTCAATAATTGTACATGAAAAAAATTATAAATTTTAAATATTCTATATTTCTAATAAAATAAAATTTTTAAGTATGCTATGCTATTGTCTTAATACATTTTTTTGTAAAGTGTTAAAAAAATAAAAAGATATTTAGACTATTAGGTTCTGACAATTACTCTTAATACTTAAGATTAAATAATGTATGATGTTTGCGGATGATATAGTTCTGATAGGAGAAAACCTAGAAGTTGTCAATAATAGGGTAAATGAGTGGAGGTTAGCCCTCGAAGAAAAGGGATTGAGAATTAGTAGAAATAAAACTGAGTATATTGAGTATGATTTTGGACAAAGAGACCAAGAAGTTGAAGGAAATGAGGAGACAACTGACAATAGATGGTGATGTGATAGGTGAAGTTGAGAGCTTTAAATATTTAGGATCTTTTGTTCAAAAGGACGGGGGCTTTGACATTGATGTAAAACATAGGATTAAGTGCGGGTGGATGAAATGGAGAGAAGCATCGAGCGTGTTATGCGATAAGAGAATTCCAATTAGGCTGAAAGGTAAATTTTATAAAAGTGTAGTGAGACCAACTATGCTGTATGGTTCAGAGTGTTGGGCGGTTAACAGGAGAATAGAACAAAGTATGAGTGTCGCGGAAATGAGAATGCTTAGATGGTTGAATGGAGTGACAAGAGAAGATAGAATAAGGAATGAATACGTGAGAGGTAGTGTTGGTGTAGCGCCAATTGTGGACAAGATGAGAGAAAATAGGCTGAGATGGTTTGGGCATGTGATGAGGCGAGAGGAAACGAATGCAGTAAGAGTGGTTATGAAGATGGACGTTGAAGGGAAAAGAGGAAGAGGAAGACCAAAAAAGAGATGGTTGGAGACTTTGGAGAATGACATGAGGGCTGTCGGTGTGTGCAGAGGAGATGTGATTGACCGAGTAAAGTGGAGGTGTAGGACAAGGGTGGCCGACCCCAAATAGTTGGGAGGAAGGCGAAGTAGAAGAAGAAGAGAAGAATTATGCAATACAAATTAATGTACTAACCCTAGGGTCACCATAAAACATGTTGTTGAAAAATGCTCAAAACAACCCAAACAGATTTTTAGTAGTTAGTATTTTTCAGTTTAATTGATAATTGCATCATATTTGATTACCAACATTGGTTTCCATACTTTTATATTAAAAATAAAAATGCAATGGAATTTTTAACCAGAAAACAATGAATAAAATATCATATAATTGAGATATTTTTAATTTCCAATTACCACTATTTTGTCTGTAAATCAATATGGAATAATTGAGCAAGTGAATATATTGATGGAATAACAAGGGTGGCCGACCCCAAATAGTTGGGAGGAAGGCAAAGTAGAAGAAGAAGAAGAAGAAGATTTAAGATTAAATAAAAACTTATAAATTCGTCATTTTCGATGCTGATTTCTGATAAAATAAAAATAAAAACCATAAATTACTTTCAAGAAATTATTCCTTTATTTTTAATATTTATTGAGTGTTACTCAATTCAGTACAATGATAAATTGAGAATGTTGTATTAAAGAAATTAGTTAAAATAATAATACGTTTTGCTCACTTAATTTTTAAGTGTAATTATCACTATTAAATTATAAAAATAATACAACTTACCCTTAGTATTGGTAATAACCAATACCGATAATCTACTATTACGTTAATCTTGCATTTGATTGGACATGTAATATTCAGTTTTTCTTTGGAAAACGTTCTCTGTCTTTTGAAAAACTTTTTCTTAGCCCATATCTTGCTAAGAACCAATTACGTTTAGAACAAATATAGCATACATGTTTGTTTTATGCTACTTTCAGACTTAAATTTCCCCCCAAACCAACGTTATAATTCCGATATTAGCCAATACCTAAATATCCAATTCTTGGTCACTCGTCGTAGAAATTTTGAATTTAAGATTATTTTTGCATTTATCAATAATTTGGTTTTTGTGCATCATATTTAATTAAATTTCTGTCTGTCAAATTAAATCAAGCTCCGTTTTTTATTCCTGCTCATTTAAATTTAAAGTCACAATCTTCCAATAGATAGAATTATCAGGTTGGTTAATCAAATTTGAGACGAAATGGACAATTGGACGTTTGGACGCGATGTCATTTAGATGCCAAATAAATATAAATATAAACGTAAATTAATAATTTTAAAATTTAATTTTTCAGTAAAAATTAGCACAAAATGAATGCCTTAGCAAAATCAATATTAATAACTTTAATAATAGGTTGTTATAATATAGGTTAATTTTACTATCGAAATGTTTTGAGCTATTTTTCCCAATAAATATATGATTTCTGGTTATTTATAATTCTAAATATAAACCAATAATTATATATGCATGTAGGTACTATAATAAAAAAGACAGACTTGTACGTTTCCCAGACCACTCTATAAAATTTATTTATTAGGTATTCACGGTTCCAGTTAATTTGTACTTCTTATCTTATAATATAAACGTTGGTCAAGAAAAAGATAACTATATTATCAAAATTATTTATTTTTATATTGCTAAAACACCCATTTTGTGCTAATTTTTACTAAAACATTAAATTTTAAAATTATCAATTTATGTTTAAAATTATATTTATTTAGCATTCTAATGGTATCGCGTTCAATCAGCCGCGTCTAAGTAGCATCGCGTCCCATTATCTTAGACCGAATTCGACACTTGTTCTTTTGTTCTATTAGTTTTTCGCTTTACTTAAATAATTTTACTGAATATTTTAATCTTAGAATTTAAATTTTCCTATAATATTATTAAGTTTAAATTGAACGTTAGATTAAATTTCATTGCCGTTTATTATAACAAAATATAAATAAATTTATACAGAAGTATTGCATAGAATAGCATAGAAGAATGTTTTAAGCTAAAAAAAGAAAAAAAAGAACAATTAAAAAAGTCGATGAGTACCTAGTTTTATACAAACTTTTTGTCAAATTTCCAATCTAAAAAATATATTTATATTATTATAATAAACACGTTCATATTATCTATTAATAAAATCATAATTTTATTAATCAGAGACGAGGCTATAGAGTAAAAAAAGAAACGTTTATGGAAACATGAAATTGTTTAGGGAAAAGAACAACGACTTGCAATGAACTTCGAGCGATAATAAACCTCCAAACCAACAGATATATAAATACGGAAGATCATACTCAATTGGAAGAGTTGAAAGTCTATATTTGAAGTATCTGTCTAAGCTGTCGAGTTATGTGCCCTGATTTCGTATATACAGTAAAAGTATATTTCTAATAAATTATAGTAAATAGTATTCTTGAATGAAATTAAGTTTTAATATTTTTAATTCTGCCTTTGTCAAAAAAAATTGAGTTTTTCGATATTTCGTACTATACTATTTACTATACAGTTTACGTGACATTTCGCTACACAATGTATCTACCAATAATATATGAAGTATTTTCATCATTTCAACAAACATATTATTATACATAACCATATGCGATATATATACAAATAAAATAATACATATATAACAAATGTATAATTTTTAGAATAAATTAATATATATTTTTAGAAACAAATTAAATAATACCAAATACATTGAATTATCAGATAATGTCATAAGTGTCATAAAAAACAACATATTTTATATAGAAATTGTTAAATTATGTAAATGTTGAGGATAAAATAGTATGTTTCATTAAAAGGATCGGTAACAGACAGTTATTTTAGCCAAAACATCCTAAACATTTTTGACCATCTTACCGATCGTAGTTCATATTTTTCCAATATATAATTTCTTAATTCAAAAAAGTAACTAAAAGCAATAAATATATTAAATTCAATATATTATTGTACCAAATAAAAAATAAGAAAACTAATAACAATAGGTGAATGAATAAAGTTAAATGTATATTTATGCAAATAAAATAGGTGCAATAAAAACCCACTACCTAGTGCTGTATAAAAAGCAATATCATAATTTCATATCTGTAGGAAACAGTACTATAAAACATTCATTTTTGTGGCAGATAGGTACTATTAATAGTTCTATGAGGAAGTATTTTTAACACAGTTCCCGCTCAGTTCTCGGCTAACACGCAAAAAAAAAAAGTATTATCAAAGATAAAATATACTTTGATAATACTTTTTTTTGTAATGAATTTGTAATAATATTATAAGATAAAATATACTTTGATAATACTTTTTTTTTTGTGTTTTAGCCGAGAACTGAGCGGGAACTGTGTAATAATATTTTGTAATAATATTAATAATAATAAAAATTTGTAATAATATTATAAGATAAAATATACTTATAATATTATTACAAATTCATTGATAATATCGATGATTATTATCGTATTTATCCACAAAGTATCAATATCACGGTTAGTTACCGTTATTCGAAGTATACCAATAGCTTATTATTTCTTTAAAGATATTATAAAAAGATAAGATTATACAAAAAATTGAGGAAGAATCGTATAACTACACCATCTATAAAATATTTATCTAAACAGTTCAATAAAATCCATTATCTTTTAAATAAACATTTTATGATTGTAAAGTCAATCTATAATCAATTTAAAATTTAAATTATGTATATTTTACATAGTCCACATGTCCAAACGAATAAAATATTTGTATGTACATATGTATTAGAACTTATAGGTTATTATAATATATTAAAACAACACAATGTTTAAGTGAATAAATAAGCTTTATTTTCATATTTCTTTACATAAATAAAATGATAACAAATAAATTGTCTTTTTGGTAAGATAAATTATAATGGAAAATAAAATATTTTATCTGAATAATTATCACAATTATGTAGAATAATATGAAAACGTGATAAACGTATATGGCTTGTAGTCATTGTGGTCAATATGGCAAGATCATTCTCTACAGAAAAAATAAAAAAATACAATTTAAAATATTATTTTATATAAGTAAATCAAAAATGTAATGATTAATCATGACAAAATGTTATCGGTAAGAACTGTAAAAATACAAATTGCATATTATTATACCTATATTTCGTATACGTTTCATACGATCGTCAAATTATTGTCTTGGTCTTGTGGATGGTCTGCTATTACTTGTAAACGACGATACGGTACGATTCGCGAAACGTATACGCACGTCCTGTACAATCATGTTTGGCGTCAAAAATTGTTGGAGGGTCACCACGCCGTTGCGAGGTACCCGGTCGAATGGATAACCCATGGACCTAGAGTCCGGATAACGAGCATTGCGCAGACCACAATAACTGGAAGCGTCGTCACATGTTTGATTGGCCCCTTGTGCGTTCTCCACCTAAATTGTAATCAATAGGAATCGGTATATTATTAACATTAGCTCGATATCAGTGAGTCCTCTAATTAATCGATTTTCGAAACACTCGGAGGACTCGTTGTTGGATGAGATAAAGTACGTATAGTAATTGTTGGTAATAGATCCAGTTCAGATTTCTGAACGCTAAAATAATTTTTCCAAGAAAATATTGATAAATCGAGTAAGTAAATGAGAATCTGAATAAGTCATTATAATATTGAAACCAAATGGATATTAAATAACAAATTTACCTGATCGATCGCGCCGTCAGACACCATGACAAACAACTGGCATTGTAGTCCTTCTGCAGACCCTTTAGGTATTAACAAGTTTTGAGGCCATCCACATCCACAGAAATTAAATGCTTCCGCTTCAGCGGTATTATCAGCAGGTCGGTTATTATCTAAGTTTCGATAAACTGCTTCATGCGGTATAGTTACCGAAGACTCCAAAGATGAACGAGTTATTTCATTTCTTCCTCTCTTCACTATATAATTCATTAGATTTAATAACTGTATTTAATTAATGGAAACTTAAACCAAAAAGTATACCTACTATGTTTTAGTTAAATTATTGTATTAAATTACATATTAATATGATTTGTAGTTTGTAAAAAAATTTAGGAATTGAAAGCTTTTTCTATAAAAAACCACTCACAATATTTCAAATAATCTATTCGATACTATAAAACTTACGTGATACACTAAATTTGTCAAGTTCCACAAATAACTTCCTTTGGTCTCTGAATATAATTGGTGAACCACGTTCATCGAATTTGGGAGCGATAAAAATACGAACCCTTCCAGTTCGTTGGTTTCCATTATTTTCAATCTGAATAAATAAATAACATATGGAAAGAGTTTATTATGTAGTTTATTATGGTAATGTGTTGTATTGTGTCAGAAGTATATATTTAAAACCTGTTTATATTTTTTTATATTATTATAAAATAAAATAAATCAATATTTAATGATAAAATAAACAAAATATATTTAGAATATATACTCACTACAATCTTATAATTGAACGGAGCATGTTGTAAATGAGTGAATCGAGCCAATACTGATCCACGTGGCATAAAATCTAAGCCTCTAGATAGTTCAACGTTACTTTTTTGCCAAAATGTCGAAAACTCGTTACGTGGTATTCCGGTAGCCGATACTTCAACACTTTGCACTCTCACATTTTCAAATGTCAACTATTTTAACACGAATATGGTCATTAAAATAAAATCTTTTTGAAAATATATCAAGTTTTTACATTTTGGACAGGGTAACTAGGTATTGTAGATTTAAATTCTTGGAATATGTCGTCAATATACGCATGCCAACGGTAAAATACAGGATCACGCATTGCAGTTGCCGAATCGCCCATAACACCAAATTTTTCCTAAACATAAAAAAATGTTCTTGTATTTTATTTGTTAAATTCAAGATAATACAATAACGAAAAAACATTAATATATTTACCAAATATCTACCGTCAGGATCATGAATGTATGAAATTGCATTATGACCTTGGTTATGTAGAGAACCATATAAATTTGGATTTTGGCTCAATATAGAGGCTTCAATAAGATTACCCAAAATATCAATTCCTCCTTGCTCGGTTAATGGAACTTGTTGTCCGTTGGTCTATTATGAATACAAAATTAAATGTAATATTATTATTAGTTATTTGACACAAAATATATGTCTTAAAAGTTCTTTATTATTTTAATTGTTGACTTGACTTAAATTACCGACATCATATTTTAGTTTTATTTTTAAAAATGTACTGTAATTACGTTAACAATAAATCCAGAATGTATTGCTTTGAATAATCGGTCTCTCCATCGCTCTAGATCTTCAATGTCAAATGATATTTGATCTGCTTCTCTGTTAATATTCTGTTGTACCAAAAACAAACGATTCAAATTATTTCAAAAATCAACAAATAAAAAATGTTCTTTATTGATAAAATCAAACATTACACTAAGTCGTGAATTTGCAAATCTCGACGGCCACACTCCGTTACTCAAAATATTATCTAATTTTGGGAAATAAGCTTCCGCTATTGGATCATTCCAATGAGTCAAGCGTTCAACTCTATTCATTCCATTGCTCAACCGTTCCATATTGTACCTAAATTAAAATGTAAAAATATTCAAATATTTATCATCAATAAAATTTCTTCGGAATGAATAAAAAAAAGATAACTAAATAATTATTTTAATAACAAAACAGCGACACTCTTATATTACGATTAAACAAATTGTCAATAATTAACCTGGCAATAATCTGTTGATGCATGTAAAAAAAAAGTTCACCACGTCTATCTTTATTGACAACATTTAACGGTCCCTCAAACGGATATACCAAATGCCAATGCCAATGATGAAGATTTAGTCCAATATCTTCGCGGAAATAGCTAAGTTTATGCTCCGGATCTAAGTCACTGGCAGTAAAATCTTGAGGTATTTCAATGGGAACCTATTACACGGAAAGTATGTATTTCAAAAAAGTTTTAAAATAGGATTCATGATAGTAGCAGACCGTGATAATAAACTGAAAGCCTTCATTATTTAATAATAACTTTAAAATACATTTTATAATAAAAATATAATTTAATAGTTTAAACTACAAGTAAGAGAAAATAGAATAAGAGTAAAAATTACAATTTTAGTATAATAAATTTAATAGCACCAAACATCGTAGATCATTCTTCTGTTGTTTTTTTTTTTAATACAGTTACAAATAATTCTATAATATACTATTAATAAATAAAACTAGGATCGGTAAACAGAGTCCTAAATAATTGTGTGAATAATTTGGTTAGGTAAATTTAGTCCGAAAAGTTTTAACTTTCTATGTAAATTGAGACCAAAAAATTTTGTTGAGGTAATTTAAGTCATACAAATAGATACATACATAAAAATAAGTTGCAAAGAGGTAATTAAAATGAAAAAAATAACAAAGAAAAATATTTTTTTTAAAACAAAGAATGGTTAAATATGAAAATAAAAATATTTCATAACTTGAATTTATTAAAAGTATATCATACATTTTTACTCTATATATAATAAAAAAAATAGTAATAACATATAAAAATATTAACTAAAAAAATTATTAAAAACAAAAAACCACTCTTTTAATCACGCCTATTAACACGGACAGTCTTAATTAGGACAAACTTAAGCTTGTAAAAGTGAGAAGGAAAATATATTTTTATACCTACATAAACTTTTACAGACCCTTTATTCAATTTAAAAAGGTATTTTGGATTTAATTTACCTATCCCCAAATAAAACATTTAAAGTTACATCCTCCCCCTTCCCCATAAAATACCGTTGTAATAGACTATTGACATTTCT
Organism: Sipha maydis; assembly: GCA_034509805.1. NCBI lineage: Eukaryota > Metazoa > Arthropoda > Insecta > Hemiptera > Aphididae > Sipha > Sipha maydis. Next base: position 255,537 of record JASXSY010000270.1, read on the forward strand.
GTCCACTACTTTACGACCAATACATACTCTGGAACCAACTGGTACAACTTCCGCTTCCTCTCTGGCTCGGGAAAAAATACTTGGTCCCATGTATAAACTCGGAAACATCTCAACGTGTGAGGGCAACCGTAAATTACGAGTTTCAGGCTTATGTAACATAACTACAGATAGGGCATAAACAAACATGTACGAGTTGACTCGATCGCGGCAGTATACTGCTAACGACAAGAGATCGTCAAATGATTTCGTAGCTATAGAACATAAAAAAAAAATAATATTACAAAATAAATTCTTTACTTCATGTATTTTTCAATCTTTCTTACATCCAAAATTCAATGTAATTATACTTTTTCAATAAACATTGTGTTAAAAACAAATGGATACTTACCCATAAATGCTTCAATGAGCATTGAAGCCATCTTACTGTGAAGCGGATTAAAAAGCGAAAATGATGCATTTCTGGAAAGTGATAATGGAAATGATAGGTCTGGAATATTTTTCAACTTCTTGACAGAAATATTTTTATCTCCAGGAAAGCGATTATGAATGTCAGAAACCAGTGGTTTATATCGATCGATCTAAATAAACATATAAAAAACATATTGATTCAACCCCTATTGTTTTCATTACTTCTTTCGTTGTATATTTTTTATGGCACATAACATACAATACATTTCTTTATTTCTTATTTATTTCTATATAGTATAATATATCTGTATTTTAATATTGTGAACGCCCATACATGGTTTATAAAACTATGTAAATGTACCACAATACTGAATTTTAAAATATAACTTACCAAATATTCAGATGGTACATCGAAAGAAACATTATTTTCTCCTTTAGCGACAAATAATGGTTCTTTAGGACGATCGAACAAGTATAAAATGCTGCTTCTATCCGCCATGATGTATGATTATCTAAATTTACATATTAATTAGAATGCTTTAAAATACAAAAGCATAAATACTCGAATTATTTATAATCATTCATAAATCAGCGAAGCAATATTATTAATTTCCTTTTATCTTTTGATTTTATAAACAAAATATGTTTTTAGTATACATATAAAAATAAATATATTTAATAAATTAAATTATAAATCCAAATTAATGACTATAATAGGTCAACATATAACTTCATACATTTCTTAAATTTAAAAGTGGTATTTAAAATAAATATTGAATATTTTTTAATGTATAGTTGTTAAAATAAAAATGTTTAATTTAAATATCATATAATTATTTTAATTATTTAATAACCCATGCGTTTGATTTTTTTTTTTAAAAATTAGATTATATTTTACGTGATTATTTTTATCATTTTATTTGATTAAAAATATTTTGAAAGCTTCAAAATTTTAATGTATCTATATTAATATATAATAAAATTAGTTAATTTAATAATACATTTAATATTTACCAGGATCTGTAAATGTCAAAATATATTTTTTTATTGAAAGCAACTTTATAGAGAGATATATCTCGACTGATGTAAACTCAGTTGATTTACTCTTTTATATCAAATTGAGAGTACAACAGTTAAGATTTGACAGATTTGTGGTAAGCATTTATTTCTCATTTAATTTGAAATGGAAAAGCTTAATCATGGTTTTTCATTTTTAACCGTATTGATAAGATAAAATGTTTTAGTTTGAATATGGTGGTTAATACATATTACTCGTGAGAACTTTTGGAATTCACAACAGGATGTTCTGGTTTAGTAAGATAATATTTAAATCATTTAACGAAGTTAGATGATAAGTTGTTTATTAAAATAATACTTTCTATAATTTATTTTGAAAATTCTTGAAATTTGTTAATATTAATTTTGCACCCTTTTGAAATTAGTGCATTGTTTGTGTACAATAATATTGAAAAGCATTGAAACCTGCTTTCGTATCAAATACAAATTACTTAAAAAATAAAAATTCATAAACTTTTATTAAATTTATAAAAATAGCTAAACCTATATTTACAAATACTAATTAGTAATAAAAATAAATGATTTGAATGACACTTTTTTGAACACTTTATAATTGCATATAAATAATATTAAAAACTTATTTGCATCATATCGTGGATAACTATAAAATTTATTACTCAGAAAATATAAATGTTTTCTTTAGTAATAACTTACCTTTATCACATTTTTACACTTTTATGTAACATAATCTAATTTAAGAACCTATAAAGATTATAGTCAAGTTTAACATTCATAAGCATGACTCATCGTTTCTCGATTTCAATATATTTTTGTAAAGTTCAAATTTTCATTTTTTTATTTTTTTTTTAATTCACTACTATATAATATATAAATATATAAATATATTATACTTTTTATTATCACTTTTTATTATCACTTTTTATCTCAATTAAGATTTTTTTTTATTCGCAACCCAATTGTTACTTTTATATTTTAAACTAGAATCTCTTTCTGTATATATCAAAGTACAAATATTTAATATTGAACACTAGATCTAAGCGGTTGAAATTAAAATTAACTGAATAAAATTTAAATTTAAATTTTATTAATAAATTATTTCTTCTCTACCTAAAATATTGACATACATTTTACAAATTTTTTACTTGGATCTGACTTTTTAAGCTTGAACACACAAAGTCAATTTCACAAAACGCCATGGAAAAATGCAGTTTTCGATAATCGAAATTTATGAAACCTATGAAATCATGAAACATTTTAACATCCCAATCGAGAGAATATAAAATAGGTTTTGTTTTGTATTATGAAAGCTTTTACGAACGTGTTTTTTGTTACAAGAATTAACTAATTTAGTTGATTGTTTACTAGAATTTTCAATTCGATTATGTGAAATGCTATTTGCACAGTGCTACACTTCTGATCTACCATCTTGAGATATTTAAGTTTTTCCTACATACTTTACAATAACCATACTTTATAATACTTTATAATAACAATGCATTATTTATTAGAGAATTGTTAATATATAATTTAGGTATAAATTTGGTTTACTTATTTACGTATTTCTTGGTATAGAAATATTTACAAATAACTGTAATATTTAAATATATGTGTTTTCATAAAAGTTTAAATTGGGCCGTCAACTACAAAAATTTGGACCACCCTTTATACAATTTTAGAAATAGACAAATTATTACTTTCTTTAAGTTCCGGAAAAAAATATGTCCCGCATAAACTTTGATCGGGACGCGGGTAAACAACATAAAAATCGTGAATATTTCACTAAAATTGGGGTGGTTGGCAACCTTGAATAAAAATGAATTTTCTAAAATCTAAAAATTCTAATTTTAAAAAAAAATTACAGCTTTAAAAATTAGACGTTTTAGTAAATATGCCAAAAGGGTAATTTTTAAAATTAATAAATTTTATTTTTTCACATGAATAGGACAGAAACTTTCAATATTACAATTATATGTTCCAAATATGTTTGAAACATAATACAAGTATCGCTTCGACCAGTATTCATGAGATATCTAAACAATTAGTTAAATTTTTATTCATAATATCAAAGATCAATAAGTATAAATCCAAATAAATAATCGTTGTCCCTGGTTACCGAAGGTTCGAAATTTAAATGTATAGGTTTGATATAATTATTATATTGATTCCTGCAAAATGTATTATTTTTATACGGATAACTTATCTTACGTCCCAACAAATCTATTAATATAACTCGAGTTGAAATAAGGAATAGTAGCCATAGAACATCTACTTATTATACAAATTTGTATACTTATTCTTATTGATATATATCAATAATAATAATCAATATCAATAATATTTTATTCTTATCAATTATTTATACTTAATCTAATATGAAATTATTAGAGAAATTCAGCAGTATTTTTTATAATAATTTGATATAATTATTTCTATAAAATTAAATCAAGAAATATAATATACCCATAAAAGGATTTAAAATTGTTTTTTATCAAAATATAGTAATAAAACTGAGACTGATTTCCGAAAAAAAAATTGTTTTAAATAGTTAAGAAATAAACGGTTAGGTATTAGTTGTATGATAATGATCTAAGTCCTTAAACACTATTAACATAATCCAACTCTTTGAAATATCTATCTTAGGTCATCCTATCAACTGATACATATATATATATTAGGGTTGATAGTTATAGGAAATAAAAAAAACAAAATATGCACGAAAAAATGACAAAATATACACAAAAATGTTTCAAAATATGCATTAAATACGCACAAAAATTTAATAAATACGCAAATATATATTCTGAAATTCCAAAAAAAAAAAACACATCTGATGTTGTTAATAATCAATAATATACACAAAAACTATTTATAACTGAAAAAAATGTATAGTTGGTTAGCATTTTGAAGATAAAAAGTACTTAACATAAGTAGTTCGACATTTAAACGTGATAGACTAAATGTGTATCACATCGTTGTTATTAAATTAATTGTTGACTGTGACGCTGGCAAAAAATATCTTCATTGATAATTTTGAATTTTATATATTCAATATTAATTGAAATATACCGACGAGGAAAATAAAATTTTAAATAAATAAAATTTTATTAATATTTTTTTAGAAAAATATGAAATATGCATAATATGAGTATAAAATCAATAAAATATGCATTTTTTTTTAACTAAAATAGACAAAATATGCAAAATATTAATTTTTAATATTTTAACTCACCATTATATAGTTCAGATTTTTAGCTTGATCTGCTATAAAGTGGGAACATAGAGAACAATATGCAATTCCTACAACTCACAAACCCTATATATAATAATTTTAAATAATAATTAGCTGTGTAGCATTTATTTTTTGCTATTGACTTTTGGTAGACCCTATCTATAATTTCAAAACATACTCAAGCAAACAAGGCAAATATTTTCATTTCAGAGTAGTCCATAAATTTTAAATACAATTATTTTTTAATAAAAAAAAATATTTTAATAATTGTTGTACATAAATACTTAAATAATTTAAGTATTTATAAATATTATAATAATTATAATAATTATTAGAGCTAGGATTTTGGTGACTTTAACCTTTTAGATTCTGAACGGAGTGAAGAATGTATTGATTTTACAATGATGTGTGTTTTTTTTTTTTTTTTTTTTTGTGTCTGTCGACACGATTTGGGGCAGTAAAAATGCTACGATTGCCTTATGTAGCAACTTTTCTGAAAGAAAAGTGAATCTATTTGGCTTTTATTAAGCTATTTATAGACAATTGAAATTTTCAATTTTTTTAAGTATTATTTTTTTAAATAACGATAAAATTTTTTCGGCTGCCCAGAAAATCTTGAAAATTTAATACAAGGTTTCTTATAAGTTGTTCCTTAACTGATAAAAAAAAATCTAAAATCGTAAGTCACAATTTTTTTTTATAAGTGCTCAAAGTTCCAATTTATACGAAATATATAAAAATCACGATAATTTGCAAGTTATTTTGTAGATAAAAATTCATAAAATTTTTTCTGTTCATACTTAAGGTTCAAAATTTTAACACTAGGTTATCTATAAGCTACTCTTCAAAAATCTTTAAAAAAATTTCTACCGGAATTAGAGGAAAAAATTTTATGACTGTTTGAAATTTAAATATTTACGAAATTGCATAAAAAAGCGTTTATTCTCAAACGATTTTTAATATTTGTTATAATTCAAAAAGTATAAGTCGTAGATTTTTGAAATTTCTGCCAGCTGTTAATATTGGCATTTCCTTTATGTCATATTTTTTTCAAAATATTATATTGATTTTTAAGCCACTTATAGGCATTTAAAATATTCGAATTTTTTACATTTTTTTTATAATCGGTGATAAAAAAAAATTGGCTCCTACAAAATATTTGAAAATTTAATAGAAGATTTCACAGAAGTAGTTCTTAATGTCATTCAAAAATTATTAAAATCCATAGGCACAATTTTTTTTTACAAGCATTTGAACAGCGAATATTGACATAAAATTACTTGTAAAATATAATATAATGTAGAATGTTCTAGACTGACAAACTATATCGCTGTATGCAACTGCCAACCCATCCTAATTGAAAAATATATTTATCGTTTCAAAATAAAATATACTTTTTACAATTTTTATAAATAACAATGTATTATATCCTAGACAAACATATGAACTCCGTTCAGAATCGTTATTCGTATACAATGATATCTATCATTGCATTCAAATTTAACAAATCCATTATAATTATGACCTATCCTATAAGCGAGGTGCACTCCACCCCTAACTGTACAGCAGAGCGAGGCCCATCCGGTTCTTTTTTTTCTTTAAGTGCTATACAGTTTTAACCAAAAACTTAATTTGTTTCGTAATACAATTTAGAATGAGTAATTTTTATTTTAAATTTTTTTTGCATTTTCGCATTTTTTGTGTTATATAAATTTTATTGAATTTTTAAGGTCATTTTTACAAATAATACGTTCATTTTGTGTATTTAAACTCATTTTTGTTTATTTTAAGTTTTTTAATATGTGTTATATAGGTGTAATATATGTTATATAGGTAATCTCAATTATAACCTATAGTGCCATGTATATGTCCCCAACCCCACCAATAAAAATCTTGATATTTTTTTTTATGTCAACACTTAGCACCCAATTAGCAACAATTTGCAAGAGTATTTTCACAATTTATTTATCATAAAACAAAAAAAAAATATGGGGAGAGGGCTGGAAACATAGGTCCCTAGCCCCGCCAAAGTCTCAAAAAATTTTTTTTTTAAATATTTCTTTAACAATCATTTATCAGCTAATTAATAAGGATTAGTAAAGTGATTGCAGAAATTGGCAAATCAACATTTTGTCCGAAAATTAAGTTTCTGAATTTCGCATGTCTCCATTCTATTATTTAACGTGTTATTTAGATTATTTATTTATTATAACCATAATGGTTATGATCGGAAAATTGTTGTGCAAGTTATTAAAATTAAAACCCATACAATATACGAGTGCAACCATAAAAAATACATTATTCTTATGGTATTTAAAATTATAAAGTTCTCCAATTTATAAATTCAAAAAAAATTGTAACCCGATGGTATATGGTTTGATAATTGGATGGGAATTAGTTTTTATGTACTAAACTATTTGACAATTTGAAATTCGTCGCCACTTTAAAATCGAAACAAATTTTAAGACTAAAACTAGTAATTATAGTAGGTACCATCCGACCACTCACCTACTCCTTTAATTCATTAGACTGATTTTTCTATTAATTTATTATACCTAATTATATTTGACTAAAATTATAATATTTTATAATAATTTCATTACCATTTTATCTGTAACAATAAATAGTTTGTACAATACATGATTGATATGTGGTTATAAAAATAATTTAAAAGTATCGACTATTTTCATGTGTGGTATTGAGTTGTGGAAATAATGTATTCACATGATATCTCTTAGTTGTCGTGTATTCGTAATTATGTTTGATATCGGGTTAGATATGTTTAGTAATGGGAAATGTCGTGATTAAAAATTCATTTTTTTTTTTTTTGTTATTTAAGAAACTAAAAAACAACAACATTTTATGTAATAATTTGATATTAAATTAAAGCATAGCACAATATAAAAACTGACGAGATACAGAAGTGTAATGAAATATAGGAATGAGTGACAGATATAGAAGAAATATTCTTTTACTTTTAAAATCAATTTACTATGGATTTCGAAAAACGATTCATTGAGCTAAGATAGTCAAGTGGATCAGTTTCTATGTCTAAAACAGTGGTTCTCACCCTTTTATAATCCTAACCTTTTATTTAAATTCAGTTTTGGTGACCAAAAAAAAAAAAAAAATCACAATTGCCAATACAGTTTTAATTAATTTATTATTAACATACAATTGGTAAATATGTATATTTATCTATTCACAAATAACTAAATAAAAAAATTTAGAAACATATAAATAAGAAACTGATAAATAAACATGACTTACATTATTCATAAAATTATAAAAATGTATTCATTACTTGTTTCAAATTTAACTTGAAATTAATTTATGGCCCTTTATTGCTGAATACTTTCCTCCAGTTCTTCGATGTTTGGATGTATATTCATCGAGAGTACACATCGTATACGTTTTGAGTATCAAGGTGATTTCTGTACTTGGTTCTAATCACAACTAACACAGAAAACCCGGCTTCACATATGAGGTTGGGAATGGTTTTCAAATTATTTAGTTAAATTTGGTATTTTTTAGCTGTGCCTAAAATTGAGTTAGACTCTTCGATAAAAATTTTCTTTTAAAAATTGAATAGTTTGAAATTAAGAAGTCCTTTTTGGAATCCTTAAATACTTTCACTAACTTTATAAACAGAAATTTCAAATGGATTTCTCACCCAACTGCATTAACTGAATTCTGCGTTTTCTGGTACATTTCGATGGAGATCTAACTGTAACTTTTCCAAGTACTCTTGAAACAATAATTTTAAGTCATCTATTGTAACTAAGGTTGAATCTTCAAGAAATTAATTTAAAACAGGAAACCACTTTAAAAGCCTCTGTGACCCTAAATTCGGGTCGTGACCCGAGGTTGAGAACCGCTGGTCTAAATTCCAATTACAGTTTACATTACCAGCATCACCTACATTATTAGGTACTTAAAATAATATATCAGTTCTACATAATAGTAATACATAATATATTATGAATTACGTTTCAAGATTTGTTGTAAAAACAAAATTATTTTAGGAGAATAAATGTACTAAAATATTTTTTGGAAATTATATTATACCTATAGAATTGTGATATTAATATACAATGATCATTTCAAGTTTCAATGATAAATTTTTAATTCACGACAAAAAATATAAATTTTTGCGATAACCGTACGCGATACGTTTTGCCGTTCAAACTAGATACAAGTAAAACGTTATTGGTGGTTTGTTATTTTTATATACAGATAGCGCTTATCGACATTTATCAATTAATTTAGATAATTTTTGTAAAATCATATTCTGCTAACAATTTAATTTGTTATTCAAATTTCACAAATGTAATAATCCATTTTAAAATTATTGACTACTAATGTAACACACGTGACAAATTTAATATAAATTCAGAAATACTTTAAATAGAATATAATGCAATTTTACATCCTATTCTTAAAGACAAAGCCATCGTTGTTATAAACCATGAAGATGGTTGATTATAAGTTAGAATCAAATATGAATACTTATCCATCGTTGACATTCAAATGCAGAAGTAACGATATGAAGTCATTGAATATGTGAGTTACAACTGATGAAGCTTTTATATAATGATCTAAGCGATGCCTCACACACACGACGACAGTTTCATAATGAAATTAACTTCAGCAGTTTAAAATAATATTCATTGTCACTCACACTAGGGACATAAATTCTGCGATAGTGACTGTCATGACACAAAAATTCATTTGTATATATACAGAAACGTCCGAAAGAAACTACACTGATAAAAAATTCACGACCGTGTCACATGATGAGTGAAAAAAATTTCTGAAGATTATTTAAAAACGTGTATTATAATTTATAATATAATTTAGCTAATTCATTTTTATATTTGACATATTGAGAATTCCTTAAACAGGAATTACTTTCATAATCTGAGATAAGTTTGTGTTTATGTCCGTTCTTTTTTTGTGGATGACATAATATTAAGTTATTAATGATAAATTAAGTGTATATAAATATTATAACATTTATATATATATATACAATGTGATCACGATAAGTGGAAAAACTCAATAACTATGTATAGGTTTAATTTATTTTAATTCTGATTTTTTGGCTAACTAATAAACATAATTATACATATTTTCAAGTAATTAGACTAGTTTTGTGACAGTTAATTTCACGCATGCGCACAATAACTTTTTTTTTTTAAAATATGATCTATTTTTTACCACAAATTATTTTTCTTTGAATTTTTTAATGAATTTTGATGGTTGAATTTATTTTCTAAGTTGAAAAATGGCCGAGTTATAGCAATCTGAATTTATGTTATTTACACGGGTTGACAGATTACATAATACGTAGTTATCAATAATAAATACGTAAAATAAAAATACAAACATTGATTTCTTTTTATTCATAAAAGTTAAAAAGAAATAAAAGAACATTCATTTGATAAGAAATCAAGCAGAGAAAATGTATTGTTCAATCATAGTTGCTCGGATAATGAAGAGCATAGGTTTCTTTGGCAAGACGTGTATTTTTTTTGCATTCCCAATATGTAAAAAGCATGTCAACTTTTTCTAAATTTTTTCCATAATAACTAATACATAAATATTAAATCTGGTTTAAAATCATAAAATATCGATTTTTTATTTCTTATTAGTTACTGGCACTTACTGCAGAATAATATCGACTGAGAACAATTTTTGAATTATAACTGGTACCTATTCCCGTATGATATTATTTATACATTATAACTACAATACAATTACTGAGATAAGTTTAATAAATATAAACACAATAGGTTAACAAGTATTTCATAAATTGAAATAGTTATTTTTATTTTTACGTACCTATTTATTACTGTATTTTTTACATATTGTTTAATCTGTTATACCCGTGCAAATAACATAAATTAAAATTGCTATAACACGGTAATTTTTCAACTTAGAAAATAAATTCATTAAAAAATAGGTAATGCTTTAAAAAAAAAAAAGTTATTGTGCGCATGCGTGAAATTAAGTGTCACAAAAATAGTCTAATTATTTGAAAATACCTATGTATAATTATGTTTATTAGTTAGCCAAAAAATCAGAATTAAAATATATGAAGTCTATTACATAGTTATTGAGTGTTTCCACTTAATATGATCACACTGTATATAAATATGTATATATATATATATATATGTAAATATTGAATTAATATAATTATTATAAATACCAATTAACTATATTATATTTAATAATAACGGTGTATATTTAAAAATAGTATACTGTAGAAAACTGTAAGATGTGATTATAAACTGTTTTGATGTATCAAAAAAGCTGACAGTAGATTAATCCCACTGTCGACGAATATTTCGGCCATATTCACACCTTAATAAAAATATATAGATAATTTTAATATATAGTTAATCAATAGTATACGAGTATGTTTTATTAATATTTATAAAAATTGCGATATTCGAGTGGAATAATATTAGAAAATTATTCTTCATGAAATAAATATTTGTTTAAAAGATTTATATACATACAGTACTCAGCTGTGCAAGTACAATGATACCCTCTTACTAAATAAGTGTTTCGAATACATTTATAATTAGCTAATTATGCTAATTATCAGCTATTGTATATAATTATTAAATTATAATTAATAAATGATAAACAAACAACAATAAACTAATTTATATATTTAAAAGTAATTTAAATCTAAGCTTGACATGTTAAGTATTAAAAAATTCAACAGAATAACAGTATGACTTTTTTTAAATCTTGATCCCCCCCTTTCATCACCATAAATAAATACGTAGAGGAAAATTGAATAATACATTATACTCATATTATTATTAATGTAATAGTATTAATTATAATTACTATATTTTAATTATTTATTTTTACTTGATTTATAATTAAAAATAATTTAATATAATCATTGTAAAATTTAATCATCAGCTGACTAGTGCAATGACCATTATTTTTCAATTTAAACTCGTTGAAGTTCAATATTCCATTTATCTGACAAGAAAATATTGAAAGTAACTCCAGGAATATAAATAATATCACTAATACAAAATGCATTTTAAATAGGTGAAACTAACATGCATATCGATAAAATATACTTATTCTGATAAGAAAATGATTATACCAATCAAATATCAGTTATTTGAAATTGTTGTTGTTATTACAAAGGCTTGTTTATATTATAATTAGCCCTATTTACAGGTATTATGGATATTCATTAGATACAACCACAAACTATTTGCACCTACCTTATAAGTTAACACTTAATAGTTTTCCTTCATTGATTATATAATAAACTATAAAATCAATTTATTATTAAATTTTACATAGATACAAATAGCAATTGAAATATTATCAAACTTTCTCGATCACTCTCACACCACTTTCTCTGTCGAAGAACCCCACCTTTTTTCTTCACCACAAATTTCCTCGAATACAATTTCTAATAGATCACATTTATAAGGTTTTACTAAATTTTCAGTATGAAATTAGAAATATTTTGGAGAGGTATTTTCTCTTTTATAAGTCTGTCGAAGAAGTAAATTTATATATTTTGTTACCGAAAATAACAAAATTATCACATTTTTTGTACATCAAATGGTTGATGTAAAACCGTTAAGAATTTTTTTAATAATCTATTTATTTCTTCAAGAAGATAATGGAGGCTCCCTGAACAAGTTCAAATTATATTAAATAATATTACTACATTAATATATTACATACCAATTTTTGAAATAAACTAAATGTTACACACCGTCGGTTGTCCCACAACTTCAACGGATGTGGAGGGGATTTGTTGAATACAGATGAACGAACACAAATCAGTAAAAATTTCAATCTTGAAAAATCGAATTTTCTGGAAGCGTATCAAACGCTGGTGTAACTTGAGCATGACGGAGCGGGAACAGTGTCAGTACCGTATTTAGGATTTTTAGGCCATCATAGCTGCTATAATAACTATAATAACTGTAATAGCTACTGTAATAACAATTACTTTAGTAACACAATGTTTGCATTTTTAATTAAAATTATTAAAACCTATAACATCGTTAATCTAAATAAACAAAATAAGAATAAAATATTTATCGCTGTTGTGTCATACTTTTAAGAAATAAAACCTTTATAAAGACAAAAGTAGTATAATAATTATTAAAAAATTCAAGTAGAAAAAAAGGTTATTGATCAGCAAATCATTCCGGCTCTCTCTACAACTGTTGGTGTTCACTGTCTTGTTAACGTCAGAATAAATGCCGATATCGACTAAAAATTTAAACATACAAGATGCATAGGTGTACATAAAGGGTGCTTAGCTCCCTATAGGTTTTGTACAAATATTCTCAGAGTCCCCGTATGATTAATTATAAAATTATAACAATGCCTATAGACCATCATTGTAAATGTTGATATGAAAATTTAAAAAGATTAATAAACTAAATCTCCCATATTTATGTGTAATTGTGAAATTGTTTTTTTTTTTATTATTATTTCGGAATTTATAATAAAATTATTCACATGTCTTACATAGTGTACATAGTTTTTTTTTTTTTCTATACCTAAAATTAATCGATTTTCTTGTCTGAACGGTCCACAAACAGCATTTTGCATATGTGTGCTACGGAATGATCGATCACAGCGCAATTGAGGAAAAACGAAAACGTCCGAACACCGCGACCGGTTGAAATTCACGCAAAAGTCATTGCTAAACGCTTTTAAATTTCATGGAGAAAAAAAACGCATTAACAAGAGTTATAACAATTGTTACTCGTGAGTCTTGGAATTTAGTCGGTATCATAGCGGGGCGGGGGTAAAGGTGGACCTTTCAGGCTCGCTTAAAATACGTATTTGGAATTATGGAAATCTGGAAACAGAACGGGTAAATAGTCGTGGCGTCTCGACACCACTAAGTCGCGTAGGAATCGTTATGATTTTGCGCGCACGTGACCGTAGCACATACCGTGACCGTGAGTCCGTGAACGGAGCTCGTCGAGCCTGCTGCCGCCCGAACGGGGCCGCCGCCGAGCGGAAAATATTATTTATCATCCAAACAGTCTTATCTCTCGTTTATGCCAAGTGATCAGGATTTGTTGGTTATGATTTGTATGGATTTATTTCTTCTTCTATTTATTATTTTTGTAACTCGTATCGTTGAATAATAATAATACTGCAATCAAATACGGTTTCTCGAAACATAAGTATAAGTATACATTATGTGAAACGGGGCACCGCAACGAAATACCCTGGCCGCACACCTTAGCACAGCTCTTTTCTACTACGTTTTTCCTACTATCATATTCACGATTTTTTATATATGTATCTGAATAGACATAATAATTGGTAGTATGAAGAGAAGGAATGGCGATTGCGGAAAATCTCGAAAGGCCTTGAAAAGAAACAAATCCGCCACCGAAGGAATCTACTGGAGGTATTAAAAAATGACGAATAGGTGTTTTGAACGGCCCGGCACTGACCGTGTTTGTTGTTTTAGTTCCGTTCATTATCTGAAGCTGTTCGGTATTTGGCTTGTTCTTATATTACTCGATTATTTATTACATTTTCGATTCGAGTACGTCTGGCCATTTTGGCTTCTATTTCACAAAATCGTTGAAGGAATCAAACATCAAGGATTTGTAAGTACTAATGTAATACCTAGTGTTATTGTTATATGGAAAGGCTACTATTTTCTAATATCTCGTCATTTCTTACCAATAGATTTATTTAATTCATTCTTGTTGAGCCTTAATTACAATTATTAAATGATAATGCATTTTTATTAAAAATAATTAACCACAGCTAACCACTAATTAAGAATATTAAATTGTAATCTATAACAATTATAAACAGTACTAATGCATATATTTTGTATTTAATGAAACTTCTTTTAAACTCTTAATAATCTCAAACAAAGGAATATTTTTCTAAGTAATAATTTATTTGGAATAAATAAATGTGTAAATAAAATAAATAAATAAATAAATATATATATAATAAATAAATATAATAAATAATAAATAATATATAATAAATAAATATAATGAATAAATATGTAAATAAATGTGTTAGGTTACACAAATAAAGATTATTATTACCTTATCTTAGTTTAAATGTTAAATGCAACTGTCTTTTTAGTGTCAACTGCTTACATTATATTATAGTTTTTTTTTTCAATAATTTATATTTACCATTTCTTATGTTATAGGTTTATACAGTGTTTTTTGTTTGTATTGCACTAACATCAGACATGGTGTGTTTTTTCTTCATACCTGTACATTGGTTACTGTTCGTTGCTAGTACATATTTTTGGGTGCAATATATTTACCAAGCTGGTTAGTATAATTATAATAACAATTTTTTTTGAATAGTATTAATTAAATTACCTTAATGTTGTATATATTTTATAGAAAAATGTGTTTCTTGGCCAGTGGTAACCTTATTAGTCTTGTACATCTATGTGGAGGCTTATATTCGACTGAATAACCCTGACCATATTCCCTATAAATTGGTTTTATGTAAGCCTTTAGCTGCTAACTGGTAAGATACATACAAATTTAGGAATACTATTGTGATATTTATACAATATTGCTTACCATTTTTTTAGCATTGGGTATCCTGTTGTTACACTATGTTTTGGTTTCAAAAGTTATTTAAGTCTTAAACTGAGACAGGTAATTAATATAATTATTATGCTCTATTTAATTATCATATTTTTATAACTATAATTTTTTTCTTTAGAAACAACAACAAAGGGTTTCAAAGGAAAACGAGTTTTATCAGAACTTGTTATTAGATGCTTTACCATTTGATAGAACTACCGGCTCCATTATAACTAGTCAAGACAATGATGATGGAGGTATTTTTTTTTTTATTAAAATAATTAGAATTTGAGAATATTAATTAAATTTATCATTACTAAAATGTTATATATATTTTTAGAAATATGGTTGGAATCAATTTGTGAAGTGCCTGCTGATGAAAACAACGAAATATCTAATAATAAAGTTGTATCAAATGGTAGTGTTCCACATAAAAAACCTGAAAAACAGGAAACAATATGTACTGAAATACCAAATAAAAAATTAGTAACTAATGATAAATTAATGTATGTATTATTTCTTAAGATAAATATGTTACTGTAAATATACTAATAATTGTATTACATTTTTTGTCATAGATGTAATAGTAATCAAGAAAATCATATAAATAAAGAAACAGAAAAAAATAAAAGGGTGACTCGAGTGTCATCAGCTAAAAATAATAATCATCCTAAGTGTAATAATCAAAACTCGAGCACAAAAGAATCTTCTAAAGCTAAAGGCATTTCACCTCCAAGACTAGCCAAGCCTTTAATTGTAGATCCAAAAGACATATATTGTGAAACGTAAAATTATATTACACTATAAATTATAGTTAAAATAATATTATTAATATTTTAAAAATTAATTATATTTTACTATTAGATTGGAAAATGAATTGAAAAGGCTTAAATGTGATTTTCATTCATCTAGTTTAGCAGAAAAAGAATTAAGAAATCAGCTTAACGTAGCTTTGGGTGATTACTCCAACATTTCACATGACTTATCAAGGCTGAAACAAGAACATGAAGATACTAAGTCCAAGTAAAATAATCCATAAATATTTAAAATGTATTGAAATAAATATTCAAATTAATTCAAATTCAAATTAATTTTACCTAGGGTTTTCAATTTGCTTGTAACTCATCAAAATGATAGACAGCTGGTTTCTCAACTTGAAAAACGTTTATCAGATGAAAAACGTCAAAGGCTTTCATGTGAGTCACAGTTAGTCTCAGAAAGACGACAATTAAAGAAAGTTGAAGATCTCGCTGCTTCTAGATTAGCAGCTTTAACTATTAAGTAAATGTTTTAGTTTTACTAATTGTATTATAAATTAATGGTTTAACACTAAGTAAAATGTATTTTTTTTTTATATTTATAAATTTTAGACCTGAATGTACAGAAAGCTGCAAAGTGAGGCAAAGAGAGTTAGAAAACGAAGCCAAATCACTACGTAAAGAACTTAGGATAAAAGATGATCAATATATTGCAGCTCAAAAAGAAATCAATGTAAATTTAAAAAAAATGATAATTATTAAAATTATTTTAGTATTAAATATCGATTATTTTATTGCTGTAGGAGCTTCAACCATACAAACAAAGTCAAGATAAAATTGATTTTGTAATGTCTGCGTTATCAACGTTGAAAGACAAAAACGCTCATTTGGAACACAGTTTGAGTGCAGAAACACGTATTAAACTTGATCTGTTCTCGGCATTGGGAGAAGCCAAAAGACAATTAGAAATTAAAATTAGTAATATTTTGCACATTATTATACTTTTGAATTGTGATATAATGAAGGATTTTGTTATCAGATAAAATTTCATCTCAAGAAAAAGAGATTGAAGAACTTAAGTCTAAAATGGCTCAGGCAATGATAATGATGCCGCCAAACAACACATACCACATGGTTAACTCTGTTGGAGGGTCACCAACGATGAGGTTTGGTGGTAGTAATTCACCACAATCTAGCCTTGATCCCAATGCCACTATATATACACCTAAAAAAAGTTCACATTTAGTCACTGAAGCTTAATTTTCTTTTAAAAGTAAATATTATTAGTTTAATAATAAAAATAGTATATTGAAAAACAAGGCATAACACATGTCTTTACTATGATCATACCCCTAAAAGTCAGGTTCTTCACACTTTTAGTCTGTATAATATCAGTGGTGTATTTAGGAGCAAAGAGGGCGGTTGTTTTATTTATTTATTACTAAATTTATAACATTTTTTGATTGGTCAATGATTTTGTGGTAATGGATTATTAAAACTCAATATTACAACATTATTGTAAAAAAAATTCTCACCAACAAGCAAGTAGAAATTTGTAACTAAACTTAATTAAAATTTATTTATATCATTATTTGGTATGTTTTTTTTAATTGAATAAAACACTTTGAAATTGTATACTGGATATACATTTTAATATGTTATTCAAAATAAGCAAGGAGCACATTTTTCATTAATTGAGGGTGGAAAAGGAAGGTCTGAGGTTGTAAAGAGTAGTGACAAATTGGGGTAAGGGGGAGGCAATAAAATAATTTTCCGGAGCACATATATTCTAAGTTAGAAAGATAGAAGTGGCACTGTATAGTATATTCAATTTTTTGATTTAATACTTAAAAAAGTATTCCATGTTTGATTTTAATATTATCTATTCTAGGAATTATAATAAATAATAATTTTACTTAAAGTTATAAGTTATTAAGTTATAAAATCATATTATACAAAATTTAAATTTTCATACTTTGAAAGAAAAGTTAAATTCATGTTCAATAATAATTTTTTAACTTTTCTGAAAAATTAAGATATATAAATATAATATAATATTTAATTAATCAAGTATTCTATTTATAATTCATAAAATCTAATGTTTAAATCATTGAGGTGTTTCTTGAACCGCATGATAATAATTCATTTCTTGATGACTGTATGATACATCTTATATTTACTAAAAAAATATGATATTATCTCAGATATATTCTCTTCCTCAAATAATAGATTATTACTGTTATATTAGATAACGTTGATTGGCACATTGGAATTTTGCTATATTGCCAATTATACACAGTTATCACATTCTCAGTTAATTAATTTAAGTAATGCTCATGTTAAAGTTACTATTATCTATCGAAAAATATGTATAGAATGTAATTAAGATTATTAAATTTAGTTCAAAAAATATTTATTTATTTATAATTATTATAACAACATTTATTTTGTTTTTTAGTGTTGGTATACAGAATTGCTGTGTTCTTCAAAACTGACAACATTTTCTCTTTCTTAACAGATTCTATCCTACATTAGACATATTATTATTATAAAAATCTTTGTAATAAATTAAAAATTTATTTGATTCTTTAATGGTTTCAATAATTTTTTTTTTTTTTGATTTTTGAAAATGGTACAAATAACATAGCTGTGTAATAATACCCCCTCATTTAATCTTATTATTTTAACTTTCTTACAGTTAATTGATAATTTCACTTTCATTTTCCTTCTGTTTTGACCAATGAGGCTTCAACCTCAATTTATTAAATTAAATATTTCGTTTATTTGATCTTCCAGTTTTTAATATTATTTCCTCTCATTATATTTGGTTTGCATCTTTGTTATAAATAGACGCACAAATACAAGGAACATAAAATTGAAATGAACAAATTAATGTTAAGACATTATGTTAAGTTTAAATTTAGTTTTTTTAACCATAATATAAATTTGTGTACAATTTTTTTTTTTTTTTTGTTCCTAAACCTGAAAAAATCCTATGGAATATCCTAAGGATTTTTTCTTTGTTAACATTTATGATTGTAATGAAAAGATTGTGATAATTTTTAGTTTAACCTAGCTCCGTTTAAAATGTAAAATGTGTGTGTATCAAATACATACTTATTTATATATAAATTTTTTTATATATATACATATATATATATAAAATTGAGACTTATAAATTGTAATAGATTAAAAATACATTTCATTTCGCATGCGTACTTAAAAAACTTTTCATTGTTTTGTTATTATTTTTTTAATTTTGTTTGGTTTTTCTTTTTCACTTGTAGAACAATAATAAACATTAATACTTTTCAGAGTACATTACTATTTTGAGTTTATTCCCCAATTATCATGGTACATAAAAAAAGTAATAAATAAAAAAATTAATAATTAACTACATATCATTTATAATAATGGATCTGATAATTATTATCTAAGTTTGCAGAATTTCAATATATCTCGAAAATAATATTAAATGTACATATAAAAATTATTTGAATGTAAAATAGATAATAATATATTACATAGTACAAATTACAAGGCGGGATGATTAAAGTGAATATTATATTAAATATACTCGGTGCACATATATTTACATTTCAAAAACTTAACCTATTAAATAAAAAAAAAAACCATACATAATACGCTTACAATAAATTTCGACAAAATTAATAACCACAGAAAGAGAATTTAAGGAACAGGTGTATCTACTTCAGGGCTACTAGCATCTGGTTCTTCATCATTATAAATATTTTCAGCCATTTGCCACACCTAAAATTAAAATTTTTAGGTAAAATGAGAGATAATTTTTTTTTATATACTTAAATATAAACTTCATACCTGCATAATATTGTCTTCAGATACTGAACATATGACCCACGGTTCATTTGGATTCCAAGAAAAGTCTGATATTTTAGCAGTATGCCCACCATGGATGAACTGAAATTTAAAACAAATTAATTATAATGAATATAACTAAGTTGATTATCATATGTATAAATTTTTACCAAAAGTTCAGGTGGACCATCATCAGCATCTTCAGGTGACTGCTCTTCACCAATTTTACTTAAATCCCAGACATGTAAACGTCTATCTGTACCACTTGATGCTAGAATAGTTTCATTATGTGGTGACCATTGTACTTGGAATATTTCATCTTTATGCGATTCAAATGAATGCAATTTTAATTTAAGATTCCTTAAATCCCATAAGGCTACAGTCTAATAAGAAATCATAGAAATAGTTATAATGTATTTAATATAAAAAAAATTACTTTATCTTACTTTATCAGCACTTCCAGTGGCTAAAATAAATTCTGAATATGGATTAAATGATAAACAGTTTACTTCAGCAGTATGAGCATCAACAGTATGTGATGGTTTGCTAGTGTTGTTGGCACGTGTATCCCATATCATTAGTTTTTGATCATCAGCAACAGATCCAAACAATGATTCATGTAATAAATGCCAAGCAACATCCTAAAGATAAGAAAGTTAGTTTCAAATTACTTTAATTAAACTACTATTTCACATGAAGTACTTCGACAACAGCAGTGTGCCCAGTAAATATAGTTTTAGCTTCTACAACTCTGTGTTCTTTAGGAGTAGCATTGATATCCCATAAACAAATAGTGTGATCATCAGAAGCACTTAACAAATAACCATTCAAATTGGGATTCCATGATAAACCATATCCTTCTTTTTGATGACCTCGTAATCTGTTTTATAAAGGTGTATTTAAATTTTATTATGTATATTATATATGTTATTATAAAATATATATAATTAATACCTTAAATCTGGTTGACATTCTCCATTGGGATCAGGCTTTGATGGATGTTTAGTATAATCAAACACTAATACATCACTAGATGGAGTTTTAGTAGCAATTACACATGGATTTTGAGGCATGTAACGAGCACGATTTACTTCACCTTCGTGATTTATTTTGATTTCAATTTCAATCTTACCACTTACTGAACCAAACCCACCATATTCTATAATAAACCATCATTTTAGCCATTAAAAGTAATAACAAATTAAACATACATTTAATATTTTCATACCTTGTTTTTCACCATCATAATGAGAAGAATCAAATTGAGCGTCTTCATTTGGTAACTGTACACTTGCAATTAATAAATGATTTTGTTCATCTGAAGTATGAGTACCAAGTATTAATCGATGGATGGAATATTCTTTACCTTCAGGGCTAAAAGAGTAAAATAAAATTAATAACTTCAAATATTATTAATTGAAAAATTAATATATTAATACGGTCCAAGAAAATATTTTGGAAAGTTCAAAATTAGTTTTTTATACTTATTTAAAAAAAAAAAAAATATATTTAAGCCAATAATACTTGTTAT
Organism: Sipha maydis; assembly: GCA_034509805.1. NCBI lineage: Eukaryota > Metazoa > Arthropoda > Insecta > Hemiptera > Aphididae > Sipha > Sipha maydis. The sequence goes on from JASXSY010000270.1 coordinate 276,942, forward strand.
TCAAATTTAATTTTCAAGTTTAATATTCATTTATTTATTAAAAAAACAAGGTTTTTAGAACAAAAATTATTATTGGAATGGAAGTAAATTGTACTTTTATTTAAATTTTAGAATCAAGAATTTAAGGGGACTATACATTAAAAACCATTATCATTAAGTTAATCTTAAAACTATTTACTTTTATATAAAAAGTATCATTTTATGATAAAGTAACAATTTTAAACATAATATCAAAAGGTATAAAATAATTTTCAAGTATACTAAGAACACAAGATAATATTACCTTTTAAATCAAAATCAAATTTATTTAATTAAATTTTTTATAATTAATGAAATTGAATCATATAGCATAAGAAGTAGAAAAGAACAATTTCAAATCAAATTATTAATTTTTGTACATACAATTACATATTTTTCAATTTCAATTTGAATACTGATACCAGATTTTCTCTAATTTATTAATTATTTTTATACAACATTCACGTTTATATTATTATAAAATAATAATCACAAAAATCCATGATTATTCTCAACAGAACTCATTACAATGTAACAAAAAATGTAATATAAAAAAAACTAAACAAAGGAATATTTCATTGAGTCTCAAACTTTTGCGAGGAGATACTAGTAATTATACAAAAGTTAAGGTTCAAAGCACAACAATCAAGATCAATATTATTTATTGGATATCAAGCACTGGTTGTGTATTTGACAACCAGTCACTATTGAATAATAGCAGTCGGTAAGAATCAAATGACAGCAAGGAGTAAATATAGCGGAATGAGGACAGTTTCTGTTAATTTATTACCGAGTAACGTCCGGCAGCCACTGGGCAGTCAATGACGGCCATTCGAGTGCATGCGTCATGACCAAATCGTACAAGAATGGTGTATTTTTTTTCCATATTTTGTATTCTTCATTGATGACGCGTTCCTCAACCGCCTCATCGAAAGTGTCTAACGAAAGCGGAAAACAAATAGCCATTAAAAACGATAGCCGGTTGGACACGCTCACCGATACTTACCAGCTTCCTTGTCACCCATCGTTCTTATAGTGGTCGTCGTTAGTCGGTTTTTTATAAACGCGCACACTACAATCGTCCGGACTGGTCGTAAAGCTACGCAGAGACGTGTTTTCGCTGCGGTACCTGATGATTTCACCGAGATCGTCGGGAAACGGTTAAGACGCGCACTTAAGTAAAACGATGTGCCGCACACGAATTATATTAATGGGAAAAAAAAAACAATAAATTGCGCCAAAAACACGCGAAAATAAAGAGAGGTGATAATCGAAAAACACTGAGTAGTAGTTGGACGAGGACGGCGAATCAAAAAACTGGTCTGCCGCGGCTTACGATCGGCTACGTGCAGTGTAGCCAACCGTGTCCACCGACGCCGTGCAGCCGGTAACATAGACGGCGGACGAGAATCGGTCAGTGAGATCACTGGTCACATTCATAGCATTAATAGACTTTTTCATCTCCATAACACAGGTATCAGGTATTATACTCAGCATCAGATGTTGATGCACTCCATGGTTACAATCACGGACATTAAACAGAAAGGACCACGGTCTTAGAAAATCTTCGAAGATCGCGGAAAGAACTGTTACTTGATAAGAAAAGTGAATTCTATCGCAGTATCAAGGTAAACCGCCACTGAACGCTAGCAGTCGGTTCGTCCTAGGGATAGGAAAAATTAATCATTAAACTCATTCGAATCATTTAAATCGATTCAATGGTCAAATAAATCGTTCCTCCGATTCATTTGATTCACCGATATTTTTTATTTTATATGAGGACTGAATCGCATTCGACCTCGGTAACCGTTTTCACATTCCTTCGGGGTCGAGCGCATCGTTTATTAGATTTACAATATATTAATATTTATTGGGAGGATGGGACAGTCCTCGATCGACCGCATTTTACAAGATAATTTACAATAAAGGAGGGCTCTGTTCCTCGTATTTTTGCCTTCGGCATATAATACTTCACTTCTTAATTTGTTTCTTTACTATGCTGCTTGTCGCCTTCTTTCTTCGTCACATTTAGTTGTCATCACTCGGCTAATGTATGAAAATATCATCTGCCACTTCCACTTTCCTTCTAGCATTTCGTCTACCATGTTTCCTGAGTTTAATTATCGGTCAATCTCTCCGGTTAGTTGTCGCCTCCAATTCTCGAACGCGTCACATTCAAAAAGAGTGTGTTTCGCATCATCTAATTCTGCTCCGCAAAAGGAACTTTGGGGAGAATTCAACTTTTTGATTTTGCACAGGTAGGCATTAAAGCATCCATGTAAGTGCTTGCGTTATAAATTGATCAATGTCACCATGTCTTCTACTCATCCATTTTTCCACTTTGGGGATCAGCTCATATGTCCATCGGCCTTTTGTTGCGTCGTCCCACTGCCTCTGCCAGTCTTGGAGAAGGGTCTGTCTGACCTCTGCATTTTCTCTCTGTTTCATTCCTTTGATGTGGGAATAAACACGTTCTTAACCTATATGGAAGGCATAGACGCGATAAGCGTAACTGCTTCGTACGACCCTTTTTTGTGCGCTCTTGTTATTCTCAGTACTATCAGTCTTTGCGCTCTCTTGGTGTACTTGATTCACCGATATTAAACCTAATTGAAATTTATTCAATCACTTATTATACATACCTAATGAAAATCAAATTACAAATGAATTAATTTTGAATAAATGGCATTATTCTATCTTAGGTTTAAAAATAAATTAGTAATTACTATTACATTAGTTAATATAATATTTTAACAATTTAATTTTAAGAAATGTTAAACTCACAGACACTTGTAATTATTATAGAAAATTATTAAAATATTATTTAACTAGACGTGAATCGGTAAACTAAATAATGAATCATGTTTATCGATAATATCACAATGTTAATGATGATTCGTAGTCCGTTGAAATTTAAATGAAGTTATGGATGAAATTAACTGTGTGAACGAATCGTTCACAATCGACCCATCCCTAGATTGCTCTTTTGTTCGTAAAAATGTATAATACATTTATATATAACATAATATAAAATATTATAAATTTATAATACAAAACTAAATATCTATTATAATATTTTATTATAATTATATTATACATATTATATAAATTGACGAACTCGGGATCCCGAGCCTCACAGTGACTTTAAGTAGTTAGAGTGGACTAGTCCTTCAGGTTAGGGGTTGTAAGTAAGGCTGTAAACCCTACCACATAAAAATAAATAAGTATTAAGAAAAAAAATATTTTAAGCCTCGGATAAAAGACATTATGGATTTACAAATCGGAACTTGAAACATGCGATCATTGTTACGGTTTGGAGCTTTAACGACACCTCTATCGTGTTTTGAGGGATATGAGATGGGTATGACTGCTATTCAAGGAGTGATATAGACAAGTTCAGGGAGCTTGACATCTCAAGGAATGACTATTTTACAGCGGTGGGGACAGACACAAACGAGATGTAGGTTTTGTGCTATGTTGGTCCATTTTCTCATAAGAGCAAAAATAACTATCAAAATATCAACAGAATGTTGAAAAAACAAATACAAAGAGAAAATAAATAGGGATACACTAAAAACATCAATAGCTAGAGTGTATCAAGAAAAATTAATGTTGAAATTAATGAATATACAAGAAAGACCAAATATAAGTGAAATATGGAAAGAAGTGGAACAAACAATAAAATTCATAGCTGAAGAAGTACTCGTGTACATACATTGAAAAATAAGGAAAATGTGGTTCAATGAAGAATGTAAAAGAATTCCACATGAAAAAGATAGAGCTTACATGAAAGTGCTACATGAACCCAATAAAGATAACAAAAGATTGTTAGCACTTAAACAAAGAGAAACAAAAAGATGATTAGATTGAATAAGAGACCGTGAAAAAATAACGTATACAAACTATAGAAAATAATAGAAATAGTCATTCGAAAATATTTTTTGGAAAAGCAAATGAAGTAAGACATGGTTAAAAGTCCAGTTCAACGGTTATGAGAAAAAATGTCGAAAATCTTATAACAAGCAACAAATAAATCGCACGTGGATTCAACGATATATTTGCAAAACTTTTAAACCAACCAAGAATTAATATTATTGTAAATGAGCTAACAGCTAACGACAGTAGAATAGCTACTCCAAAACCCATTAAGAAGTAAAGTAGATACGGAATTAAATATGCTTAAGAATAGTAAAGCACCAGGTGAAGATGAAATAGCATCGGAATGTTTAAAAATGGGTGTTCCATGCTTACTGTACTATCAGTTTCACAAATTAATAAACATAATCTGGGAACAAGAGTAAATACCCGAATCATTTGCCATTTAGATCTGGCTCTGCGTTTTTCAGCAATGAGTCGTCTTAAATCTGGTGATAAATTTAGTGTTTGAGAATAGGGTGGACTCTGGTTAGATGAGTCCATGGCTACTTTTTGAATGTCATCAGTGAGTTTGGCAATTGCTTGATCAACATCGGTAATTGATTTTAATTTTATATTAAGAGTAATTTTGATTGAGACGATATCTTTGAATTTGTTCCAGTTTGTAGTACCCGGAGTAATGGTTGGTCTATTTTTCTTCAGAGAGGTATGAGCTCCAATTAGTAGCAAGACAGGTGTATAATCGGAAGCTGGGTCATTTAAGCTTTTAATTTCAGTGGAAAAGCGATTTGGAAAATTTGTAATAAAGAAGTCAAGAGTGTCAGAATGACGGTTGCTATGTGATGGCCAATAGGTTGGAGAAAGGGGCGCTATTATCTTAAGATGATTGAGCAAAGTGAAATTTTGTAGGGCTCAGCCTCTGGTGTTTGTTAACCGGCTCAAGGTTTGGTATTTAGCATTGAAGTCAGCGCTAATAATATAGATTAAACTTAAAGATTGGTTGAGATTACGGAGTTCTGACGAAGGGAAAGGTCTTCCTAGGAGGGAAATAGAATGAAAAAATGGAAATAGTTAAGGAGTTTATTGTTATTGAAGAACTTGCTGCTAGAATATCTGTTATGGTTATATGGTATGTACTTCTACACACAAGATCCTCGCATTCGATATTATCAGAGCTGACCATTCAGATGGTACTGCTCATGGAGACGCTGCTCTCCTCATCTCCAACAAAATTGATCATGCACCTCTTCCACCATATCTGTTAACAGATATTCTAGCAGCAAGTTCCTCAATAACAATAAACTCCTTAACTATTTCCATCTTTTCATGCTATTTCCCTCCTAGGAAGACCTTTCCCTTCGGCAGAACTCAGTTAGGTGGGTTTCAGAAATAAGGGCTATTTGAATTTTTTTTTCATTGAGAACTACCTGAAGTTCATTTAAATGATGTAGGATACCGTTATCATTCCATAAAAATATGGAGAGTGGTTGTAGGTTATTTGTTGGCATTATTTATGAGTTTGTCAATGACTGTAGTGAGAAGTGAAATAAGTGGATTTATTAATGCTTTGAACTCGTTAATAAATGAAGAGAGCTGAGCAGTGATATTTTGGTTTTAGCTTGATTGTGAGAAGACGGTTCTTGATTTAATGGTGGGAAATGTTGTGTTTAAGTTTGGTACGAGGGTTAGTAGGCAAACTCTCCAAGTGGTTGACGAGGAAGGGAACTTTTATTCAAGACATTCTTTGAAGGGTTCGGTAATAACTGTTTTTTAATATCCTGGTGAGATAGACAACCCCTAAAGTTAGCCGGGTGCTTTCCACCTCAAAGAGCGTATTTAGCCGGGAAACTGCGATCCTCGGTACATATTGTTGACTCATGGTGCTAACCACAACGAACACAACGAGGGAAGTGATTGCAATAGCTACGAGTGTGGCCATAAGTCTAACAGCGGTGGTATTGCGGAATTACTTTTTTAGGGTGGGGAATTTCAACTTTGATTTTAGTGTGACACAATGAGGCGAGTTTGAAAATATCGGAATTTGTTGAATTTTGTTCGATATCAATAAAGAAGATTGGTTGGGGGTTTTGGTTGATTTGTGAATTACAGGCATTATGTTTCTAGTAATAAAACCTTTATTTAAGAGTTCCTGTTTAATAAAATAGGTATCTGTGGAGTGATGCATGTTTCTAATAACAACATGATATGGTTTTTCATCTTTTGATTGGTATGAGTGAAATAAGACGTTATTATTCTTGAGGTATTCGATGACTGATGTGTATGAGTCAAGGATGTATGTTTGGAGTTTAAGACCTTTGATAGAACTCTTGCAATCAAAACCAGAGGTATCAGTTAATTCGTTAATTTTTTTGCAGAAGTTGTTGTAATTTATTTGTTCATAAATAAAGATAGGAGATGGTTTTGAAGCTTTATTATCATTATTTATAGATTTAGTCTCAACTGAATCCATAGGTTGAACTTCTTTAGTAGAAGCTATCGGAGTGAAATGGTGCGAAATAAAAATATTTGTGTTCAGTTTTTTTTTGTTAAAAGTGTGGTTTGGAGATATATTTCGTTTCATAGGATTTGTTTGAACTGTTTTCCAATCTGATTCATTGCCCGATAAGTCAGAACTTCTGACTCTCTGACTCAGAAGGACTGTTGTTACCCGTTAGATCTATTAATGTGTTGGAGATAATGAGCGGTGGTGGGATAGTTTTAATAGTTGAATTTTTATTCATTGGTGTTTTGGGAATCTTAGTGATAGGCGTTGTTGGGCGATTAGACTTCATAATTATATAAATAACTATAATAGTGTAGATAATTTCATAGATGATTTCAGGTTGGCCTTGTGGAATATTTAGATAATTTATACATTACCGACGCGTCGCGACGGTACAAATACCGCGACGAGCACTGGACACGAGAACAATGCACTACACATGCTATCGAAAACTGATAAAAGCGAAACGCGTGACAATTAACGTGTGGACTGTACGACGTCAAAACACGAACTGAGTTAAACAATTAGTTGAGAAAAGTCACAAGTGTAATTATTGATATTCTTAAAAAATTATTCGAAGATGGAATGTGTCCAAAAATGATTGTGTGCGAAAACACAATTAATCAAAGCACTTAAAAATTATTAAACGTTTCAAAAGATAGTCCATTTTTTTTATCAATAACAATAAAATATTTTCTTTGTTTGATGTCCCTTATTTACTTAAAAGTATATGAAATAATTTGATTAAAGCTTGTTAAATAAAAGGTGATAATATAATCTCATTTACGACATAAAACAAACATATGAGTTTGACAAATAAAATCATAAAAGTATACCTATAGGTCTCTAATCAAAACAACAGATGCACATATTTACCCAAATCCTTTTAAAAAATGCATGTTAAATTAGCAATACAATTATTAAGCAATTCCATGTCAACCACGATCCGGGGCAACTTCAAAGTAACACATTTTCGAATAACGCATATTGTATTAATAATTTATTTGAATTTCTTAATAGTTAGTAGGTCTTTATATAGTCATAATCCTTATATCTGTGCAATAACTGATTTAAGTATAATAAAACAATTTTTAATAGAAACTCACAGTACTTTACAAATTTACAAAAATTAAAAAAGGAAAAATAACACAACCTCCTTGTTTTAAAGGTTTTACGCAGGCCATTAATAATGTATTACATTAATATTGAAGATGAGAAATCTGACAAAATTATATTTTTAATGGCTAATCGTTTAAATCAGGATATATTAGAAAATTATTTTTAGTATTTTTTGACAAAAAAAATGGTGGTTACAATAAAAACAGCTAGAGCAATTTGTTTTAATTGGTCAACAATACAATTCTACACTACGGATTTTAGTTCGTTAAGGTTAGGTTAGGATTATGTATTAATTGATTATATTAATCCACCGTATTATGTCAAACTTGGTATAACTTTGATACTTTATTAGACTTAAATCATATACTAAAGTACGTATAAACAGCACTAGGTCCGCGATCTATTGCAAGTAGATTGCCTACCTGATAATATACTGCTGTGAATCAGAATTTTTATTCCGGAGAGAAAACTTAAGATAAATCTAGAACATCATCCACCGAATATTAAATAACGAATTGAACAAAGTTAGAGTCATATAGAGTTGGTATATTTAACGAGCACCGAAGTGCACGGGATCAGCTAGTTATATACTTATATTTTGTGTAAAACCCAAATTACTTTGCGGTAGAAAATATCTATATTATATATTATCGTGACACGTGACACTTCTGTTGTGATTAGTTTCTATAATGATTGACGAATTTTGTATCTACATTACCAGATTTAATCGGAATATCAAAAAGGAGTAAAAATAAAAATATATAAAACCTATACGCGCGCTGACATCAAAATAATCGGCTGATAACAATTGAATTAAATTTAAAAATTTAAAAAATGTGTAATTTAATTGTAAAATTATGTTTAAGGGTATAAAATAATTGAACTAAGATAATAGTCAGAAGGAAAATACATTAATTTAAATCTATGACCACTTACTTCTTGTACGAATAAAAAGAAAATTTATATACTTTGACTCATACTTTTTTTGAAAAAAAAATATTTTTCTTAATTCATAAAATTATTGATTTTTAATATATATATTTCGTGATTTTGGGGGGGGGGTTCAATCCCCCCCCCCCGTGGATCCGCCACTGTTAATTGGTATATATTATGTATATACACCTATAAATAGAGTATATAATTACTTACTGTCAATAAAATATGTATAATTTTCTTAAACAATATATGAATACATAAAAAAAACAATTCTATTATTTCATAAAATTTATATTTTAAATAACAGCTTCCATTCAGATACATTTTTTCAAAAATATTTTATTCGTGTTATAGTCCATAGTAAAATAAATATACCATAAACATTTTTTTAACTCCATAAGAAATTAATATGGGTCTGAAAGGGTTAAACATTGGTTCTCAAAATATAAATTAGTTAATTTATTATTATATTGATATTTCAATTTTTTGAAAACTAAAATCGTTAATTTTTGGAGTCGCAAAAAGATACTCTTGCGACCCTATGATATTTTCAGGGATCGCAAGTGCGACCCCGTGCGACGCCCAGTTTACGCCACTGCTTTCACCGAATGTGTCAAGGTCATTATGCCTATTTATGACACGACTTAAACGAGCGCCATAATAGTTGCCTATATGATCATCCTGAAAGGATAATACCTTCCATGAACGCCGGATATTGGGGTGCTCGGGTGTCCGAGCACCCCATGGTTCATTTCATGGGGTGCAGGGCACCCCGTGAAATTAATATTAAATACCTTAATATTATACATGTTTAGAAATATAAGCATAAATTATCATTTTTAATTACCTATTTATAAAATGAATAATCTGCTCTTCTAAAAATTATTTCATCTTTTCTTTATTTATCGAGACAAGGTTTAGCGATTCGTGGCCACGTTGATATAAACTCAAACATTCAACAATTACTTATTTTACGTGCAGAAGATATTCCCGAATTAAAAAAATTGGCTTTTAAGAACCAAGTTTAAATGGTTATCTCATGGTATTCAAAATGAAATATTATCTAAAGAATTACAGTTAAATCTTATCTTTGAAATAAAAGATGCTTTTTGTTACTCAATAATATTGGATGAAACACGAGACATTTCCCACAGAGAACAAATTTTTGTGTGCTTTCGCATCGTAAACAAGAATTTAAATATATCAGAACATTTCTTAGAATTTTTTAAAACTCCTTTTACTGACGCACAGACATTATTTAAATTAGTAATTAATGTTTTATCACAATTTTTCATTGATATTTCTAAATGTCACGGACTATGCTATGACGGGGCAGCCAATGTCAGTGGACATATCAGTGGTTTACAAAAAAGAATAATCGATGTTGAATATAGAGCAACTTTTGTTCATTGTACTGCCCACACATTAAACCTTATTGTGCAAGATATAATGCAGAATATAGTGAAGATTTAAATTTCTTAGCTATTTTACGTTCAATGATATCATTCGATAAAGATTTGCCAAAATGTCAGGCAATATTTAATTCTTTACAAGCTGAACAAAGTATAATCGGTTCATCAAAATTATGTAATAATGTTTCATTAAGGCAATTTTGTCCTACAAGATGGTGAGTTAGAATTATTTCATTAAAATCAATTGATTCTAATTCTAATTTACTTTGTAAATTTCTTGATGAGCTGACCAAGGAAAAAAATGAAATAGGTGCTAAGGCTAGCGGGTTTTCGAAACTACTTTAAAAATTTAATTTTTATTTCGTATTGAAAATCATGATATTTATGTTTGAGAAAATATTTTGAATTCAGAACTACAAAAAAAATCTTTGCATTTCTAAGATGCAAGGTTAAAAATTCAAGCTATAATAATTTCTATAGAAGAAAAACGAAAATTAGGTTTTGACCAATTATGGGAAGAAATAATCTATAAGTCCGAAAAGCTAAGTTTAGGCGAAGTTAAACAACCTAAGCAGAGAAAAACTCCAAAACGTTTCATCGAAGGGGATCAAGAACATTATTTTGTGTCGGCTAAAGATCAATTTAAAGCACTATTTTTTGAATGCGTGGATATCAAGTTATCTGCTATAAAAAACAGATTCCAAAATAATGTCATTTGAAATATAAACTATCGCACAGAGAAACTGTCACAGATGACTTTTATGAATTTATTTTATAAAATTATATTAAGTAACACGAAATATGACTATAATACATATTATATATTATAACCCCACCAAAAAATATATAGGACATAACTTTTTACAAGCTATCATAATTTATATTAATTATGTATAAGCTGTGGACCCTTCCCACTGATAATAGTAAAACGAGCCCCAGAGTAAGTAATTTAATAAAAGCAACGTAACTAAAATGCTTCTAATTTACGTTAATACGTAATGACATTTGTTTTCATTGGACAATTTTTCGAAATTCAAAATTTTATTATATATGTTGTTATTGGTACACTGTGTTGGTACCACTATTTAAGTAATCTATGTACAATATTACTCCTTTTATTCTATTATAATTTATTAAATACTTTCATTTTTACAAAATGACTTTTCATACAGTTTTTGTTTAAAATGTAACGACGATAAAAAAAAATATTAGAATTTTACATTATTTGTCTTTAATCTCAATAGCAAATTTTAATATTTTTTTAGTGTTTCTAGTGTATTTATTTTTCTTTATAACAGTGAAATTTAGACGGCCGTAATCGAAAAGTCGATCTAGATTGAAGCGAATGAGTGAGAAATACAGAACTAGTACGCCCTGAAATATGGATACATTGTAACAAAAGAATTGTAGACACAATGATTTTATTTTGAAATATATCTCTAAGTTTAATGGAATAAGTTAAATCAATATTTTAAAAACTTTTATATTATTTTTTTATTAATTAAATTTTTATAGATAACAATAATTAAGTATTCTCGGTTTTCTAAATAATATTTTGGAATAACTAAATTGTCTTTCATTTAATTACTATTTTTAATTTTTCTTATTATAAACATTACGATTTTATGATTACAATGATAATATTTTCTGTAAAGTAAATAATATATTGAAACAAATTATACCAATAATTATATTTCAATTAATTCTAAAGTTTTTAAATAATTACTACTCTAAATTTTAATTTTAATTTAATATAAAATTGTTGATTAATAATTATACACTTCTGGTATTCTAGTGACTACTTCCGATTTCATTTTTATTATTTTAAATCCAATGACCTTTGAAAGGCAAAAAACTCATTTCATATTTTTAATTAATTATTAAAAACTTTAAATAAAAATTAAAATAAATAATTTCTATTGATACTTCATTTAGTGAAAAATTGATATTTTTATTTTTACCTAAATCCAATGATTTGTGAATGACTAATGTCTACCAATAAATATTATGTTAGGTAAATTAGTGTATGAAGGAGAGGTATGAATAGAAGAATATGTATGGGTGATTATGAAAATGATGTTAGAGAATGTTGAGGATATTCTAAGAGCATAAAAAAGAGCAAGGAAGTATGGAAAAGGTTTTAGAAAGTATTGAAAGTATACTAGTGGTATAGTGGTGAAAAAGTTAGTGGGGAGTACTAGAGACATTAAGGGTTTAAAGAGACGATGTGAAGTACGATGAGGGGTAATGAAGACGTTGAAGGGAAGCATGGAAGTATGTATTGGGTGCTGTGGTTATGTGAGCGGGTGATTTGAAAGAGCTGCAGGAGTGTAAATAAAGTTGTGTTTTGTGAAGGGGTGCTATGATGGGTGTTGTAAGTAAAGTGCACATGCATGTATATGAAGAGGGTCCCGAAAGTTCGAGAGAGATAGGTGTGTGTAACTTCAAGTGTAAGGATGTGTGGTTAAGGGGTATGTGGGTGAGGGTTAGATTAACCCAGTCATTCTCAAAGTGGGCGATAGCGCCCCCTAGTGGGCGTTGGTGGTCTTTAGGGGGGCGGTAGGATGCCCGAAGGAATTTTGGGGGCGTTGAGTTAGGTTTAGGGGGCGATACAAAAAATTATATATATAAATATTATAATTATATTATATTAAAAAAAGTCTCATTTATATATTTATACATATATTAATACAAAATGTAATATAATAAATCTATATTTATTAAAACAAAATACCACACATTCACTGATCGCGGATTAACTAACAATATAGCTAATAATATAGGTACCACCAATACGTAATGTGCGACGCGATGGCCCACGGGGTTTCTAGATGTTTCGTCGATGTCGTCGTCGGTATTTAATGATCATTAGCGTTATCGTAACGGCGACAATAGTCGATAACTTAGTATTTATAGTAGATATAAGTTATCGACTATTGTCGTCGTTACGATAACGCTAATGATCATTAAATACTGACGATATAATATATTGTGTCCAATTTACGATGCAAGCCTTAACTCAAGCTTTAGTATACGATTTGGTATCGAACCGTGCCGACCGTGTTTTGATTTTGCTTTTATTTTTTATGCACGTATAAAATATCTACATATATCAAATATTTACATAAGTGAAAACTATGTCGGAAGCAAAAAAAGAAAAAAAGACAATACAGTGCGGAATACATAAAATACGGATTTATTCAAAGTCGGACAAATCCATCATCGCCAATGTGCCTCATATGTCAAAAAACATTTTCAAATGAAGCAATGAAACCTCGATTACTCGGTAATTTTAATAAAATGCATTCAGATATGAAAGACAAAGATGTGACTTACTTTCAAAATATGGAAAAAAAGTACGTAGCTCAACCTACTTTATCAACGCTTTTTTCTGCGGCTTCTAAGCAAGACATTGATGGGTTTCGTTCGTCGTACAATATATCACTATTAATTGCTAAAACAGGCAAACCACATACCATTGGGGAAGACTTAATTTTACCAGCAATAAAAGAAGTAATAACAACTGTGCTCCATAAACCAGCGGCAGATATTATCCGAAAAATTCCTTTGAGCAATAGTTCTATGCAAAGACGAATTGATGAGATGGCTGAAAATATTGAAGAATCATTGTGCAATCATTTGAAGACTTGTCAATTTTCAATTCAGTTGGATGAGTCCACTTTACCAACTAATGAAGCATTATTGTTAGCATACGTGAGGTTTATAAAAAATGAGAAAATATGTCAAGAACTATTATGTGCGAGAAATTTAGAGACAAATACAAAAGGAGAAACCATATTTAATACACTGAAAAAGTTTTGTGATGAAATGCAAATCCCTCTGAAGAATATTATGTCAATTGCTACCGATGGTGCCCCAGCTATGACAGGGCGACACAAAAGCTTCATAGCGTATTTAAAATAAAGTTCCAGACGTGCTTGCTGTACATTGCGTCATTCATTGCCAGCATTTAGTTGCAAAAAATCTGAGTGAACGCCTGCATACATCACTGCATTATGTTATTAGAGGAGTTAATAAAATCAGAAGCAACTCACTAAATGACAGATTATTTAGTCAACTTTGCGTTGCTAATGATGAAGATTTCAATCGATTGCTGCTTCACACAGAAGTGCGCTGGCTGTCAAAAGGTACTTGTCTGACTCGATTTCACAATCTGTTTGACTCTGTGATAGAGTTCCTGAAAAACAAAGACACAGGACTTCGCGATAACCTCATCACATCAAAGAATGATATTTCGTACTTGACAGACCTCTACAAGTTATTTAATGATGTCAATCTCCAACTTCAAAGTGACGACTTGAACTTGATTAAAACAAAAACTGTCATTTCTACATTCGTTGTCAAACTGCTATTATACAAGAGAAATATTGGTAGACGTGAATTTAATAACTTTCCTTATTTAGAAGCAGCATCTTTTATCAACAATGACTTAGTTGTTTACCGTCAACACTTGGAGAACCTCCACAATGATTTCAAAGAACGATTCCAGGATATTTTAAACATGGACATACCAGACTGGGTATTAGATCCTTTTTCAAATGTCAACACAGCAGAATCATCCCAGTTAGAAGAACAACTTTTAGAATTAACCATAAATGAGGAAATCAAATTTAAATTCAAGAATGGCTATCAAGAATTTTGGCTGCAAAAGCCAATCATGGAACTGTACCCTAGTTTATGATCGACTGTTCAACGATTTCTGATAGCATTCCCATCATCGTATTTGTCTGAACGTGGATTCAGTGCTGTAGCAACACTGCTAACAAAAAAGAGAAATCGGTTGTTTGTTACCGAACGCGGTGATTTACGGCTGTTTTCGAGTAAATTTGAGCCAGATATTAACAAACTCGTTAATGCACATCAAGTTCATCCATCACATTAAGTAAATTTTATATTTCGAATTCATAACTTTTTTAGCATGATTTTAATAAAAATAATTTTAATGTGAATAATTTTAATTATAAATGTTTCGTTTTAATAAAAATACTTTTATGTATGAAAAAGTATGCGTTTTAATTGCTGTCATCCAAAAAGCTAATTTAAAATTTATGTTAGATTATGTTAAATTTATATTATAAATTGTAATATCTATTTTTAAAAGACATAAAAGATGCTAAGTTAATTTTTTTTTTTTCTGGGGGGGGGGGGGGGGCGCTAGAAAATTTTTGATTCTCAATGTGGGCGGTGGATGAAATAAGTTTGAGAACCTATGGATTAACCAAACGCCAAGTGGGTCCAGAAGAGCGCTGTGATAGTGAATAAGAGGTGGATAGTGAGAGTTATGAGGAGCGTGTGTGCGTGTGTGTGTTCCTGTATGTGTGTGTGTGTGTGTGTGTGTGTGTGTGTGTGTGTATCTGTGCATGCGTGGATGTGTGCGTGCGTGCGTTTGTGTGTGTGTGTGTGTTTGCACATGCGCGTGTGTTTGACATTGTTGTTGACAAAATATAACTATATCGAAAACAATTGTATAAAAGGTGTTGCATACAATTTATTTAAAAATTTTTTAGAAAATCGAAAATCTTGCACAAAAACAGGCAAAATGAAATCTGAACATGGGAGGTTCCACATAGGAACATACTATAGACCTTGGCTCTTTATTATTTACATTAATAGTTTAATAAATAATAAAGATTTGTACAATCCAGATTTTAAATTCAATGTATATACGGTCCAGATTTTTAAATTCCAGATTTATATGCTCTCCTACAGTAATATTTATAATGGCTTATAGTACCTCACTGTCCACATTACTGCCTATATTATAATAGTATTGAATCAACAAAACCGATAACCGTGGAGTTTTGCAATTTGAGCAAACGTAAATTGCGCCCAACGAAGGGAAACAATTGTAAATTGTGCCCGGTATTTTTCAGGTATAAAGTTTTGTGTAGTAAATTGCGCTCTGTATTTTTCAGGTACAAATTTCTGTATAGTAAATAGCGCCCAACAGAAATATTATTTTTATGATAGTCATTTAGCATTACCCAGAGGACATCACGAGGAGGCGACTATCACTGTCCTCTAAAAATATTTTTTTTGGTTAACTTGAAATTAATTAATTAATTAATAAAAAAAAAAAGATAATTATTTATTTTTTTTAAATATTATGGTATTAATTATAGTTTTTTTTAAATATTTTTTGTTAGGTTAAAATTTTTTTTTTTTTTCATTTATTTATATAATTGTTTCAATACACTGGTATTTTTACAATATTACTATTTTACAGATTACAGATCGTAATTATAATTATAATTTTATAATATTATAATGTATAATAGTTTTGGTTAGTTATGAGTCTGGATTAGTATCTGAGGTTGAGGTGTTTTCATTGGGATCTAGTAGGATGTCCTGAGGTAGCCGTGGTTTGAGTCTCAGATTTGTGGATCTCTTGCCGATGTTGTAGTGACGAGCTCCTTCTACATTGTGGAGTTTCTCGTGGTAACTTTTAAATTGTTGTGTTATCCAGGTAGATAGGTGTGGTTGGCCTGTATCGTTATGAAGTTGTTTGTTTCTCATAAACCAAGGGGCCTTTAGGGCTATTCTTAGGAATTTATTTTAAAGAGTTTGTAGTTTTTTTAATTTTTACTTTTGAGGCAGCTGCCTATACTGGTTAAAAATGTTAATAATAAAAAATACAGTTATAAGTTATCTGCATAGTAATGAGACATCATCTTCACATATTCAGCCCTAGTAATAGTATTGTTGTATAATTTTTCTCATTTTTCTCATTTTTTTTTTTTTGATTTGGTGTTTTGAAATTATAAGGTTCATTTAGGCTGCACGTACATTGGAGAGCGTTGAGCGTTGAGCGTCAAGCGTCGCGTCGTGCAAACATTTTAAGCCCATGTAATTCAAATCAGAGTGTGTACATTGCCTACGAGCGTCGAGCGTCAGCGGCGCGGCGCGTCACAAACCAAACATCTTCGAATTTTGACGCTTGACGCTCATATATTTGGCTGGCGCAAACAGTCTAGAAGTGGTGTAGTAGATAGGTTTCTACGCTTAAATAGATTTATATAACTTAAATAAATATAGGTAAATTGTACCTATAGGTATAGTAGCTGATAGTATAGGTAGATACCATGCGAACATATAATAGAATAATTATTCCTGGAACTATAGTATGATAACTAATGATCTACTAATGATCTCGTATACTTGCATGCTCAAAAGTGAATAAGAAAAGACGCATTGTAGACGATAGTACTCAGAAACTATTGGATCTTGAAGAAAAAAAAATTGCCATCCTCCAAAACGCACAAGAAAATGGAAAGAAAACATACGATGACTCAGATGCTCAATTTCTTCTAAGTTTTTTACCATACATACAACAATTAAGTTCACTGGAAAAACTTGAAGTAAGAAGTCAAATTCAAAGTATTATATTAAATGCGTATAGAAAAAAAAGTCAGAGATATACTCGTACTCCATTAGTGCAACAATTACGCGAGACTGATAACAATTCACGACAAGAGTTTATTCAAACCCAGATTGGCTCCTCAAATGAATCTCAGGTAACACACATTTATAGGCTCTACAATGAAGATTTGTCTACGTCTGCAGCTCCATCCATTAGTGAACCTACTCAATTGTTTTCACTATACAGCTCAATGGCTCAGTGCAATCACGGTTCTACACAAACCATTCCACAAAGTACATCCACAGGAACACAGCGTAGTGATATTTCGGTGAGCACGAACACACAATACGGCCAAGATCTTTTTAATGTGGACCCGTATTGACACTTAATTATGTTTTTATTTTTATTTCCATAATCTTTAAATGTAAAATTACTATTCATTAAAACATAAAAAAAATTAAAAAATAGTTATGTTTAAATTAAGTAGGTAATCAATACTATTTTTAAATTATGTTTTTATTAAATTTGTAATTTATATAAAAAATGTAAGTATGTAATTCATTTTTCCTCCTTATTTATTTTTCATGATAAACATAGATATATTTAAAATTTATTTTTTCTTTTGCATGTAATAAAAGAAATTGTTATTATAATATTATTGATTAACGAGTACTTACCTTATAGTTACGTAAAGTCTTTCTGCCGGCGATATTGGTTTTTTGAAATTCGTAGTTTTTTTCCTAATACGATGTCTAATTTTAGCTAAAATAAAATCGTAAGTCTCAATTGACATTCGAAGATATTCAAAATGAACAACACCGCTCGTAAGTATTGTGCATTATGCGTACCTTCGACGCTCGATGCTCAACGCTCTCCAATGTACGCGCTTAATACTATTAATTTTTATATAAATCTCAGATTTTAACTCTAATATTTTATCCATAAAATTATAAATATGAGGATGAGGTGTACAAAAGCTTTTATTAAAATGATTGTAGAAAGATTCACAAGCATTAGTTGTCCGAGTTAATGTTGTGGAAGCTAATGCCCAAATATTCGGAGGACAGTCAGCGAAAATTGTCTAAGTCGATAATCTTCAGTGTCGTAGGCATTATTCATAGTTAAAATAATTATAAAATACACATAATAGGTAACAATGAATTCAAGATCACTTAGATAGTAGATACTATGAGTGCAATTTACTATACCCATTTTAGACACCGAAAAATCCTAGGCGTATTTACTATACTCATAGTATTTTTACTACCGCTATTTACAAGCGACCTGAAAATTAATATAATGTAAAGATAAACGCGATAACGGATTACACTCACTAATGTTCATTTACTATCATATATTGACACAGCCAAAATGTTCATGTGATATAAAATGCTTAAGAGGACGCTACACACGCATATTATGTTGTTTTCGTCTTACAAACGCGTAACATAGAAAATTTTACTCTCAGCAGATTATGTTTATCTCTGTTAGTTTAAAAATTAGAGTGAGTTGATTCCTTATAAAATATAAAGGTAAGATTATTATCTAGAGATTCTCCTTGTAATTTTATTATATTTTAATTCTTAAGCTAGTTATGAATATTTTAAAGTGTAAAAACAATTTACAATTTAATAAGGGATCAATTCACTCTAATTTTTAAACTAATAGAGATGAACGTGATCTGCTGAGAGTACAATTTGCTATGTTACGCGTTTGTAAGACGAAAACAACACATGCGGGTAAAGCGTTCTCTTAAATATTACTTGATGTATACCACCAATTTTTCGTATTTAAAACATGTTCACGAAAAATAGCTCTCACTTGTTCAAGATTGATGTTACGAGAATGTTACCTCTTATAATATTTATAGATAATGACATTTCCGATGGCCTCACATGCTACGCTCCAGTCCCCATAAATAATATATAACATAGGCATAATTTCAGGGGGTGCAAAGGGGTGCACTTGCGCCACCTGGTTTTTTTGAAAGGGTGCAAAACTGTAAAATTGCACCTCCTCTAAATATTCTATATTTATAATGTATAACTAGTGCAATGGTGGGTCGTTTATAATGAAGTGGTGCACATCCAAAAAAATATAATTAATATTATACAAATATAAATATTTATATTATATCTTTTATCTTAATAGAAACATGATTGTTGTTTTGAATTTATGATAATGATAGACGAACATTATCAATTGATAATCAGAATATAATAAACGAATGAGAGTAAAAATAAATTATAAGTTTATATTAATGATAATAGGTACCTACTAAATTGTGTATACTGTATACAATTTTGATCGAGGAACTGGAATTAAGTTAAAAGTAGTTAATAAATTTGCAAAGTTAAGGATTTTGACAATTTGTTGAAAGTTTTTTCTAACTTTCCTAATTAGTTTTGCACCCCCTGAATTTAAGCGAAATTATGCCAATGGTATATAACTTCTTACAAACTAACATATTATCTATAAATGTTTATATTATTAAATTTAACAAATGAATAAAATCGTTCATTGGACTATAATAATACATAATTATTCGTTCTGTAGGTTATTTTACGTATCGTTCAGTTATTCAACTTAATTTATTGAACTAGTTCAATATAGTGAACAATGAATGAACTATTGAACCTAAGTGATTAACTAGTCCCATCATTATTAAAATCATAATTCACAATTTGCATAGTAATTCGCATAGGGTGATCTCACAACTAGCTCTTTTTTTCAATTATATTAACAGTCGACACTAATAGCAGACACAAATGGGCCGCCAACGCATAGAATATATTCAATAGCCAACGTGAAATTGGGCCGTAGACCATCATGACTAACGTCAATATATTTGTTTTAAATGATATTATTACCTATATATTTTTATTATATAATATACTATTATAATAATATTAATGGTTATTATAGCATTAATAAGACTAACCGCAGTTGCCGAAATTGCATTAAGAAACTTGATGATCTTTTCGACTACCAATGTCTTTGAATGAATAAATAATTAAAAGGAATAAACTGAATGTTGAGAGTGATTAATGGCTAAAACTGTCCAGTTTTAATTCAGATATTGACTCTCTTGTAGAAGACAAGCAATGTCCAAAATCTTATTAAATTGTTTACCTTGTGATTAAATACGTCTAATACAGTTTTTTTTTTTTTTTATTAATAAACAAATGCATTGTATTCTTTTTGAAATAACTGATTTATTGCTGACGTATGTGCACAATATATATAAATATATTAGCGGGTCTCAAAGATATTTTACGAAATTGGTGGCCCGCATTACTAAAAATGTTGGGAACCGCTGACTAAGTGAATAATAATCTCATACGGATGGTATAGAAAAGTGCACTGGCGTGATCTTCCGACGGTGGTTCCGTTTAGGTCAAAGTTATAAACGGAAAAGTGGCGAAGGAAACGCGGACGTCTCTTCATGTCGGTACGATTTGTTTATTTATTTTTATCAATTAACTGATGATAATATTGTGTTCAATTAACAATATCTCGGTGAATTCCTACGTGATAGGCGAATCGTACGTCGTCTTGTGGCTCACACTTTTTTTATTAGGACGTGCTCTTGCCGCTCTTGAAACTCATCAAGTTTGTGTTCTATTCGTCGTCGTCTGCCATGTAGAACGCCATATTTTCGGCCGATGTTTCCAATGTCGATTATTGTTCAGTGAACGTATGATGGTTTTGCGTTTTACCATACAAGGTAATTCTAATTGTAACACCATGATAATAGCGTCAGACTCGGCTTTCGCCGATCTTATTCATGCATTTTTCATTATTTTATCCGTTTTTCAGGATTATCGAATAATTATTATGACAGAC
>JASXSY010000271.1:0-119515 GCA_034509805.1 Sipha maydis
TGTGATTGAGTTGGTTTACACTTTCTGTTCATGGACTATGGGTCCTGTTGCCTAGAGCGAGAATTATTTAAAAATGTAGAGAAGTGGCAAATTTTTAAAAGTTTAAGAAGATGATAAATATTTATTTCGTAGGGTACATACTAGGCTATAAATTAATTGTTCCTAACTTTTTATGAATGTAACTTTGAAATTTAAAATTAAACTATTCACGGCTGCAAAAAAAATAAAATAAAAAATAGTAATCCTAGTAATTGAAATCATAATTTCTAACCAAAATTAATCATTACTAGTTATTAAGATTACTAACTTGAATTTCAACATTCAACTCATTTAACGATTCAAAAATAGTACTGAAAAAAGCCAACTTGGCTATTCATACATTATCATAACATTTTTAGCTAATGAATATTTTTTTTATTTTTTTTTTTTATTAAAAATATTTATTATTTTGTTATAAATATTTCATATTTCAATAATTTTCTCTCTTAATTATAATACAATTAAATTCCCAAGCATAGCCCGGTACACCATAAGAACATATTTTAATGCAGTCGGTTCAAACTAAGCCATTTGTTCGCAAAAATGTATCAACTTTTTTAAAAATATCTAAGTCAGTTGTAGTTATAAAAAGTGGTTCACAAAATAATCGTCAAGAATTCTATAATATATAAATACCATAAGTTGTATATTATTTTGGATATTTATCGATTTAAATTGAATTTTTTTTTTTGCTAAATTTACTTGGATGTATTAGCTATTTTAAAACATTTTCAGACATAAGATCTATCCTTTGTTCGATAGTGATATTCAAAATTAAAATTAATTCGAACTTATTAGCTTCATCATATTCATAAACGGTTTTAACCATTGAAATAGCTGCCGATTTCTTAAGTTCCTTTTCAGTGTTATGCTATTTTTTTGAGTGTGTGATTTTCCAAATCACGTCAATAATATCTTAGTAGTTCCAATGGCGTAATTACGGGGGGGATTTGGGTGTCGTATCCCCCCCCATGACCCTGTTTTTTTTTTAATCGTCAAACACATTTGACGATTTATGTACTTATTTTGTACTTATTTTGTACTTATTTTATTACGGTATATTTTATAAATATATCAAAAATCACCCGAATTCCATAATATTATCTAACAATATTACAGACGCTAAAAATAACTGATGGATTTTCCACATAATCGGTTTATCGGAATATCGGAATGTTTTAATGTACCTAAATATTATGTTATTATTTATTTTAATGTATACAATATTGTATACTTGTATTGATAAGTGCTTATTGCTTACATGATATAAAAAAAAATTAAGGAGGGGGGGTAGTTGGTGAAATGTACAAAAATGTCATCCCCCCCCACAACCATGACTAAATTACGCCACTGAGTAGTTCTTAATAAAAAAAATTGTAAGTGTATATGATGGACGGTGAAGTCACACACGTTTTATTTTATTTTGATGTTCTTTCTAAAGATGCAATAGTTTCAGATGATTAACAAAACATTTTGAAAATAAATTTAAATAAACAAGTAATAAAAAAAAAAAATAACACAATAATTGTGTTATTATTAATTATTTAACTATTAAATATAAAAATAAATGTTAACCAACACAGAGTTGACTGAACAGAGTAATTGCATTTAAGTTTTTAATTAAAATGGTTACAAGTTCACAAATTCTATGAATACACAAATACAGTTTTAAATTTTTTGTCCACACTCTTCTGTTTCTCATCCTGCTAAATAAAGTATTTAAATACTTCCCTCGAATTTATTTTTGGGGAACGTTAATGTAGTGACAATTTATTAGGTAGTGCAATACACACTATTATTATAGGCTAAAAGGGTTTAAAAGTATACTCTTGATATTTCGAATAACTCATAATAATTTAAATAAAAATAAACGGAAAAAAATATTTAGATGGTATTAAAAACAGCTGTGGTTATTTACCTTCTATTGTGTCAATATTGATTTATTAACAAAAGTTATAGACTTTTACTAACAACTTTTATTGACGTCACTTAGGTTATTTTTTCGGTTGTGTTACATGATAACCAAATAAATACATTTTTTTTTGTTTTAATACGCGTTTCTTGACCAGTTATGCGTATCTTGTATGTGATAATTGAGATGCATGATAGGCGTGTCGAGTGATTTCGTTTGAATTAAATAATAATTATTATTGTAATTATTACAGATTTTTTTTCCAAATAACTATTTACTTTAATACGAATATAGGTCTCACAATATTTCTACGCAGTATTTTACAAACATTTGATGTATATTTTTTCATGTAGTATACTCATATAATATTTTACCATTACCGAAATAGTAAAACATCGTAATCTATTGACAAATATTTTTTGTAGATCACTACAAAAAAAAGGCATAAATTACACATAATCAAACACGTAGCTTGTAGATCACACAACGGGCTATGAATTATACCAGACTCAAAAAATATTTATTAGAGAGAAACTAAAGCTTTTCTGAAAGAATATCAATCCAGTGGCCATTATAATAATATGTTGCGTGTGTTGTATTCCACGGTTCGTGTACACGCGTACCTATGTCGGTCGCCGACCATAGGTGAACGGGCGATAAATCATCGAAAATTCTATTAATGTGACATGTATAATAACTAACGCGTACATTTATTATTTAAAGATATTAGTGTGGCACACGCAGACGAAGAAGAACGAGCCGTCGTTGAAAGTAGACAAGGAGAAGTACAAGAACACCAACGTACTTAGCCTGAAAGATATCATAGTCTGACACATTTCGGTTGCCGTAGCCACCGCAGGATATCCGCTGGAAACAGTATTGTGCATGTTACGTATTATTATTATTACCGACAGGCGTCCGTTTACTCGTCCTCGATAGTAGTCCTAAATAAAAAAAAAAAATGGGATTTGCTCAATCGTGTGGTTTCTTTCCTTATTATTTATCTTTTTTTTTTCAAACATTATATATTTTCATTGTTTGTTCTTCGCGGTCCATATAGATACATAACAGTTATGCTTTTAATACAATAATATTATTTATAAATATTTATTGTACCGTTAAAAAAATATTTATTTTTAATTTTGTTAAACGTTTTTCCGTCTCGAAACTAGTCAGTAGCGTTTCCTCGAAACTGGGGAGTCATACGTTTATTATTTTAATTATTATTATTATTATTTTTATTATTATTATTGTTATTATTATTATTATTATTATGATTTATGTATTTGTTTTGAATACACTATTCCTGCACAATTCAATTTATGAATTCACTCAAATGTGTAATATTTTCGTGAGAAGAAAATAGGTTTTGATATCTTGTTCTGTCGTTATAGTAATTTTTCGAACTACTATCTTTATCTTTGTAATCAGAATGGTGTGTTTTTTTTTTGTTAAAATAAGAAGTGATTTTGCAAAATTAATTTTAACGCGCAAAACAAGTAAATAGTTTTGTCTATTAACAACCGAACAAGAACGTGCATACAATTAAAAATGTAAACATAATTTTCTTCTCACAATAAAATAATATTATAAACAATATTGCATTGATATCATTTCATGTAATAAGTTTTGTAATTTAAAAATTAATTTTTGACCTGTGGAGTACAAAATAAACTTCTTTATGATTTTGTACGAACAGTTATGTATATATAATATACAGTGAAATTTCGAATACTCGAATTTCATGGAAGATAAAAATTAAATCGATTTATATTTTTTGGATATTTTTTTTTTTTAATTTAATCAATATTCAGATAGCTATTATTTTTTATTCTTTAATTATAATTACAATCAAAATATTGCATTTTAAATCATAGTAAAACAAATCAAAAAAACTTTCGTCAATATCGTAAATCATTTCACGATTTATGTATTTATAGCTTTGTATTATGCCTTGGTCCATGTATTGAAGTTAAGAAATTATATTTGGTGGACAAAATTTTACTTCCTCAGAATTTGTTTTCTTTTTTTTTCAATGTAATAAATTGTCAATAATTAAGAGAGAAACGAATGTAATATTGTTGAGTTTTAGTACATAATGCGGTTAAAAATAAGAAAAGCTACGGTATAGTGAGGTTTTTTTTTTTTTTTTTGCTGTATTTTTCTTGATCTTTATTAACTACAAATGTCCAATTGTCTAAGATTGAGTTCAAAACTGCTGCAGTATATAGGTTAAACGTTTATGATTTTTTTTTTCTTGCACTTTCAACGTATTGTTCAACGTTAAATAGTATAAATTGAAACATAAATTCATAAATTCCAGACGCGCACATTTGTTCAAATCACGAAAATCTCATTGTGCATCTCGCGAATGTCATACAACAGATTTAAAATATATACAAGGTAGGTGCATAATATGCTACGTATAAAACTCCATAATAAAACATCGCTCAATAAACGTCATGTCGAACCATTCGGATTTCTTATTTTCTGGCAATCTTTTTTTTAATCCTTTTACGACGACACAATCGTCGTGTTTGGCTGGCTGAAATAAAGCTAATTTAACGCAGTTACGGTCGCTTGCAAAAAAGGTAAATAGTAGTAGTAGGTATTGGTGCGATAACACTCGAATTTTAACGAGTGACATTTTTTCACTCGAATTGCCTCCGGGTGTTTTCTTCGGCGGCGCATACTAGTTGGGTCCCATAATTCAGATTCTTCACCAATTGAGTCCCATGTAAAATAGCCTACTGTACGAGTTGGGTCCCGTGTAAACCAGTCTACTGTATGAGTCGGGTCCCATAAAAAGCCCATTTAAAGCCATCATTAACGTTTATACGCTTGCCTTTTTCACTAAACATAATATTTTGAGATTAATCCATTATGTATGGAATGTGAACACGTACTGACGTACTAGTGCGGTGTAATCAGTGATTAGTTAATCGATTATTATTTCAACGACAGAAAATACCTAATCTAAAATATTATTTTCGTACTGTATTTTACTACGATAAGATATCATTTTATTGCCAAAAAGTACGTCTTTAATCCATATTCGTACTTTATAATATTACTATTTACTACGAAATGATAAATAATTGTATAAATACGTGAACCGTGGACCCAATTCAAATGCATCATTCGATACACCCGGACCCAATTCAGATAAAACATTTTGTTCACACGGACCCAATTCGTACAAAATTTAAAACTAGTATTATTTTCGGACCCAACTTGGATGCAGCCGTTTTCGGAGGGAATTCGAGTATATCCAAACCGTCTACTTGAATTGCCTCCCATAGTATACCTAGATTACTAATTAATATATCGATAGTTGACGTGTAGGTATATACTATCGATTATTTTATCGACTTCCTTAATGTTCAAAGACGTGTAGATAGGTACTATCTAGAGCAGTGGTTCTCAACCGGTGTGCCGCGAGATTGTCTAGGTGTGCCGCGAGAAATGTTATTAAATATTGAAAACAGTGTTTTATTTCGTGACATTTATTTTTAAAAGTAGTTTTTCGGAAATAAATTGAAATTATCAATTGACCAATTGTGTGCTAATTGTGTAGATAAGACGATACCGGATACATGTATAGGCACGTGGCGATAACTATTGCCTTCGGCGAATTTGCCGAAGTTGTTGTGGTTGTCAAGTGCGGGAGTGTGCCATTAAAACTTGTGGTGTATTATAGTGTGCCGTGAACTAAAAAAGGTTGAGAACCACTGATCTAGAGCAATAGAGATACTAGAGCAACTACTAAAAATAAAACAAATTTTATTAATAATTTAATCGATAAATTAAACAAAAATGAAATTTCCAAATTTCAATATTTAGAAGTATTGGCAAATAAATTTAAACCTAAACCTCGTAAACATACAAAAAGCCTTATTTAAATTTTTGATTATACCTAAACGTATTGATATTTATTTACTGTTTTTTATTTTTATATAATTTTTTTTTTTTATACTACTATTTATTAATCTTAATATTGACATTAAAACTTATGATTTATTACCTACTTTATTTAGGATAATAACTTCAGTCGTGTACCTATATGTATAATTGTCATTATTTAAAAAAAAAATCGAAATAGAAATCGATTCCTATGCAAAATGGTAACTACCTAAAATAAGAGACCTTTTTAAAAAAAATTCACTGGAGGCAATTCGAGTAATCTTTTTTAAAAAAAAATCACGGGAGGCAATTCGTGTGCGCCGATTAGTGCTTATACAGACCGCTCAACCCACCAACCATATACCAGTGATTATTATATTAAATATATGTAATAGTGACGACGATAATTATTGCGTTGGTAAAAATATCCAAACTCGCACAGCGGTTTTTGCTTGATTTTTAAAATAATTATATTATTATAAATCACGGTCTTACCGTATACAAGCCCTGACAGAGCTACGAAAAAATATATATTCTAGTTATTCATTAGTGCTTTCTAATCACACCAATGCCATTTATCTTCGACTTTATAGTTCAATTTTTTTATTCTCATAGTCATTGATTCGTTTCAGCCAAAACTGTGAATACTATTGTGTACAGTTTTCGAGTAATATGTAGTACATAATTTTTTATTATAATTCAGATATATTAAATTATAAATTAAATAATAATTATTATTGACGATACGCATTTTAATTACAGTGTATTTCACACATGTTTGACTGATTACATGATAATAACTTATACTTCCGTGTTAAGAATTTTTTATTGAAAAAAATAAAAAGTTACAGTTTACAACAATTTCAGTTATTTTTCAATAAGTAACTATTTAAAATGTACATTAAGTTATAAGTTAATAAAATACATGTATCATAACACCTACAAAAACCTAATACACATTAATATTATAGCAGTAAGTTTTTTAATGTTTATTGTAACTTAACGTGTTAAACTTGTTGTTGATACCCAATTTAATGGAAAATCATTAATCAAAAATTAATTAACATAGCAACTCAATACAGTTGTTTAAACAATATCCCCTATTTAGGTACGATAATGTATGTTTTCCATTTCACAGTTTATTACTGACATTTAATCGACCAAGTACAATTATTGTGTCCTTATACATACATAGTACATATTATTCAAGAAATATTATAAATAATGCATGTATCTATTATAGTATGGATTACAATATTATAAACATAACTGTACAACTTGATTCATTATTTATTCGTATTTTATTTATTATTATTGTTAAGTTATATTATTTACCTACAATGTTTTATTTTTAAATCATGATTTTAAACATATCCAAACATTTTTAATCATATCATCAAATTATACAACCATAATTACTATATTATAATGTATTTATTATTATTATTATTATTATTACTACGTAACTTTTTTTCGTCGTTGATTTAGTTAATTACTTATTTTAATAAGTTTTAAAATAATTTTTTACATTGTGCAATTCAAAGTACTTCTTTATTTTATTATAATTTTGATCTGATAAATTTAATTAGAAACAAATACTGATAATTTTATACGTTATACTCATATTACTTTAGAACATAATGTACTACATAATTTAAAAAATTTTTAGAACCATTTGTCATAATGGCACTCTTGATAATAATATCATTATAATTGTTTATTAATGTTTTGTAATTAATTCATGAGATTTATGGAATGCACAAAAAGCAAACAGGGTGCCGTAAGAAAAAAATCATTTGTTTAAGTTTTGCATGTGATAATCTATTAGGTATTGCCAATTATTTCTATCGCACAAAATATTTTTTTCCTTTTTTTATTACACTTATATAACATATAATATAATTTGTTCATATACTTAATATTAAAAATGTAGAAACGTTTTGATTTATCTTATCATAATAATTTTAAATGATTATGATTAGTTTTTTTTATAAGATTTTATGATCGTGTCGATCTAAAATAATTTCTTTATATACGTATACTAAGCATAACTGACGTGGTTTCAAATGCGTGTTTCCAATGTTAACTAAATGTATTGTTATATATCACCTATAAATATTGATTTAATCATAAGATTAACAAAATATTTAAAACTTATTTAGCTTAGTCACTATTTACTCGCCAGTAGAAAATGTGCATCGATTAATATTTTGTGTATTCCAAGGTCTAATTATGATGTATACACGTTTATATTTAGATGTATGTACAATAATTATATGATATTTAAATGATAGTTATAATAATATAAACGATAAACTATAGTTTGGTATTACAAATAATATACCTATACTTAATTATATAGTTATTATTAGTTATTACGTGTATAATTGAAAATATTATTTTTCAATACAATTGGTACCTATTTAATTATTAAGTTATGGTATATTTAAGCAAAGATTAAAATGTGAATATAAAAATGCATTTAGTACATTTTTTTCTTCTTTTCTTTTTTTTATATTGTATAATATACATACATATTTAATAAAAATAAGCTTTTACTATTCAACGTCGTTATAAAACTGCATTACACGTTTAAAATCCATTATGAGTTGTGTACAATTTATTCGTATAATATTATATAGTAAATATACGTACTTCAAATTATATGTCACACAAGTATCTCTATAATACTGCAGTAAATTTGTTTACTAGTAGAACAAATATTACTTAAAATGAAGGAAAAAACAGTGTTTTTTTTTTTTTTTTTTTTTTGTGGGTGCTTATCTTAGACTCGAGAAGTTTTATCTATACATACACATATAAATGTTACGCTTAAACCAATATACAAAAATATTATAGATGATCTATTTTTTAAAAAAACATGTGCATTCATATTAGAAATAACAAGAAATTATGAATTGCTTCTAAATGTTGTACTATTTAATTCATAACACTAATAATAAATATCTTATCATTATTGCAACATCATGGTGTACGAGTCATTTGTACAAGATCACTAATTTAAACTTTTAACATTCATTCATCGATTCATTCATACTCACTGATCTAAACTGATTATAAAATTCAATTTTTCATGTATTACAGGTTCCGGAATAACTTCCTATTGGATCTTATGTAATTCCTTTCTAGTACCATTTCATTTTTTTATATATAATTCTAAAATAAATTGAAATTAAGGCAATAGAGACCAAACGATATATAACTGTACAATTCCACATGTGGTGTACATGTACACAACTGTAGTCTAATTTTATATAAATATTTTAACAAGTGTGTTATTCAAAAGTCAGGTTTGGTATACAATTTATACTTTTTTTTGTGTACATTTGAGCAATTTATAAATCATAAAACTGTTGACTAACAATATATCGTTATTATAATTAATTTAATTTTGTTTGCTGCTACATCTAAAAATATGTATACTTTTATTATTATGAAAATAATGTATAGTAAGATATTTGATATTTTTATATATATATATATATATATATATATATATATATATATATATATATATATATATATATATATATAAAATATATTTGTAAGATCGATATTTTTCGAATATTTTATTGTAAAATGAAAAAATTGTCATTCATTTACCAATTTATATAAAAATTAAAAACCGTGTGGATAAATATTTATACAAGCAAGGGCATTATTGTATTTATTTTTTGTCGCATAAGCATATGTACGGTTTTCATTTACTTAATGATCTTGTAATGAATAATTTTTACGTGAAAAAAAAAATCCATTTTAACTTCTGCTTAAAATAATTATGTATATCACTGCGTTGTTTATAATCGATTTGTATACATAATTTTCTAGTCCCATCCTTTTTTTTTTAGATTCTGAACGGAGTGATGGAATCAATTGGTTTTACAATGATGTGAGGTTTTTTTTTATTTTTTTTTTATTTTTGTGTCTGACGACACCTTTTTTGGAAGTAAAAATGCTTCGATTTGCTTAAGTAGCAACTTTTCTGAAAGAAAAGTGAATGTAGATGGTACTTTGGCTTGTCTAAAATCCAACTTTTCAATACTTTTTAAAAAAATCGTAAAAACGATAAAAAAATTACAAAAAAACGGAAAATTTTACGCAAAATCACGTTTTTACAAATTACATTTTTTTAAAATGCTCTAATTCAAAAACCAAAAACCGCAACAACTTGAAATTTTCACCAAATCTTTATATTGACGTTATGGTTAGGTTTTCAAAGTATTTTGAAATATTTTGACTTATTTATAGACAGTTTAAATTTTCTATTTTTGTAAAATTTTTGTTTTTAAACATCTATAAAATTTAATTGGTTGACCGAAAACTCTTGAAAATATAATACAAGGTTTATAATAAGTTACACTTATCGTAACTAAAAAATATCGGTGATCGGTTTACTCAAATTTTTTTTATAAGCCGTTATGCTCAAATATGTATAAAATGTGTAAAAATCACGAGTTACAGTGTTAAAAAAAAATCTTTTATGCGGAGAGAGGGTGTTAAAAAAAAACTTCGTATGCGGAGTTAAGGTGATATATTTCAAAATGGCCACGATGCATGCGCAGTTACGGTGCACCGAAAAATAAATTGCCGTCTACGAATAATCTAAATTTTCGTAGATACACGTATCACAAAATGTGTATAAATTATTATTGTCTATAAAATAGGGCACACTCAAGCAAAATAATTAAAACAAATTATTAAATACTTATATAAGTTTATTGAATAGACCATATTGTATAGCAAATAAAATTGGGTTCTTCAAAAAGCATAAAAAAGCTAAGATATTTCTAAAATGATATCTTGTTTAAAAAGTGCTAATATTAGTACCCATTTGATGAAAAATTTAAGTCTGTACAGTCTATAGCAAGTTATCAATAGGCGGTGATTTTATATAAAACATACGATTTAATAGTAAGTGTATATTTTAGATTCTGAACGGAGTGAAGAATGTATTGATTTTACAATGATGTGTGTTTTTTTTTTTTTTTTTGTGTCTGTCGACACGTTTTGGGGCAGTAAAAATGCTTCAATTGCCTTATGTAGCAACTTTTCTGAAAGGAAAGTGAATCTATTTGGTACTTTGGGGGGTCAAAAGTTAAAAATTTCCAATATTTTTTAAATGCGACGGGAAAAACCATAAAAAAATTTGGGAAAAACGGGAGTTTTTACGCAAAACCAGTTTTCGACATAATCAAATTTTTTATTTTGCTATAACTCAAAAACTAATCGATGTAAATACTTGAAATTTTCACCAAATGTTTAGATTAGCGTTCTCTATACACCATTAAATTTTCAAAATATTTTGACTTTTATTAAGCTATTTATAGACAATTGAAATTTTCAATTTTTTTAAGTATTTTTTTTTTAAATAACGATAAAATTTTTTTGGCTGCCTAGAAAATCTTGAAAATTTAATACAAGGTTTCTTATAAGTTGTTCCTTAACTGATAAAAAAAAATCTAAAATCGTAAGTCACAATTTTTTTTTATAAGTGCTCAAAGTTCCAATTTATACGAAATATGTAAAAATCACGATAATTTGCAAGTTATTTTGTAGATAAAAATTCATAAAATTTTTTCTGTTCATACTTAAGGTTCAAAATTTTAACACTATGTTATCTATAAGCTACTCTTCAAAAATCTTTTAAAAATTTCTACCGGACTTGGAGGAAAAAATGTTATGACTGTTTGAAATTTATATATTTACGAAATTGCATAAAATAGCCATTTATTCTCAAACGATTTTAAATATTTGTTATAATTCAAAAAGTATAAGTCGCAGATTTTTTAAATTTTTACTAGCTGTTAAGATTGGCATTTTCTTTATGTCATATTTTTTTCAAAATATTATATTGATTTTTAAGCCAACTATAGGCATTTAAAATATTCGATTTTTTTAATTTTTTTTTTTTTATAATCGGATAAAAAAAATTTGGCTCGTACAAAATACTTAAAAATTTAATAGAAGATTTCACAAAAGTAGTTCTTATTTTCGTTCAAAAATTATTAAAATCCATAGGCATAATTTTTTTTTATAAGCGTTTGAACAGCGAATATTGACATAAAATTACAAAATATAAAATATAATATAATGTATAATATTCTAGACTGACAAAGATATCGGTTTTTTTTTAAAATGCTCTAACTCAAAAATGAAAAACCGCAACAACTTGAAATTTTCACCAAATCTTTATATTGATGTTCTCTATACATGGTTAAGATTTCAAAGTATTTTGACATATTTTGATTAATTTATAGACAATTTAAATTTTCCATTTTTGTTAAATTTTTGTTTCAATCCATGTCAAAGCCCCCGTCCTTTTGAACAAAATATCCTAAATATTTAAAGCTCTCAACTTCACCTATCACATCACCATCTATTGTCAGTTGTCTCCTCATTCCTTCAACTTCTTGGTCTCTTTGTCCAAAATCATACTCAATATACTCAGTTTTATTTCTACTAATTCTCAATCCCTTTCCTTCGAGGGCTAACCTCCACTCATTTACCCTATTATTGACAACTTCTAGGTTTTCTTCTATCAGAACTATATCATCCGCAAAAATCATACACCATGGTATCTCACCCTGTATCTCCTTTAAAACCTCATCCATTACCACTGAGAACAGGTAGGGGCTTAGAGCTGACCCCTGGTGCACACCTACTCCTATACTGAAACCTTCTGATACTCCACACCGACTCTTGACACTAGTACTCGACCCTTCATACATATCCTGGATCAAATTAACATACATTTTTGGGACATTTTTCCTCATTAATGCCCACCTTAAAACTTCCCTTGGCACCCTGTCATACGCCTTTTCTAAATCTATAAACACCATGCATAGTTTTTTTATTCTTTTCTCTGTACTTCTCTACTGATTGCCTAACACAAAATAATGGCTCCATTGTCAATTTTCCTGGCATAAAACCAAACTGGTTTTCTGATATCGACGCCTCACTTCTTATCCTCTTCTTTATAATCTTTTCCCAGATCTTCATACTACGACTCATGAGCTTTATTCCTCTATAGTTCCCACATTCTTGTATGTCTCCTTTTCCTTTAAATATTGGTACAATAAAACTCTTTCTCCAATCTTCTAGCATTTTTCCCTCTATCAGTACCTTATTAAAAAGATTTTTCAACCACCCAATGCTTACATCTCCTAACATTTTCCACACCTCTACAGGTACTCCATCTGGTCCTACCGCTTTTTTCTTTTTCATCGCCTTCACCGCATCTCTCACTTCCTCCTCGC
This sequence comes from Sipha maydis, assembly GCA_034509805.1. Classification (NCBI taxonomy): domain Eukaryota; kingdom Metazoa; phylum Arthropoda; class Insecta; order Hemiptera; family Aphididae; genus Sipha; species Sipha maydis. The sequence continues at coordinate 13,132 of JASXSY010000271.1, forward strand.
CCACTAGACCAATCAATCCTTCATTCCATGACATACTCTCTAAAATAAAATATACTTTTTACAATATTTATAAATAACAATGTATTATATCTTAGACAAACATATTAACTCCGTTCAGAATCGTTATTCGTATACAATGATATCTATCATTGCATTCAAATTTAACATATCCATTGTAATAATGACCTATCCTATAAACGAGGTGCACTCCACCCCCAACTGTACAGCAGAGCGAGGCCCATCCGGTTCTTTTTATACTTATCACTAGGGTTCGGGACTTCTTGCATTTGCATGTTTTTTTGTAGTGATCGTAGTCTGTTCTAAGTGAGCTATTAATTTGTTTTATGAAATAAAGAAATGAAATACTAAGTTTGAATTTGCATATTTTGTCATATTTTAAAAAAGCGCATATTTGAGCAATTTTTAGCATATTTGGGCATATTTGGGTATATTTCACATTTTTATATTTTTATAAACGTAAAATTGTCGGGGAAAATCATAATTGGATGGTCGTAGTCTGTCGTATCTAACACATACGTCTGTTTACGATGATAGTCTCTTTATCGCTAATAATCAACTGTTTTATCGATAATATCTACATTTGTATAGTGTGGTAAAACCTAATGAATCTCATACTCTTACAGGCTTATTACGAAACAGATGAACATGAAAACGATACACGATACAATGGAGACGAGTAACCCGTGTAAAAATTATTTTTATTATATTAATTACCTACCTAATTTTTGGTTTTTTATTTTATAATAATAATTAATAATATACCTTATGCGTTTTTTAAAAACAAAATAAAAAATTAGCTGCATATTTTAAAGCATATTTTGATGATTTTAACTGCATATTTCGATAATTTTAAGTGCAAGAAGTCCCGAACCCTACTTATCACTAACACAATATTATATTAAAATAAATTTTGGTGGTCTACTGTCTTACTACATAAATATTTTATAATCAATGTGACGCTTTCGTAAATACACTGCACGTAGAATACTGCAAATGTAATAAACAAATTTGTGTAGTGTTCAGTTTTGTTCAAAGTCGTTAAGTAAATGTGTTTACAATACTTCGACTAAACAGTTACCAAGACATTTGATTATTTCAAAGGTTAACATTAAGTTCATTAAAACTTTATTTTTATCTTTGATATCCAATTAATGAACCTAATTAAATTATTTTTCTTGTAATATTTTACATAAAATTAGATGCTTCCTGATAAAATACTTTTATTTTAAGAGGACGTCACACCAAAAATGAAAAGTAAACAACGACCGATAGAACGCGCTATTAGGTGTTTTCGCGCGGCGCATGCACGTGTTTTAAATGCAGTTGTCTTAAACGCCAAACAAAACAAAAGGAGATATATTGAAAAAACAAATTGTAAAATTAATTCTAGGCAGGTAATTTAAAATATTATATTATAATTATAATTTTTAAACGATGATGGCTTATTTAAAATATCTGCTTATTTTTTTTTTTTGTTCAAGACCAAAAAAAAAAATCATTTTTGGTCCGGATTCCGACTATGGTACTGTAGACGAAGAACTCGACTGTCAACCGTTGGCAATGACAAAAGAAGACTTTGAAGACAAAAAAATTGAATTTTTAGAAAAATTAAAATTAAACAAGACTGACATTTTGAAATTAGAACGTCGAACAATTGATTAAACAAATAACGAAGAATGGAAAAAAGAAAGAATGTCCAGGTTTACAACATCCAATTTTGGTAAAATTTGCAAGATGCGTAAAATTACCATTAAAAAAAAACACTGTGATTTCAATTCTCTATCAATCCTATTATTTCCATGGAACTACTGCTACTAGGTAAATTTGTTTTCTTATTATGAATTATTTATAGTATACTTTGATTTGATTTTTTATTATGTCATTATTTAGTTACGGAATTCAATTTGAATAAATAGCAAAAACAGAGTTTGAAACCATGTACAACTTAAAAGTACTCCCAGCTGGTCTATTTGTAGATTTTAATTTGCCATTTTTAGCTGCATCACCAGATGGCCTTACTGGAAATGATGCAATCATTGAAATTAAGTGTCCATATTCGGCAAAAGATTTTTCATGAGCTGATGCACAGAAACAAAATAAATTAAAGTTTATGGAAATAGACTCAGATAATCTTATATTAAAAAAAAAAATCATAATTTCTATTTTCAAGTACAAGGACAATTTCACATAACACAAAGAAATGTATGTTATTTTGTAGTTTGGACACCAAAAGGTAATTAATTTTATTATTAAATTTTTTAGTTGTATAATTGGTAATATTTGTAAAATATTATTCATTTTAATTTAATAATATTTTATAATCATGTATTAGGAGTTTCTGTCAATAAAATTTATCGTGACGAAGAATTCTGGAATACAAAAATGGAAACATCATTAGCAGAGTTTTACTAAAATCATTTATCGCCAGAAATAATTGATCCAAAATTTTCTCCTGAAAGATAACATGTTTTATTTTGTATAATAATGTAATCAAATACAATAACGTCAATGGCTAAACTATTTTATCAGTCTTTATTTTTTTTTTGTATTTTTTTATTAGTATTCTTCTTCTAATGCTTTTAAGGGTTCAGCGACCCCGCCGAAGACATCAACAGGGACCACGAAGACTCCAGGGACGCCCAAAGTGGTGGGAAAAATCCCACCGCTACCATCCCAGTGGTCGGATGCGGAGAAGAACCGGGCGCTGCGGTACAACCCGTTGGCCGGTTATCGCCCATCCAACGTTGCGGTGGGAAGTTGGCCGCCGACGTCCGAAGGATCCAGGAGCCAAAAGGCCCCTGGGTGCAACGGAGCTCCGGACAAAAACCGGAAGGCGCCGTCGAAACCCGCAACCACCACTGGCGACGGCGTAGTGACGGGGAAACAAAGGAAGTGGGAGAGGTTCCTCCGGATTAAGGCGGCTAGGAAGGCCAAGAAGGACCGGCCGACTGGAACCAGCCAGCAACATCGGTTGGCCAAGCACCCGGTTCCTTCGGAGGCTACCACCGCCTCCATCGACGCCACGGCAAAGGAGGAGCCGATGGAGATCGACGTCGGGAGTACCGGGCACTTCCCGAGACGAGGTCGCCGTGGGGAAATCGGGTAGAGACGTCATCGACGTCTACCTTGAGTCCCCTCTACCACCACTTCCCGAACTGGAGGAGCTCACCTTCGGGACCCCGCTCACCTCACCGAGGCGCACCCCGTGAACATGCTCACCACCACGACCAGCACGGACGTTGTTGTCGTACCCGGCTGTGTGGCTTGGCGGGGGAGTATGACACGGTCCCGCGGTAGGTGGAGGTAAAGCACGTACACCACTATCGCTGACCGCGCCGGCTCTCTACCCAGCGACAACCTGGAGCAACGACAATACCGGCCCGGCAAAACCTCACCTACCTCGTATATCGGGCAGAGGGGGGGGCGTTGCCGGAAACCGGTGACAACGTACTCACCGTACCGCAAAGGTGGCCTGTGCTGTTCCGCCCGTCACACAACGTACATCGTTTTATTTGGTTTTTTTCTATTTTTTCGAATTGCTAATATTTTTCGCAGTTGGTTATTATTATTATTATTATCTGTGATCTCCGAAGAGTGAAAAATCGGTTATTATTATTATTACAATTTTCATGACCTTAAAATATACTTTGTTACCAAATTGATATCGGCGCTTAACATTCAATTCTTTTGACCGGCCACCTCACCGAGGACAACCGTGAGTCCGCGTCACGCTTGGCATATATATAATTAGCAATTCATTTATCTAAACTTTTAAAGAAAATTTAATTTAAAAAAATTGAAATTAAAACAAATAATAACAACGTTTTGGATAAAAACCATTTAATCACTCATTCCAAGTGTATAGGAAAAATAGCATTTTGTTTGATAATGGAAATAGACCTTTTTGAAAAATAATGAAAGAAATAGTCCGTTTTGCAGCAAGTTACTATGTAAGGTACATTTTTAACATTGAAAAAGGTCCGTTTTGAAGCAAAATGGAAAAAGAACATTTTGCATTGAAGGTTACCTGGGAAAAAGAACGTTTTGCAGAAATCGCGGTTTTTGATTCAACGTTTTCTTAAGGAAAAAGACCTTTTTGGCTTAAAATGATGGTACCATTCGATTCCCATTACAATTTACCAATAGAATCAATGTATAACTCAATTTTTTTAAAAATGTAAAAAGTACGTTTTGCATTGAAGCCCCTCATATATGATTGGAGAGTACAACAAATTTATGGGTGTAACGGACTTGATGGATCAAAACATTGCTACCTATAGAATCAGTATACGTGGAAAAAAGTGGTGGTGGCTAATTTTCACTTGGTTAATAGATGTATGCGTAAATAATGCTTGGGTTTTACAAAGGAAAGTAAAGCCAAATATGCCACAACTTCAATTTAAACGTGAAATAGTCCGCAATTTGCTATTAAAATACGAGACAAAACCTTAAGTTGGAGGAAGGCCATCCACATCGATTTCAAGTGTCTCTTGTAATAGAATAAGTGATGATATTAGGTGCGATGGGAAAAATCATCTTATCATTCCAATCCCAGAAAAAAAAAGAAAAATATGTGCAGGTGAAGGGTGTGCGTCGAGTATTTGTACAATGTGTGAAAAATGTAACGTGGGCTTCTGCATTGAATGTTTCAAAATATTTCATTCTGTAACATACTAGTATAAGATAACTATAATATAATAAACGTGTATAAGGATTATTTAAAAATATTTTGCTATAATATTGTAAAATTATATCTCCTCAAAGTCCTAGCGTTGCCATATGGTCACATCAAATTGTAAGTAATTGAGTCAACAAATCAAAAAAAATTACGTAAGTTTTTATTAAATTATTTAATTTTAGTAACTCTATAAAAAAAAAAAACAATAAATTTAAAAAAAAAAAAACTTCGGACTTGATGGATTAAATATTACCACTCCTGAAAAGGCGTCGTATTTCGTCTTGTAGCTGCGCTTACTCCATTGGCCATCAGCAACAACAGGGCACATAGGTATACCATCACTATCTATATCACCTGCCTCAAAAGCCAATTTTTTTCTTCTATACCAGCGAGGTCCATAACACTCCATGATATAGTTTTCATATGCATACTTATTTCCTCATTATATTTTATATGTGTCGAGGAGGCCGTACATGGAACATCTAAACTTGCCGAAAATGCAGCTAGTTGTGTGTATGCTATATCAATTGCATACGTGCCATTGACAACTGCTTTGTTAATCGGTATACAGTTTAGATCGCTGTTTTCCGATTCCAGTGTAGTCAATAGGTTACACATTTTACATTTAAAAATCCATTTTGTAGCAAAACCTTCCGTAATTTTGTTTATTAGTTCAACATTTATAAACGAACATCCTAGCCCTGGAGAATGATAATGCTCATTTTGTATTTGAAAAAATACGTGTTTCGTATCAATAATCCTCCTAAAGGTACGGTTTCCCTGCAGCGTCTAGACGCGGTGTCTGGACGCGACGTCTGACGCCGAGACCCTAGATTATGTATTTTGTGTGTGACTGGTTTCTCTACACGCGTTTGACGCGGCGTCAGGCGTCAGTACTAGTCCGGACTAGTGTTGCGTTGTGACACCTGGCGTCAAAAAGTCAAAATTTTCATTTTCCTCCACAGAAGACGAGGCTTTAATTAATCTCGTGCAAAACAACAAATGTATTTTCGATAGTAGCCATAAAAATCTTAAAGATAATACTATTAGAGATACTATTTGGAAAAATATATCCGATGAAGTAGGAAGATAAAGTACGTATTGAAAATATAATTCTTAATTATTTATAGTTAGTTTTTCCTTTTGAGATATTGGCTCAGGTATACGTAATGTTGGTTTTTTATTATTTCTTCTTGAATCAAAGATAAAATAAAATAAAATTGTTGACAATTTAGACAAAAAAATTCCCGAAATTTTTCTTCGTCGTTAAGAGGCCGTCGTAGTAACATTTTTGACATTAAAACCACCTCTACGCACTTCCAATAGTATGGCTTTTATAAATATCGCATAAAAAAACAAATGGTACCAAATTAATTAAGAAAATGTCTACTACGTGTTACCAGAGTCATTTTTTAGAAAAAACACTACTCTTATACTTTTATTTGTATTATGAATTTTTAATTTTTTAATTTTTCAAACGTGTATAATAGACAGTGAAATAATTTTTTTTTTATTATTTCTCTGGTAACATGTAGTAAATAATATCAACTTTAATTTGATATCATTCGTTATATTCTGCGATAATTATGAAAGCTATACTATTGGAAGTGCGAAGAGATGTTTCTCGGTGAAAAATGAACTTTTTTCACTTGTAATGTGCTGCTACCTACAGTGATCAAGGCGGCGCGGCAATCTTTCTCCCACTCTAGTAATCAACCAAATGCGCCGCGGCGCGTGGATATTTATAGCCGTGGTAGCCAGTACGAGTATTATCATTTTATTACGCGGAAATGCAGAATATTACCACAACTAAATACCCATAATTGACAAAATGTAATAATTATTGAGACGTTTAAATATTTCTCTGTCTCTCTTACTATTTTTGTATATTTAACCGTGATTTTTCGTTGTAGAATATCAATATTCTCAGTATTCTCATAGATACGTAAATAATTTATATTGTACTGTATGAATTTGTCTCTGACAGTAAGACATAGTCCTGTCAACGTCAAGTGTATCGTATGTTTTAATCTCCACTTGAATATTTTCGCTTATAAATTTAATTATTTGTATTCCTTAACACTTGTATTTCTTTTAAGACGAGTAAGTTAATTGTGAATTTTTGTAATTTATTTTGAATTTTGATACAAAATGGATCGTTCTAAAAAGAACCTGCCTTACTTTTCTAAATTAAAATCGAACAAAAAACGACTTGCTGCCCAATTAAAAGAAGCCAGAGATAAAAAAAAGTAAGTATTTGCAAATTGTATACTTGATAAATTGTAGGCAAATACCTAGATTTTAATTAGATTTTAAAATATAACATACATTTAGTTAAATAATTTGACTTCAATGTATAACATTTTAATATACCTTTATGTTTTTAAATTATCTATTCTTCTTATTACATTAATATTTATTTTATATTTAAAAAAAAGAAATTTGACGTAAAAATAAATATTATTTCAGAAACAAAATACTGAATGATCAAATACAACTGTCACAAAATGATGATGCGTCATTTATAGAACTGCCTAGGTAAGAATTGAAAATTTACATTATTGTATTGTATTATTGTAATAATAAAATGTTCAAATATTTTTCATTTTATTTTTAAATTTTTACGTGAGGCATTTTCGTAATTTTTAACACAGTGAAACAAAAAAACTTATGGCTTTACAAAGATGTTTAGTCAATTTTTTTTATGATTATTATTGAGAATTTTGAAAAATAACTCTTTAAATTGACACCAAGATGAGTTTCCAGATCTAAAATGTTGCTAGATGAAAGTTTTTGACCTTTTATATAAAATATAGTGAATTAATACAAATCTTTGTAAAACCATATAGGTACTTTTTCGTTTCACTTAGAACCTGAATATTTATATACCTGATATGCTTAGTTTGCTACCGAGTGACATAAATTATATTTTTTTAGTTTTGATGTCGATGGTGACGAAGATATTATGTTTACTCCCATAAATACGTCATTGCCTCGTTTAATTCACGGTAAAACTTCTAAATCATCAGATCATGACGTGAATGAATCGTTGAGGTTGGTTTCTATCCCATACTATCCCAGTTAATATAGTGTATTTAGTATTTACATTTAAAACATGCTATAAGAGTATAAAAAAAGTTAATAAATTACTTATAATAGTTTTTTATGTAGACTTTTACAGTGAGAGCCCTGCAGTTGTAAATTACTGCAGGTTATTATTTTCCAACTTAAAATAAAAAATATAATATGTATTAACTTATTTTTATGTTATTAGGCCTACAGTGGGGAAATGTCCTTCAGGTCGTCGAATTGTAGATATTTACTATACATTTGAACAGATTAAAACATGTGTTCATAAGGGAGGTTTTGGATGTTCATTTATGAATATGGTGTTTGTATCTGAAAAACATTATGGGTTGAGATCGACATTTAAATTTATATGCAGTATGTGCAACATAAGTTCAATAATAATGTCCGAGGAGAAAACTCCAGATACGTATGTACCAGTTAATTTAGCTGCAATTAGTGGATCGATTGCAGTTGGAATAGGTTACTCTCAGTTAGAAGAAATGTTGGCGTCAATTGATATTCCTTGCATGAGTGATAAAACATTCCAATAGGGTCAAAATCAAATAAGTGAATCTATACATCACGTCGCCGAGGAAGAAATGAGAATCGCAGGTGAAGAAGAAAGGAAATTGGCCATTGAATCGGGAGAGATTGATATTGATGGAATCCCTATGTGTGCTGTTATTGCTGATGGACAATGGTCTAAGCGCAGCTATAAAACGAAATATGATGCTTTATCCGGAGTGGTAAGTTATAATTTTATAATTTCTCTAATGATTTATTTGCATTAAAAGTAACTATATAATCATATGTTTTAGGCTACAATTATCGGTTTTAAAACTAAAAAAATTTTATTTATTGGGACTCGAAACCGATATTGTTTAATTTGTCAAAGAGCAAAAAATGCAAACATTTCTGTAAAAGAACACGCATGTTTCATGAATTGGCGTAAAGCCGCTACAGCGATGGAGGCAGATGCTGTTGCAGAAGGCTTTAAAAAAAGCATTGAATTACATGGGCTAAAATTTAATAAATTAATTGGTATTTATAAGTTTTTATGACATTAATTAATGATAGGTAGTAACTTTCTAATTGATTATTTATTAATCTATTTTTATTCATAAAAGGTGATGGTGATTCTAGTGTAAGTAAAAGATTGGCAGAAACAAGACCCTATGGTCCAAATTTTACTATTGAAAAAATAGAATGCCGGAATCATTTATTGAGGAACTACGGAACGAAATTAGCAATGATTGGTAAAAATACAAAATATCCTATACATTTGAGAAAACATATTTTGAACAACGCGAAAAGGTTTAGGTCTGCTATAACAAAAGCTATTGATCATCGTAATAATTTAAAACAACAAACCAAGTATCAAAAAGTTGTAGGTAGGTTACCATCAAGCTACTTAGCAATGTCGCACATGCCATCATGCTGTACGGATCACCCTTTTGGTCACAGGACATGAGTACATCGGGATGGATGGAATTGAATAAAGTCCAAATACGCATGGCCCTTAGGGTCATCTCGGCCTATTGTACGGTGTCCGGAGATGCAGCCATGGTAATTGCTGGTATCCTTCCCATAGACCTGATGGCAAAGGATAGAAGAAGACGATACCAGGTAAGGAAAAACCTTAGCCTCCCCCACCCAGAGGACGAAGGAGAAGTCACGGCTGAGTGGCAAAGCAGATGGGATAATAGTGTTAAAGGTCGATGGACACACCGCCTCATCCCGAATATTGAAAGGTGGATTCAGCGTAAGCACGGTGAGGTGAATTTTCACCTTACACGGGTGCTTACTGGGCACGGCTGTTTCGCACAATACCTAAACAGATTCGGGAAGATAGACAATGCCGAGTGCTGGTACTGCGGTCACCAGGTCGATGACGCGTTTCACATGGTGTTCGTTTGCGATGCATGGTTCAGCCGGAGAAGCACTGTGGAGAAGCTGCTAGGCCACAAGCTGGAACCAGGGAATATGGTCGAGACAATGCTGAAGTCAAAGGGTAACTAGGAAGCCATAAATAACTTTATTCATACTATCTTCACCAAAAAAGAAGAAGAAGAGCGTCGAAGACAAGCAGCCTCCAACGAATAACCTCAAAAAAGAAAAAAGGGAAAAGAAGATACAAGAAAAAACCACATAGTTAAGTTTAATTATTGTACGCCTGAGTGCGACCACAGGGCGGTTAGAGGCCCCCAAACATTGTAAATACCTAAAAATTTTTTCGAGAACTGGTATTTTAGCACACAAATGTATTTGATGCTTTCACCAATAAACGATGGAACATGGGGGTGAAATAACCGCAAGGTTAGTACCACCCCATGCTCCGGTTAATATAAAAAAAAAAAAAAAAAAAAAAAAAAAAAGGTTACCATCACCAACTTAAATTAATAACGATACATTTAAAACAATTAAATATTTAAATATCAATATAATATGTAAAACAATTAAATAATTTTTTGGGTTTAAGTCAAACTAAAATTTTTCTTTGTTCATAAAATATAGGTTTACGCAAAGATATTATAAATAGTTTTCGTCATATTATGGGTAATCATGAGCAGTGTGAGAAATATTTTTGCCAAGGACATAAAATAAATGAAGTAAACCTATATGAAGACACAGAAAAATGTGGTCTTATGAGAGAGATTACTCAAATCATTGGACGATTGGCAACTCATGCAGATAGTTTGTTAATGAACGTTGATAATAATGTTTGTGAACAATTTAACAGCGTTCTTAACAAACATTTAGCTGGTAAACGAATAAATTTTTCTTTACGGAATTCATATGCAACTAGAATTAAATCTGGATAAATCTCGTATAACACATCAGGAGAATATTTACGCTCATTACACAAACATGTAGTCAATGACGTAAGCCCAGGTAAAAGTTTAAGTTATAGGTTTTTTTCTTATAAGTTAAGTTTTAAGCGTAATTTTCAATTTACATTTAAATGCAAAGTGACTTGTTAATTTCATATTGCGATTTAACCGTAAATTTAAAAATTGTGAAAATTTCAAGTTTAAATAAATTTTTGGACTGAAAAATATAGGTACTATTATATAATATATTTTAATGCAGGTTTAATGTAGGTAGTCATTTTTTTAAAATAGGAAATGTTGGAAAACGATTTTTAAAGTCTAGAAAACGTAAAGCGACATTATTACAAAATAGAAGAAAATTAATTCCAAAGAGAAAATTATTTTTAAATAAATCGTGTGATGCTGATGAAAATTATGGGTTGGCCGAACCGTTATTACAAGAATTCTCATTAGACGAAATTGAACAAAAAAAAAATGAATTTTTGAGTTCCCTTTCACTGGATAGTAATAAAAAACGATTATTAGAAGTAGAAACTAGAGATCAGTCTAGATGTCAAAGATGGCATAATGAAAGAAGAAATCGACTTACTGCCTCCGACTTCGGCAGGATTTGCAAAAGAAAACTAAAAACTTCCTGTAAAAATGTTGTATATGATATGTTGTATAGGTCTTTTACATCGGCAGCAACTGAATATGGGAAAGAAATGGAGCCAAAAGCAATTAAAAAATTTGAAAATATTAAAGGTCAAACAATTTTACCCTGTGGTCTGATTATTGATCAAGATTTTCCGTATTTAGCTGCTTCTCCAGGTATTATTATTATTATTATTTTCTGAAAATAATAATCATTATAAAATATAGAAATATTATGCAAAAAATTGTTGTTATTTTCTAAATTTTTAATTATCTTATTAACTCAGTTGGGTGATAAAAATATTTTTTTTAGATGGACTAATTGATATTGACGGTTTAGTTGAAATTAAGTGTCCTTATTCAATTAAAGATTATACCAATATTAAAGACGCTATAATAGATAAAAAAGTATGAACAAATAAACTAAAATAAATATGAAAAATAAAAATTAGATTAAATTTAATTTTCAGATTAATTTTCTTAAACTAAATTCCAACGGAGAGCTTGAATTAAAAAAAAACGCATGACTATTACTACCAAGTTCAAGGGCAGCTACATATAGCCAAAAAACAATATTGTTGTTTTGTTGTGTATTCTGAAAATATGATACACTTTGAAACTATACAGCGTAATAATGAGTTTTGGGAAAATGTTATGCAGCATAAATTAACGAGGCTAGTTAAATATCTGGGTTTTAATTTATACAAATAATTTTTACCGATGTTTAATAATAATATTTAATTTACATTTATTTTAGATTTTACCTAGACTGCTTGTTACCAGAAATTGTAATACCTCAATACGGAAAACGGTTACTGGTTCAGGACATCATAGACCCGAATGAAAATAAATAATATCTGTTAAATGTCCAAACCTAACCACAAAACTTAAAATATTGTGCATTACGATATTTTTATTTTTATTATTATTTCATGTAAACTAATATTGACTTATTTACTTATAAAAAAAATGTATAAATTGTACATTATATATTTTATCATTAAAAATGTATAATGTATATAATATCCCAATATACCTACACAGTCTCGTATTACTTCGTACGACGTACCTACATATATTGTTATTTGTATTATTTCATACCTACATGTACATTGTACATATGTTTATTTTTACTATTTTTTTTTCGGCAGATAGTTCATTTCCAGATATTAGGGAATCAAATAAAGTAGAAATATTAAAAAATAAAAATAGTAAATTATGAAAACCATTTTTGTTATTATTTGATCATAATATTTATTGTAAGATTGTAAATATAGTTTTAATAATATCATTAAATTACAATGTTGTAGTTTCAAATTGTATGTTTTTTATTTGAATTAAATAGATTGGTTTATTTGAATTAGTAATATTTTTTTATAAGCGTTTGCGGTTTAAGTATTGACGAAATTTGTCAAAACTATGAATATTTGCAAACTATTTTATAGTTAAAAATGTATTTATATAATTATATTTGAATAATGAAGTAATAATCCAATAAATACAAATCAAGCTATGTTATAATACAGTTTCTACGATCTATATAAAGATACATATATTTAGGTAAGCAGTGACTTAAATTATAATCAGTAGATCAAGGGTACGCGCGGACATTTAAAATAATACGTCGGCATTTACGTATACGCATTTCATAATAACGCGAAACGTCCTAGACGAACGTTCATAGAATAATGAATTTATGAATGTCGCTCCCGAAGTCCCGACTGAGCACAATCGACGGCCTGCCGCCGATTGCGAGTCGTGGGCGTGGCATAAACGTCACGCGCCTGCGGATCGCGAAAACACTTAACAGCGCTGCCTCTCGGCCGTTGCATACGTAACGTTTTGAGTACGACGGCCTCTTAATGAGATGACCACCAATCAAATTTTTAAAGAATCCTTCGGAGTTCTTTGTGGAAAACAAATTATTAAATGGTTTTCTTTTTTTTGGAATTAAGTTCATTCGTTTTCCACTTCTTCATCACGAAGTAATAACTCGAAAATTATATTATTATTATAATGTTCAAAATTAAATTTTTATTCATTGTGAAAAATGTGAAAATTAGAACTTATAAAAATAAAAACTAGGTGTGAATGAGACAACGATCGCAGTGGTTATGATTCAATTTTGTAAAATCAAACTAATAGAGTGGTATAAAATAATAAAATCTATGGCGTCTGACGCTACAGAGAAAACAGGGCAAACGCGGCGTCAGGACGCGGCGTTAAGACGCTGCGTTTAGTAGCGTCTGGACGCTGCAGGGAAACCGTACCTTAACACCGCAAAAACTGGTAAAATAAATTTAATTTACTATTTTGTAAGTAATAACTTACGTAATTCATCATCATATATTAATTAAAATAAATATACTATGAAGTATATAATACTATATAATACTATATAATACTATATAATAGTATATAATATATTTCCTACGCGGACGTTTTATTTTGTTGTTTTTATTTGCCATATTTTTAAATTACTATTATAAACAACACCAGTGACGATAAAATGCAATAATCTAGACCTGTAAATTGTTTGTACATACTGCCACGAGTTACATCAGAACTCAGAATGACTACTAGGGACGTTGCGATACTACCGATACCAGTAAAGTGTCGATACTTTTCTTTCGATACAAGTACTTTTTGCATCGATATCATGGTTTTGATACTTTATTCATATCGATAAAAAAAAATACTGGTATCAATGAATGGTATTGAATCATTTTACCGCCATATCAGTTCAAGAGTACTTGAATAGTCGAATGTTATTGAAAATTTTATTTCGAGTACAATGGTTTGCGCGTGGTGGGTTTTTTTCACACAATATGATCAAATTCAAAACTTCATTTTAGCGATCCAGTTGCTTGTTCTAGTGCTATGGCAGAACTCCGTAGACTAAGCCAAATATTTCATCTGGTGAATCGGAAGGAGAGGTAACATCTGGAGATAATGTGGAAAGTTATGATTTTTGGGCTCACCATAAAATGTTAGCTCACGGTCAAAAACGGAAAAAAAATTCTTCATTTACAAATGATGAATTATCTTTGTATCTGTCAAATCCTGTATCTTTGCTGAAATCAAATCCTTTGGAACTACGGGATGATATGAAAACAGTCTTTCCCATGTTATATAAACAATCAAGGATATCGTTCACTATGGTTGCAACATTGGTTCCAAGTGAAAGACTGTTTTCAAAAACTGGAGGAATTATGGCCAAAACAAGGAACCGTCTAACAGGTTTTCGTTTAGAAAAAATATTACTGTTCGCAGATTGACCAGAATATCAATGGTTTTGAATTAAAAATAATTTTAAACAATGATAAAATAATAAAATTTGTATTTTGTTTTTTTTTTTTGTATTTGATTTTTTCTGTAGGTTCCTACTTTATAATATTGTAACTACTTATATATAATTTGTATTTTGTTTTTTTCTTATTTGTATTTTTCCTATAGGTATCTACTTTATAATAATATAACTACTTATGTATAATTTGTATTTTTATTTTATTTTTTTCGATAACTACTATATAATAATATGACTACGATATCTACCAATAATAAATATTTTTTTATTTTTATTTTTTATTTTTAGAAAAAATATACAATCTATATCATAGACATAATAAGTATATGTGCAATAGGAAGGAAACAAATAGGGTGATACTTAAGTTGAGGAAAGAAGCCACCCACTGATGACACTTTCGTCTTGGTTAAATTAATGCGAGTTTAGTTATATGTTAGTAATTATATTATATGTTATATATTATATATTTAGTTATAGCTTATATGTAATTATTTAAAGTAGTAAATCTCTGCACCATTTACGTTTAAGTCGCCTTGGAGGGCTACCTGGGATTGAGAGGATTGATAAGTTTTTAATGAGTGGATTTGAATGAGAGGATAGACAGTTATGAAATTTTTTATAAAAACGTTTAGCTTCATCATGAATAGTATTTAAGTTACAATCTAAATGTAGGGTATGGTTTGATATGTATGGTATTTCCTTAAGGTCATATTTTGGAAAGCTTGAATCTTATTCAGGTTTGACTTTTTAGCATTTCCTCATAGCTGCAATCCGTATGTGCAGATGGGTTTTAATAAGGTTTTATACATGAGAAGTTTAATATTAAACGGGGTGGCTTTGTTACCAATTAAATTCTTAAGCATACGTAGCCGATTGTTTAGGGATAGTCTTTTTTCACGTATATGTTGAGCCCAGGTTAAGCGTTGATCGAGGGTTAGACCAAGATATTTTACTGAAGGCGATGAAGGAATAGGGACCGCCATAAAGAATTACCCTTGGGCAAGGTGCTTGTCTTAGTGTAAAAGTAGTGTGAACTGATTTATTTTGATTTACTTTAAATTTCCATTTGGTATACCATCTTTCCATCATGCCTAGATGGGTTTACAAATATGCGGAGGCCAAATATGGGTCATCGTTAATCGAGATAATTACTTTATCATCCACGTAGTCCGCGACTGAGGTGTTTGGAGACGTGGGTTGATCAGATACAAAGATATCGTAGAGTAATGGAGATAAAATTCCACCTTGAGGAATTCCAGCATTTATACTTGCTATTTCAGACGTGGCAGTTCCATAGCAAATTTTAAAAGAGCGATCAGAGAGATAAGATTTGAAAAGTAGGAAATAGGATGTAGGTAAGAAGGATTTCAGTTTGTATAACAGATCTTGATGCCAAACACGGTCAAATGCCTGCGAGGTATCTAAGAAAGCACATGTGCAATATAACTTTTTTTCAAGAGAGTAGGAAATTGCATGTACCAATCGGTGGACTTGGTGTATAGTTGAATGTGAGGTACGAAAACCAAATTGATAATCGGGGAGGATTTGTTTTTCAGCGATGATTGGAGCGATACGTTTGAGCAGTAGTCTTTTTAGGATTTTTGCAAACAAAGGTAGGAGACTTATTGGTCTGTAGGAAGAGGTAGAATCAGGAGGTTTATTTGGCTTTTAGATCATGATAATATTTGAAAATTTCCAAAGCAGTGGGAAGTATGAAAGTCTGAGTATTGAATTGTATATATGAGTTAGATGAACAATGGCCCTTTTTGGTAGATTTTTAGCAACTTCAGACGTAATGAGGTCGAAACCAGGAGACTTATTGCGTGGGTATTTATGTATGAGATATTTAACTTTATTAGGTGAGAAAGATTTAACTGATGGCGAGGGTTGAAGAGGAGCATCAAGAGCAGTATTCACAACATTAGTGTTTTCTAAATCTACAATGTCTAAGTGTGGGTGAAATATCTCAGAGAGGTGTAGTTTGAATTGCTCAGCTTTTTCTAAATCAGAGGTGGTTAGACTCCCATCGGATTTTTTTAAAGGTAGATTAGAAGCTTTATAGCGTAAGACTTTCTTAGTAGCTTTCCATAGACTGCCATCTTTTGGAGTAAGATTGGTTAAATTGTAAGTGAGAACTGTATCCTTGTGTTTAGCGATCAGTTTTTTCAATGAGTTTACTAAACGGTTATAATTTTGTTTATGAGAGGGTAAGCGAATACGTTGGTAAAGAGCTCGGGCTCTGCGTTTTTCAACTATGATGACTCTTAACTGTTCTGGGATGGGATTGTATTTGGGTGGGGGTAAGTTTGTGTTTGTAGCAGACCAGGCAGCAGTTTGTATTATTTTCGTTAAATTATTCACTGCGGAATCAATATCATCAGAAGTTTATAGTTTGATATTAAGTTTAATATTTTTGTCAATAGATTCTTGGAATTTGACAATATCAGTGAAACGGTTGAAGAGATAAAAAGGAGCTTGATGCACAGAAGGAGAAGCATTAAGAGTAAATAGAACTGCTGAGTGATCAGAATTTAAGTCGAGAAGATTTGAAGCGTGGCAGAGTATATGATTGGGTATTCTTGTTACAAAGATGTCCAGTATGTCTGAATTTATTTTGGGGGAAGAGGGCCACTATGTAGGCTCGGAAGGAACAAATATTTTCAGTTTTTTTGTAATTATAAAATTGTGCAGAGTGATACCACGGGGGTTATTTGTACGACAACCCCATGCTTGGTGCTTGGCATTATAATCGCCGCCGATAATGAAATTGCTTTTGATTGTATTAAAGTACTCTGAGAACTTAGAAAATGTTATATTATGTTTTGGAGGAGCGTATACAGCAGCTATGGTAAAATGGTTATTATTTAACTTTATGTTAATTTCACAAGATTGTATGAAGTCATGAGAAAAACTAGGAAGGAGTTGGAAAAAAATGATTGACTTATATAAATAGCTACACCTCCATGCGCCGTGTTGTCAGGATGGTTAGTATGGACTAATTTATAACCAGAAATAAAGATTTTAGTATATTTGGTGAAGTGGGTCTCTGTGATTAGAACAACATCAATACGTTTATTATTTAAAAGTAATTCTAGTTCATGAGCATGATTTTTTAACCCATTCGCATTAAATTGCAAGATTAAGAGAGAGCTGTTGGTGACGGAGTTTTTATTACGAGAGTTAGTCATTTTTTTTGTCTAGGAGATTGGAAATTACTTTGGTAAGTAATGATAAGAGCGGACTTATGACAGATTCAAATTTTTCTAAGAAGCTTGACAAGATTTTATTTATATCAGCATCAGGAGATAGAGGAGTTGAGGGGTGCGGATGGGGATTAGATTGGTTTGAAGTAGCTTGAGCATAGGTTTTGATTGGTCAGAAGATAGGTGTATGTTGGAAAAAGAGTCATTTTGTGGGTGGCTGCTTTGTTCATTTGAAGGCTTATATCTAGTATTATCAGCTATAATATTAATTTTTGAAGTTGGTTTTTTCCGACGTTGTAGATCTCTGTAGATTGAACAGCCTTTGTAATTTGCAGGATGGTTTTCAATAATAAATATGAGTTTTGTTTGTATTAAATGTTTTCTATTTTACTCATATGTAATCAGGATATAATCAAAAGTGTGTTTAACACGATTAAATTAACTTTATCCTAGATTGTGGGATGTTGTGTAATTAAATGTGCTTAAAAAACCCCTGAAGTTAGTAAATTTCTTAAATTATTTTTCGGCTTCTGTTTTTCAAATTCCAAAGAATTTCATAACCAGGGCCTGAACTACTATAGGGCAACCAGAGAAATGCCTTGGGACCCCTTTCAAAGGGTCCCCCCTGACAGGGAACAGAAAAAATTCGTTTACGAACATTTTTGACCGAATAAAACGAGTTCAATTTTTTTTTTACTGACAAAACATATGCGTCCTGATAATAAATTAATGTAAAATTGTCAACATGTTCAAATTAACGGTAATTAACACATATAAATAGTGACGGTGTACCGAGTTCTATTTTAATTGCAATCCAGTATTTCCGCAAAGATTACGCCGTAATTTTAAAATTTAATAATACGTTATAGAATTATAAAAAAAAAATATTCTAAGTATTTTCCACAGTGTATTGATAATTACCGATTATAATCGGTAATTTTTAGTGCACACATTTCGACACCCCCCTACGAAGAAGGACGTAACTCAATATTCACTACTTTTCAGGACAGTGTTGAATGTTTTCGGAATTAAATTCTTATTCCCATGGTGATTGTTTTTAAAAAAAATTTTTCTAGTTCGTTTTTATTTCTTTTGTAGCTTGCTGGAAATGTCTTTTTTTTTGTTTAATTATCTTTTGTTGACCTTAGTCTTTGAGTTACGTCTTTTTTTTTTAAACTATGAAGACGTACCTCAAGTTAAGTCTTTTTTCATGGGAAATGTTTCGTTTTAACAAGGACGTAACTCAAGTTAAGTTTTATTTCGTGGGAAATATTTAATTTTCATAAAGACGTATCTCGATTTAATAATAAGTCGATTAATTTTAGGAAAGAACTATTTTAATGAAGACATAAAGCCAACTATATCATTATTTGAGGATAAAATTGAATAATATGCAAACATATCTGAGTATAATTATATATAAACTTTCATTAGGAAACTTAAGTTTTCCTTCTTTAATTATTAAATACCAAGAAATCATTAATTACAAAAATAATTTTTTTTAGTAACAAATTAAGGTAATTTAAAAATTATAAAACTTAAAAATCAATGCCGTAATAATATTATCAGTCCCTTCACTGTAAATTTTAACAAAAAAAATATTTAAATGAAATAAATTGACACAACTTTCAACTCAATGCCATAATGTTTTGTATTATGTAAATACAAAAATACTACTAAAAAAGTATTGTTTTATAACAACAAACATAGATTATTAAAAAATAAAATACTTAAGTTATAATAATAATATCAGTTCCTTTACTGTTAACAAAACGAAATAAAATATATTAGAAAAAAAAAAATATGACAAAAAGTAATGTTAGTAGTTCTTTTAACAATAAACTTAGATAATTTAAAAATAAAATACTTAATATAAGGTTATAACAATATTAATATCAGTTCCTTCATTATCAATATCACAAAATAAAATATTATGAAAATAAAGAAAATAATAAAACTTAAAACTCAATGTAATAATATTGTGATCAATGTAAATAAAATAATATTCAAACAATAACATCTTAAAAATTTATAGAGATTTAAAAAAATTGTGATACATCGATGGAATTAGTCCTTTATTGCATAAAGATAACAAATCTTACAATTTAAGTCTATCTATAGGAATTTCAGAGTTATATACATTTACTGGGAAATGGGTCCGTGCTTGATGTCTCCCTGTTTTTTTTTTTTTTTTAAATCATATCCAATATGACAAAATCTGTGTTAGAATACTCATACTTAATTTTTAAAGTAAAAGGCATTTCAAAATATGTCGATATTTCCCTAATGTTATTCCATTTAATGATTTCGTTGTTAGTTGATTTTTTCCAATTTAAATCTGCATTTTTAACCATGGGTTTGAAGTTAAGGAAATCTTCATTTGACATCTCAAAAACCAAATATGAATTTTTATCCAACTTGGCACATCTGACTTATGTAACCCATTGTCACGGTATATAAATGACTTTACCTTTTTTAGCACACTCTGTTGTAGCGTGCGTACTGTCACCTTCATTTTGGGCGTGTCTCACCTCCAAAAATTGATGGACAATGGTGACTTTAAGAGTTGCAGATGCATATACCCACATCGAATAAAGGAATTGGTTTCTGTTTTGACCGCCACAGTTGTCAGAATAAAAACTGAATTCCTTAATACCACTATCCTTCATACGTATCATAAACTTTAACATACATGTAGCAATTTCGTTTGATCCTCGTTTAGCATTAGACTCAGTCCACACGTTACAATAACCTTGGCGTTTTCCAATGTCAAATACAGTGGCGAAGCTTGGATTCGGGATTAGGGTAGACAAATTTAAAATAATATTTTTTAGAAAGAAATTATTTAAACAAAAATACACAAATAAACTTATTTTATTCATAGTACACACATAGAAATGGGACAGTTGTTTTAACTACATTCTATGTTGACAAGCATTATAATTGAAGTAAACTGCATTTATAGGTTAAATCAACTGCAATAGATCGTTGATCTACGTATAATATTTCAACTATTTGAAGGTATTGAAATAACTCGTAAAAATTGTTATTTTGAGAATCTAGGTTATTTAATTTAACATGTTTGGAGCCGTGCATTTTTTAACTAGTTAACTAGGCGACACAAATGTCGCCCAGTGATTATACTCTGTCGACAGTATTTTGAAAGATTGGGCGATATAAAGCGAAACGAACGTGTAATACTATGGTATTATACAATGATTATTTTGAGAAAAACATTTTTTGTCGCCCAGTGAAAATTCCTTATAAAATGCACTGTTTTGGAGGATTAAAATAACTACAAGTTAATGAGTTATTCTGAATTATTTTTACTCTTAAAATAAATATCGATTCACGTTGTTGTGACTAGCCTAGTTGATACCTATGATAATAATTAAAAATCTATTATTGATATTGCACATGTGCTGTGTTATAATTATATAACATTATTAGTTTGGGTTTTTCTTTTGTTAAGTTTTTCGAAGTCAATGAAAACTTCTCTAGCAGTCCAAATTTGTTTGACCTAGATAGTCCAGTCCATTCCAGACCGTCCAGTCTGTTAACTTTAAAATCAGGCGCTATTGCAAAGATTCCCGAAAGTAATAGATTTGAACCATATTTAAAGCCACGTTCTTCATCTAATTATTCAACAACACTGCATTTTAAGTATGGAAATTTCAAACCTATGGAATGGACTGATTATGTAAGCTAATAATTTCAATTAAAGATTTATTTTAAAAATACAATATCTATGATAGGTACCTATATATTGATGTATGATATTATATTTTGTATATATAGACTGTATTAGAACTGTTAAATATAACCAATGATGGAAGATATGTCGTTGCTAATGCCAAGTTAAATAATGGATTTTTATTTGATGAGGGACAAAATGTATTAACTAAGCTATTGATTAACCACCTGTTTCAAGACCAACACAAGTACCTTAGTCAATTTTTTTTTTTTTTTATCCATTTACAAATGAGTTTCAAAAATATTTTTATGTTCTCTTATATAATGATTAATAAATTTTAACCAATCTTATAAGTAAACATTTTGCAAATATTAAAATATGTACTTGCAAATAATAAATAATTAATTGTTTTGTTCTAGGGGCACTGATGATAGCAAATAAGATAGCAAAATTAACTGTAGAAATATTTCCAAATGAATTAGAGGTTGGTTAATTTATAATTACCTAAGTACCTAGATATGGTTTAGAAAAGTTATGAAAAAAAAGAAACAAATTTACATTGAAAAAATTAAAAAATTTTAAAATTAGTTAGTTAAACATTTTAAAATGTAATAATAACAATGTGATAAATGATGATAATCTTTTAAAACAAAAATAACAAATTTTGCAAATTCTTAATATAATTATGTCTGGTATAATTTGTTATTTATATCAAAGGTGAGCAGTTAATAAAACAATTTATTATTTAACTCTAAAAATTTAAAACCCATTTGATAAAAAGTATAAATTTAACTTCATTATAAAATAGTTAATGAAATAAATTTTAATTACCACATAGGTCATACATAGACTGTCTAACTTTCAGTATTTGTATAGTTATAAATAAATATTTTTTCAAAAATGCATCTTATTCCTTCTTATTACACATTAGCTGAAGTAAATAGTGATTAAATTAATTTGTTTTAATTACAGGTGTAGTTATTAGATAATACCTCTCTACAAATACGATTTTAACTTCACATATTATTAAGTTTGTTAAAAAATTAAGTAACTACTAAGTAGTAAGTTGAAAAATTAAAAAAATAAGTACATTTTTAACTAATAAATTCCCATATTTGATATGTACAATAATAAATTATACTCAGTACTTTGAGTAGATTGTTAAAAATATAATATTTTAGTAACTATACCTT
Source organism: Sipha maydis (assembly GCA_034509805.1). Classification (NCBI taxonomy): domain Eukaryota; kingdom Metazoa; phylum Arthropoda; class Insecta; order Hemiptera; family Aphididae; genus Sipha; species Sipha maydis. Next base: position 35,761 of record JASXSY010000271.1, read on the forward strand.
TATGCTAGTTACTATTTTATTTATTTTTCTTATAGAGTGTGTATTTTATACCACCCAAGACAGAAGGATGCCATCAAACGAATGCTAAAGGTAAGTTAGTGGAAAAATGGAAAAATGTTTCGAAGCGTCTTTGGGCAGTAGGTGCACTTGAGATACAGACAAGAATAGTTGATAGTTCATCAGGAAGTTATAACTTAAATTTGTTTACAGGTATTTATTTATTTAATTTTATATTAGAGCAAAAAATACGTATACCTATGCAAATACATGATTGTAACATAGGCGTAGAATGGTGGGGGCTAAGGGGGCTATAGCCCCCCCAGAAATTTTTGTGTAATAGTTCACAGGTTCCAAACGTAAAAGAAAAGAAACAACAAATTTACAAAACTATTATGTTAGTAATACTACTGGTGCTGAATGTTCTTATGCTAATGTAGATGAACTCAATGAAGGAATGAATGATGAAGACACCCAGTTTGAATACTGGAAAGTTAATGGTTATTTTAGGATACTTGATTGTATTTTATCAGGTTTGAGAAGCAGATTATCAACAGAAAGCTTGAAAATTGGACATAGTATTGTTAACTTTATGAAGTTAAAATATGATGAAAGTTTACATTTTATTGAACATTACGAGGTTAGTCAAATACATAAAAATATATTATATTAATGCTAATATAAGGTGTTTGTTTTTAGAATGCTTTATGTATTGATAAGGACCAACTTAAAGCTGAAATGCTAATTATGAAGAACTGTATTAATAAAGATGATTTTGACATAGATGCTCTTGTATCAAAAATAAACAAAAATATTTTTCCAAATTTATACAAGCTTTTACAAGTAGCACTTACAATTCCAGTAAGTTTTGCTTCTTGTGAAAGATCGTTTTCGGTAATGCGGCGAATAAAAACATGGCTACGAAATTTAAAATCTATCATTACTTCATATTGAAAGATACTTAGCTAATAATATAACTTCTGAAGAGGTTCTAAATATATTTGCGCAAAAAAGCAGGCGTTTAAACCTTACAATATAGTAATTAGTAATAATTTCCTATTTAAAATGTTTTTTTTTTTTTAAATATTTAATTCAAATACAAAATATGTATTTGATAATAATATGATGTATGGTATATTATTTATTTATATTTTACTTAATAATGTGCTTCTTTAGTCCTTTTAATATTTTGTTCCTTTATATTTTTCTATAGTAATATTTGTAGAATATAATATGTTCTGTACCTGAATCATTATAGCCCTTATACAAAGTGATTCGCAAGCAGTTTCGGCAGCGTCGTTGATACCATAAAAAAAAAAGGCTATAGCCCCCCAAAAAAAATCATCACGCTACGCCTATGGATTGTAATAAACTAACAACATTAGATCAAGTTAATTTGGCTAAAAAATGGCTTAAAAATGATGGGTTGATTGCTTCGTTTGATGTCAGATTGAAAAATTGGGATATCACATTTGAATTAAAAAACAATGAAATTACTAATTCAATAAATTGCAATTTGTCAGATTTTTTTGAATCTTGACCAATACTTCAAAGTCCAAGATGCTATGAATTGATTTGTTTAATTTAATATTTATTTTAATCATGTTATGTTATTAAGGTTTATACCTAACTAATTAATTAATTTAATTTTTTAGGTGGAAATAGATTTTAGATTTAAGTACCCAAATAATGAGTCTCATGATTATAGTCATTTCATAAACAATTTGACTAAGTTTACAAAAGCTATTTTGAATATTCGCAAAAGTTCAGTCAAAGATAAACATGCCAATAACTTACTATCTCAATTTGATGCTGCTCAATTGATGAAAGGTGTGAATATTTTATTAATTTAAATTTCATTATTGAATAATATTTTGCCGTTCTTTTATAACATAATATTCTTTAAAGATTATAGGACTTGTAATATCCTAAAATTATTACTATTACCATATTTGATCCCGACCAAGACTCAAATTAAGGGTAACAACAACAATAAATCGTTGAAACCATCTCTTGAAGAGTCTGCTGCAGCATTTGTTACCCATGTTACTGTAAGTAATAAAAAAAATTGGAAGACTTGGTAGCTGTTTGGTTTTTATTCTTAAATTAATCTAGTTTAAAAATTATGTTATTATATCAGAATTTATCTAATTTAGAAGAGGATATAATTAGAAGACGTTTGAAATATACTGAATATGGGTCTACAATACAGCCATTTATTATATTAGTAGGGAATGATATATCTTCCATCGATACAAGCTACATTAGAGTAAATGATCAGTTATGGAAAATACAATGTCCTTTACGTGCTCTTAATATTTGTTTTAAGGCATATTTTACATTTCATTGCTCGTACCCAAGAGAATGTTATGAGACTTGGTTACTTTTGCAAACTCATGTTTTTGATTTGGTAACTGATTTTGATAAGCAAACAGCGATAACCATTAATATTTCAAATAAATTAAAATCTTTTGTTAAGTAATTTTTCATTTTGATTACTGTCTATACTGATAACATTGTCCATTTATTATTTTTATTTCGTCGGTTGATTTATTCGTTAGTATTTTAATTATTTTTACTGTTAAAAGTATTATTAAAGGTAACAAATATTATTAAAATAATACTTAATAAATTCAAAATTCAAAATGTATAACTGTTAATTATGCTCTATAAAAAACCTTTTATCAGTTAATCAATTAGTTTTACATTTACAGATTTTTCATAATCTAAATAACTTTTCTTTATTCATATGTAATTCAAACTCTTGTGTAAGAAATTTCCGAGGAATTGGTAAGTTCAGAAAATATTTAAACAAAGAACATACAATTTCTAACTTAACATTAAATTTAAATCTTAATGAAGTACCAATTCCAAATTTTGAGACCGATCCTACTTCATCTGAATCTATTTTGTTAAATTCTGAATCTTTAATCTCTCATACTGAAATTGAAAATAAGATAAATAATTCATTTGAGGTATTGTAACTAGTAGCGTAGTAGGTTTCATAGCTGATTTATACTCTAATCCAAGTATGACTTGTTTTCAAGCTTCATCTCGACAGATTAACTAGTAGAATAATTGTGCAAAGGAAACTGCATCTGCCAGCTTGTGTACATCAGGTACGTTCTTATCACTTGGAACCCCAAACATGTCAACTACCACCTTATCAACAAACCAGTCAGCTGTTTTTCGGTGACTTTAACGCTGGGCTTTTTCATTATCCACCTGTGTTCAACTCCGATTTAGCTTGCGTGCTGTACTACATTACTGTACTTTGTGTTGTATTCTCTTGTCTTAAGGAGTTATTTTCAAGCATTTTTATATATTTCTTTTTTCTATACCCTTGCATAAAATTATGTCTTTAACACCCTCTTCCGTGGCTTCGAATACTCGTGCACAGGCTCAGAAATCTCCTTCTACCTCTGACATTTTGAAGGCAATCAATTCGCTCTCTACCTCTCAATCATCGCAGTTTAGTGAACTTAAAAGTAGCATTTCGACACTCACTTCCCAAGTAGCAGATCTGTTTACTGAAAATGCTTCTTTCCGGGCTGAAATTGATGTGCTCCGTTCAAGAATTGATGTTTTGGAATCACGTCCGGTCCTCTCTATTGATTCATCCTCTGTGATTTTTCGTGAATCTACTGAACGAAGCAAAATCGAATTTAATGCAATTGCATATGGAGTGCCTGAGTCCGCTGCCAACACCGCTGCTTTAAGATTTAATGATGATCTACGTACACTTAGCAATCTTCTTGAACAAATAAATATACCTGTACCCACCAGTCTTAAGCTAATACGCCTAGGCAATAGTAATGCGAATAAACCGAGACCTTTGAAGGTAATCTGCCAATCCAAGGCCGATGCTTCTCATCTTATTTTAAATTTTAATTCACAAACGTGGAATGGATTATTACCAGAACCTGGTTTTCGTATTGTTCGGGAACACGCTTGAACAAGAACTTTTGCGTAAAGCTCATTCCGATCTGCAACGTAAAATTGAAAGTGGATCTTCAGATTTTACTATTTCATATGTCAATGGTGTACCTTCAGTGATTAAAGCCGGTCCAAAAAACATGAACCCCAGAGAAGGAAGCAATCATCGACCGAGTTCCACTCAGCATTTGCATTAGTTCCTGATTTCAACTCTGGTTTGCATGTTTATTGTAAAAATAATATTTTTTGTACCTTTTGCCGTTTTTCTCATTCTACCTTTAACTCATTTTTATCTAAATTAAATAATATTAAAACTAACTTTTCTTCTATACCCTACCCTAAGTTTAATAGTTTTAATGTTATGCCTAATATTGATCATTGTTTAAAAATTTACTACCAAAATGTACGTGACCTTCGTAGTAAATTGTTTAGTCTCCGAACTAATTTTATTTTATTATATTATGATGCTTATATTCTTACTGAGACTTGGCTTTCTGATGACATCTCTAGTTCCGAATTATGTTTTGATGGGTATGTAATCTTTAGGTGTGACAGAAATGTACGCACAAGTAACTGTCGTCGAGGAGAAGGTTCATTAATTGCTGTCAAGAAAGAGCTAAGACCAACCTTAATTACGACTTCATTTGACACTTGTGAGCAAGTTTTTGTTCGTCTCACTCTAACCAGTGGTTTCTCTGTACGTTTAATTGGAGTGTATTTACCTTTTGGTACAAATTTGTCTGTGTATGAGAGTCATGTTGAGGCCTCAGACCGAGTATGGAGATCTTATAATTTTGATCTTGGTTTAGTATGTGGTGACTTCAATATGCCCAATTTTGAGTGGTCCGTCTGTGGTTCAGGTCTTGCATATACAGGTAATATAACTGATAAGGTCCGTCTTGTTGGTGATCAGTTTAGTTTCCTTCACTTCGTCCAGAAGAACCAAATTCTCAATGACTCTGGATCTCTTCTTGACCTAATTTTCTCTAGTAATGAATTCACCTTAGTCCAGCAGGCTACAGATTTATTAGTTCCATGTGACATTTACCACCAGCACTGTCTATTTCCTGTCCCTTTCTTTCAGTCCTTCCAATGCTTGATGCTCAACACACATAATATGATTTTAAAAATGCTAACTACGAGAGGATTATTCATAGAATTGAGAGCATTGATTGGTACAACGCCTTAGATTCAAGATCCGCAGACCTTCCTGCTGATTTTTTACAGAAATCACTGCTTGATTGTATTCCATTACGAAACTTTTGAATCTCTACTTTTCCTATATGGGTCTCAAGTAAGCTTAAGAAACTTCTCGCTATGAAAAAACAATCGCATAAACAATATAAAATGTTAGGTGGTTTTAATCGTTATTCGATCTTCTCTCAACTATGCGCCCAATGTAAATTTGAATCGAAGTGTCTCTATAGTCACTATTTGCGTAACTTACAGAATCGTCTATGTGTTGATCCTAAATCATTTTGGAAATTTGTTCGTAGTAAACGTGGTGTCTCTACAATACCAGATGAGGTTCATCTTGGGGAGTCTAAGGCCTCCAGTGACCAAGTTGCTTCTTTGTTTGCTTCTCATTTCTCATCTGTTTATGGTGACTCACGATTTACCTGCAATGATTTATCCGATGAGTTTACAAACAACCAATTTTCACACCTTCCTTCTAAATTATCTATATCGATTGATGAAGTTAATACAGCGCTTAACTCTCTTTCAAATGTTCATAGTTCTGGCCCAGATGGCATTTCTGCTAACTTATTGTATCACTACCGTGCCTCTCTCAGTTTACCGGTCACTTTAATTTTTAATAAATCACTTACTGAAGGTGTTTTCCCCTCTGCGTGGAAAATAAGTCGTGTTACGCCAATCTTCAAATCTGGGAATCCGGCTGATGTCGCTAACTATAGACCCATCTCCGGCCTTCCTCTCCTGGGTAAACTGTTTGAGTCTATAGTACTGAAATGAATCGAACGTTCTTTCTTAACCACCTTATCAATTGACCAACATGGGTTCTTTCCAGGTCGCTCGACTGCGACTAGTCATGTAGTTTTTGCTTCTTACCTTCACGCGGCGTTTGAATTAGGTAGTCAAGTTGATGTGATATACACGGACTTTTCTAAAGCGTTCGACTCCATAGACCACAATGCACTTCTTTATATCCTCGACAGACTTGATGTTGGTGAGCCACTTTTATCATGATTTAGTTCTTACCTTAGTGACCGTCGACAATTTGTCAACCTCTTCGGGAAGTCATCTGATCTATTCAGTGCATCGTCCGGTGTTCCACAAGGTAGCTATTTAGGTCCCTTATTATTTAATATTTTCATTAATACTATGTGCTCAGTTGTTTCCTCTTGTCGTTTCCTACTTTTTGCTGATGATTCTAAAATTTTTCACACGATTGCCTCACTCTTCAATACACCCTTGATAAATTCACCAATTGGTGTAGTACGTTTAATTTATTTCTTAACATCTCTAAATGTAAAGTTATGACTTTCTATCGCTCTAAGGCAGTGATATATTTTGACTATAGACTTGATGGTATATCTATTCAACGTGTTAGCCAGGTCCATGATTTAGGCATTTTATTTGTACCTTCTCTTAATTTTAGCCCTCATATTGATTATATGACCAGCAAAGCCTTTCGTGCTTTGGGATTCATAAGGCATCATTCAACCAATTTTAGTTCTACCAATTGCCTTCTAGCTCTCTATAATGCTTTAGTCCGTTCGGTCATTGAATATGGGTCTATTATTTGGTCACCATATACCACAGTTGACATTTGTCGGATTGATCGTGTACAAAACAGTTTTATGCGTTTCGCCGATTATTGCCTCAACATTCCTCATCCACCACATGATTATGGGTCATTAAGTCAAGTTCTGAGACTAGTTCCCCTTTCTGTAAGGCGTGATAATTTTTTGATATCACTTTTATTCAGCGTCTGATCGAAGGTCAAGTTGATGCCCCAAGACTACTTGGAGAAATTAGCTTTCGTATTCCTAGTAACACTAGGCTTCAATGTAATTTTTATATACCCACCAATAAATCAAACTTCTCCAGGAATGCCCCACTTATAAGGATGATGCATAATGCAAATAATCATATAGACTATTAAGCCATATGTAGTACGAAGGCTCACATTTTTTTTATTTTTTCTTTTACATAACTTACACCAAGTTGTTTTTTTGTTTTACTTACTTATTAATTCTTTTTCTTCTCTCTTTTATTAAGTTAGTATAAGTTACGCATCTTACATATATTGTATATGTTTTTTATACTGTTATCTATGTACTTCCTGTCTGTTATTTTTTAAAAGCCGTCTGGCGTTGATTATAATAAATAATAAAAAAAAAATAATGACTGAAACTTTATTACAAACAATTGTTACAGGAACTAATGACCTTATTTCTAATGGAATTATATGCCATTTAAAAAGTAAAATTGAACCTCTTTTAAAAAAGTGTACTCCGAAACAAATCCAAGAAATAGATAAACTATTCAATGTGTTAGTTAATCCATTTGTGAAACTTGATATTAAATTCCTTAGAATGAAATATCTCGAAGAAAATAATTTATATGTTAAACCAAAATCTGTAGTCATGGGATATACTAAAGAAAAAAAAAATTGAAACTGGTATAGAGCGTTTGTTAATGGTACCAATAGAAGGACATTTAATATCTTTAAAAACAAATCTTAAATCTTTTTTTTAACTACCTGGTGTGTTGGATATAGCATTAAATTATCTAAAAAACTCAATGAAATCAAATTTACTTTCATCATACTTGAATGATTCTTCGTGGAATTATATATATTCCATGTTTCCTGATAAAATAGTGTTTCCCCTTTTTTTATATTATGATGATGCAGAAATGGGTAATCCTATAGGATCATATTCAGGAGTTCATAAAATGGATTGTATTTATTATTCTGTTGCTGCTCTCCCTCCAGAATATCTTTTATCCTTAAATAATATTTTTGTATCGTTTTTATTCCGTTCTGCTGATCAAGGACAATCAAAAATCAATAATAAAAAAATGTTTGCAGCTAATAAAAGAATTAATTGATGTTCAAGAAAATGGTATTCTACTTTCTACTAATGTAACAATTTATTTTACTTTGGGGCTTGTTTTTGGAGATAATCTAAGTCTCAATTCTATTTTGGGGTTTGTTGAAAGTTTTTCAGCAAACTTTTATTGCCGGATATGTTACTCACCAAAATCTGACCTATAAAATTTGTTAAAAGAATCAAATTTAATCAGAAACAAAATTAATTATAAAGATCATATTAATCAGGCTAATGTTTCAATAACTGGTATAAAAGAACGTTGTATTTTTAATGATGTACCTAATTATCATGTTGTTGAAAATATAGTTTGTGACTTCATGCATGATATTCCAGAAGGAGTTGCTCGCTATGATATGGCAATTATCATTAATAGTTTAATTTAAGCTAAATATTTCACTTTGGATGAACTTAATAGTCGCATACAGCTTTTTTCTTATGGGGTGACAGAACAAAAAAATTCTCCACCTAGTATTAGTCAGTGCAATTTAAACAATGGAAGTATAATAATGTCAGCATTAGAGATGCTATGTTTCATTAGATATTTCGGTCTTATTATTGGAGAATTAGTTCCTTTAAAAACTGAAGTTTGGTATTTATATATTTCATTGCAAAAAATAGTGGATTTGTGCTGTGCTAGAACTATTCAACCAGAATGTTCAGTTCAGTTAGATGCTCTGGTTGCTGAACATAATAGATTATACATTAAGTATTCCAATAGCAAATTAAAACCTAAACATCATATATTAACACATTATGGTAGACTTTTGTTAAAAAATGGCCCAATTATTTTAACTTCTTCTATACGCTTTGAAGTTAAACATAAGGTTTTGAAATCAATTGCTAATTCTATCCGATGTAGAATCTTAGTTATACTCTAGCCCATAAATTGCAAATGCAAAATGTTAATCGTCGACTTACACAAATTGGTTTAGTGGCAGATTTAAATGTAGGAAAAGGTCATGATATTTCATTTTATAAGGAATTGTTTAAATCATTTGATGGTGTAATACCACAAGAGATAATGAATTTTTCTTATGGAGTACCATGGTGTGAATATAAAGGTATATATTATAAACCAGGGGTGATTTTGACCCTGGGTGTTAATCTAGATCAGTGGTTTTCAATCTTTTTTGGTCGCGACCCCCCATTTTTATTTTTTTGTACTGCGACCCCCTTCAAAAAAAAAAAATGTTTTTTGAGATGAAGTAATATTGTCTTTTACTTTTTTAATATCAAATATTTCATTGTCAGCAATAAATTCTAAAAAACATGAAAACATTTCGAAGTTTTCATTATTAATACAAACTTATTTTTATTTTGAAAGCATCGATTTTATCGGAGAGAATTAATATATTTGTATTTTTACCTTGAAGACTTAAATTTAGAATATTTAATTTTTCAAAAATATCGGCAAGGTAACTTAAAATTGCTAACCATTCTCCATTTAAGAAGTGTTCTGCGAGTGTATTTTTATGTTCAAGGAGAAAAAATCGTATTTCATCTTTAAGCTCAACAATTCTTAATAATATTTTACCACGGGATAACCACCTAACTTCAGTATGAAGTAGTAGTTTTGTATGATCAGATCCCATTTCATTACATGGTATCGTAAATAATCTAGAATTTATTGATTTTGATTTTATAAAGTTAATTACACGTATAGCATCTTGTAGTACTTTGTTGACAAATGGATCAAGTTTTTTAGATGCTAAAGCTTCCCTATGAATCATACAATGAGTAAATAGTATACTTGGTGAAATTTCTTTAACTTTAGCTCTAAAACCTTTCTTTGATCCAGTCAGTGCTGCTGCACCATCTGTACAAATGGCTTTACACATTGACCACGAAATTTTATTATTTTCAAAAAATGTATTAATAAGGGTAAATATGTCATTACCAGTGGTCCTGCCATTTAAAATTTGACAATATAAGAAGTCTTCTAAAATGTCATCTTTGTAAATATACTTGACATAGACAAGAAGTTGAGAAAAGTTAGAGATATCTGTAGATTCATCCAGTTGCATTGCAAAATAATTACTTCACAATCTCTTTAAAAGTTGTTTTAATATATCATTAGATATGTTTGAAATCCGACGTGATACAGTATAATCAGATAATGGAATTGATTTTAAATAATTTGCATATGCCTCAATTTTTATAGCAGCTGGCAAGACACGAGATTCGCTAATCGAATGCGGTTTTTTTGTTTTTGCTATTAAGTATGAAACCTCGAATGATGCAACTAAAGCTTTTTGTGAAACTGTAGAAAATGTATTCATAACTTTTTTTTTTGAACCTTTAATGCATTTTCATGTCTTTTAAAAAATTGTTCATCTTTATTACTATATTGCGGATGTTTCGTTTTTAAATGTCGTTTAAGTTTAGAGGGTTTCATACTTTAGGAAGCCAATATTCTAAACATATTACACACTTGGGACGATGTTTACCTTTTTCTTCAATAAAAGTAAATCCAAATTGTATATACTGATCTTGATATTTACGTTCTTTTTTTGGTTCTCAACATTTAAAGTTTTTTTTTCTTCCAATTCCTCGTTGATAGGCTGCTCCGTTATTGTTTCCGACAGTTAACGTTTTTTTTGTCACTTGCACTTGCACTTGTACTTGCGCGTTTAATTAAAAAATTTTCCATTTTAAAACAGTGTAGTAACGTACTTTATATCGCGTGAGATACATGTACTGCACGAATGACACCTAGGTAGGAACTGATTATTATAAATATTTGCGACTGAAATTGTTCAAATATACCTATGTATACGATACGAGTCACGAACAATTTAATAATCCATATCCGCTATCGATAAGAAATAAGAATTTAAGATTATACGCTCCTCAGGATGTTCTATAATCTATATAAAACAAAATGAAAAATTAACTTTATTTCATTTTTAAATAAAATGGAAAAATCATTTCATCTATTATTTTTGGCGACCCTTAAACCTATCATTCGCGACCCCCAGGTTGAAAACCACTGATCTAGATGACTGTTTTTTTGGAGAAGTGAAAAGGATAATTATTGTTCAGTTTAAAATTCCATACTTTTTAGTTACAAAAATACAGTCTGTAGGGCTTGACCGCCACTTCCATGCTTATGCAGTATTACCTTATAATAATAATAACTAAATTATGGGATATTATATTTATCAATTACCTGATGTCACCCCTTCAGTAACTCGAGTTTTGGGCAATGGTAAATTATATGTTACGTTAATATATAAATTGTAGTGTTTTTTTATTTTTTTAACTTTTAAGTTGTTCTCAATGTTTGTTTTATTTGAATCTAATCGCATAAAAAAGTATGCAATGAAAGATACCTGTTATTAAGCTTGTTATTTGTTATTTAACTTAATTTGTAACATTATTAAATAAAATTAATTTTTTTATCTGCATTTATTTTTTTATAATTTTGACAAGTTTTATCACACGTTCGTTTCGTATCATGCATATCTTAATTATTCGTATTGCGAACGATACAATTTAAGGTACCTATTATATATTAAGAGGCAATTCGTATTCGTTTTATTTTACCTCATTAGCATAGGTGAATATTGGACACATATTAAAAATTTATGTTTACATGGATCAGACAAACATGTTAAGCCCCCCAAAATGTGATCAAATATCTGCCTATGTTCATTAGTTAATTACCTACAACAATTTTTTTTACAATATCTTATAATTACACAGGTTAATTGTAGATATGACTTTATTTAGATAACAGTGTTTCCACAACTTAATATCAAGTTAGGTAGTAGCTCAGTAGGGTAGGCGTTAGGTTAGGGGAACTTAAAAATAACCTCAATTGAAGTTCAGATCTCTGTACTCAATATTTTTTGCAATAGTTGTATAAAAATAATATTGATTTTAACTCCTTAAAATAGTTGAGATAACATTATTGGTGTAGTTATACCGATACTTTTTATGAAGTAAATTAGAACTGAAACTGGCGTTGTATTAACTAACATAGGTGAATTAAACCAAGTGGTTACTATTAACTACATAGCGTAGTCAAATTAACACTCCTTCATCCTTAGGCGAAATCTAACGCTCGAATGTGCACGGAATTGACTAATTTGGTGGTCAAAACAACTCCACAGTTTTATGTGTGTACTAACAATTTTTTTATATTATTTTATAGATCTATTTTTCTATTTTTTGTTTTTGCAAATAAATCAATAACTTCATCAATAAATCAATAAGGATCTGTGGATAACTCGTTCAACATTTGTTTTTCAATGGCCAGTGATGACAAATTTGATAATTGGTCATTGTTCGTAGAATTTCTTAAAAACGTTTTAATACGTTTCAAAGCACTCATATTCCTCTTACATAACAGCTGCTCCGTCACATGTTTGACACACTAGTTTATCACCTATTCCAATTTTTTATTTTTGTTAATAAAATTTCAGATAGGCCAAAAGCAGATTTATTTTTTGATACATCGAAAAATCCTATAAACCTCTATTCAATTTTGTTATCAACTACGTATCTAAATATAATGCTCATTTACACGATACGTCTGTTGTTTCGTCAGCTTGAATAGAAATAAAATTTGCTTTTTGTAATTCATTTGAAATTTTAGTTTTTAACACACTAGTAATACAGGAAATTAAATCTTTTTGATTATCGCTTGATGTTCCTTTAAAAACTGAACTCGACATAAAATGTTCTCTGAGCAGTTGCTCTTCTCGAGAAAGTAAATCTAAAAGTTCTAAATAATTTCCTTTATTTATAGAAGAACTATCTTCGTTATGACCACGAAAAGTTATTTCTTGCTTTCCCAAAAAACAAACAACATGTATTAAACGTGTTAATATTCGACGATTAACACCGACATTTTCATTATGTTTAATTGCAGCCAAACGACGTCCTTCTGACAGTTCATGTTCAATCCGATTTGCCCCAAGTAACATAAATTGTTCTTGGGAAGTTAAATGTATTACTTATTGCATGTTAAGATGCTTTACGATCAAAATTTTTCATAACAGAAATACCATCATTTCCCCATGTTTTTTCTCCCCGGAACAGTAGACAATAATAACAAAATATTTTACCTAGATTTTCACTTCCAACAAACCACGCATATTTTGTGTACCATGATACTTGAAATTTTCGTATTGTTTTCCCATCAACCGTTTCCAAACTTAAACGTGGTGTTAGTTTTTTCGTTTTTAATTGAAGTTTATGTTCGAAAGAATAGTTGTGAATTCCTACTTTTAAAATTTCACTAATTATATACGAACACCCCATATTATTATATTTAAAACACTTCGCGTTCCAACGGGAAACAACAACTAAATATATTATAACATAAATAAATTATGTTTACGGTTTACTACAGTATGTAGTTTATCAGTTTATGTACTTCAAATACTATTTTACGAGTATTATATTATTGAAGAAGTCTAATAACATAATATAATAATTGGTTTTGAAATTTCGATTACGTTTTGTTTTTGGGGATATCCCGGTTCAATCACGATAGCGATAGTAATAACGTGTACATTATCGTTACAGATTATGAGATGATAAAGCGCATATATAATATATTAAATAGGAAAATTCTTAATACAGTGATAACCAATGTATAGGTATATAATTCTCATTTAAATTGTTCGTGAGACATGTCTCTTTAGTGGCTTGCATGAGGTACCCCTTTATTTGTCGCCCACCACACCACACGGCCATGGGTATTAGACATACTATTTCCGTGTCTGAGAGGGCTTATCTTGGTTGTTTGGACTTGTTGCTCCGCGGCCGAAATTAAACCTATATAATATGTCTATTGTGTGTATATATATATATATATATATATATATATATATATATATATATACTTATATGATTAATATTATTTTAATATAGGATAAACATAATTTAACGATGGAATTATGAAAAATTAAATGTAAAATGCCAGTGTATTTACAATATACAATATTATAGTATATTAAATATGCAATCAAAAACTGGGTAGACAATGTCTCTTTGTCTCATAGGTAGCTTCGCCACCGGTCAACTATAGTGAAATTGTAAGTTGCTTATTTACGTTTATAATAAAAACTACTGACTTCGCATTGAGGAGCTGTAAATACCTTCTGCAGGTCAAATACGGCAACACAAAATGTAGGATCTGCTAATGCCCTAATTTTGTCTTCTTTTTTTAAGTTCTCTTGCTAATGATTTGTTTAGTAAATGTTTATCACATAAATATTTTTGTTTAAGTTTTTCTTCAGGACAAGCCAGTTTGTATACTTCACATACATCAAATTGATCTTTCTTCGGTTTAAAAAAAGACAAATTAAACTCAGTATTAAATATATCAGTATACTGTCTTAAAGTTGCATTTATTACACTGTTATTGGAATTATTGGATGTCAAAGGTTCATCTGAAATCCATTCCAAATATAACCTGTGCATTTTAGATATACAGAGACCACTTTCAAGATATTTTTTGCTGTTTTCCCTAACATAGTGAGAACCAACCATAAGAAAACTATTTATATGCTTCCTAATAGCATTTTAAACATCTTCTTTTATAGATAATGGTCGATTGCTATGTTTTAAAATTATAAAATTATAAACTATAATTTTAAAATTATCTTCTTTTATAGATAATGGTCGATTGCTATGTTTTCCCCTCATATCTGTATTTAAAACTGAAGATGTTATTCATTTTGTGCAAACATTATTTACAACTTTGTCGGATACAGCCAATGTTTGTAAAAACATTTTTTGACAAACTTGAATCTCTAAACTGTTGATTGGTAAATAATATTTTCTAGAATTGTTTCTTCTTGACTGCGACGCTATTGAGATAATTATTTGTTTTTTTTCAAATATTTTTACATATTTAGTTATGAAATCACGTTGCCTTATATAAGTACCCAATCCCCAGTACAAATCAAAAATGGTTTTACGGACATCATTATTCAATTTGTCAATAATTTCATTCTACAATTATCTGTACAAGGTGGTCCCAGTTTTTTTTGACTTTAAAATGTTGCCCTTTCGGTTACAATATTCAACCCCAGCATTCAATAGTTGCTTACTTTTAACATCATTCTATTCTTTTCAATTTGTTTTACGTTTTCTTTTTGGAGATTTTTCCATGCCTGTTTTACGTGTTCTTTTTTTTACAATGACAGCATTCTCAACCTATTGACATCAAACAAAAAACTACAATAGTTGTGTATAAAATGTAATTAGCTGTAGGTACATAGGTAGGTAGGTCTTAATAAGGCATGAAAAATTATTTTTTATAGTTTTCCAAATACAAACATTTTGTATTGTGAATAGAAACATGCCAAATTCAAAAAAAATACTGTTTTTGTAATACCTAATATTATAATTGTCTGAAATGTAGTTTTATTAATTAATATAATTAAACATTATGTTAATTTAGGCCATATAATTATAATTCAAAGGCTGAATAAATTATATTATGATTTGTTTAAAATAAAATACTCTATGAAAATTGTTGAAAATATTGTTTTTTAAATAAAAAAATAATAATGACTGTAATTGAATAATTTCAACGGTTTTTTATTTAAATTCCAAATTAAGTTTCTATTCAATATCATTAGAATTGAATAACAAATCCTATGAAAACTAAATAGGTAGTTTTTTCACCCACACATGCAGGTGAATAGAAACATCAGTATTTGATAAGATGTTATCAGAACTTGAGCTTGATATTATAGCTGGTATAAATTCAGTGTTTTTATCACTATCATACGTTATACTTTCATCTTCATAATTATATTGAAATAAATGTACATTGATACAGGTGGGTTATTGCTTGGTTACAATTTAAAAATATTTACTTACTTCATCGCTACTTATAGTTCCATATTCATAAGTATCCAGTATGCTTTCAGTTTCACCCGATGACAAATACTGTTCAAAAAAATTAACAATAATTTATTGAAATAAAATCATAATAAAAAAATAAACTAAAATAGCTAAATTACTTAAAATTACCATTGTTACGGGCCTCCATACATCATATAATATTTTATGACCATATGTATATTTAGAATACGGGGAATAATGATATAAACCTTAAGGCCCCCATACACGATCAAACAGTTTGCGCAACCACTATGTTTGCGCAAATACATTGTTGTGCAAACACACGTACATACACGGTCAAGCGGTTTGTGTGAACCTCAGTCCTCAGTACGTTTTTGTATATTACGTAGACATAATGTCCGACACAGAAATTGCTTGCGCCGCGATAATTATTGCCTGTTTGACCGAAAAGAAAAAAGAAAAACGAAAAAGAAAGCAGAGAATATGGATGAAGGAATGGTTAAAGAAGAGGGTAGAATTTGGTCATGACCGTTTAGTATCAGAACTTAAACTAAGTTCAATAGTTGACTACAAAAACTATCTTCGAATGGATGCTGATACGTTTGGAGAATTACTAGAAATGGTTACACCTTTAATAGAAAAAAACACTACAGTCATGAGGACACCAATATCGGCCGAACAAAGATTGTTGGCCACTTTAAGATATCTTGTAAGCGGTGATTCATTCGAAGAGCTAAAATTCCAAACTGCCATAGCAGCCCAAACACTTGGGAGAATAATTGTTGAGACTTGTCAGTGTTTGGTCCACGTTTTGAAAGGATGTATTAAAGTAAGTAACAAAATTAATATTTTATTATTATTTATAATTATTACTATAATTATAATTATTTATTATTTTATCATAGGATTTAAAAATTCATTGATACTGTTCATCATTAAGAAGATCATTAATTGATGACGGTACAGAGTCTTGTATAACTGGAACGAATGTTGTTGTGTGACTGGAACTGGAGTACGGAAGTTGATGTGGTTGTTGTAGTAAAATAGGTGAGGGCGATTGTGAGTGTGTAGAGGGTGAAGATAAATATGATGAGCGTGAGTTATATGATTATAGAGTGTTGATTGGGGGTTTAATGGTGAAGGCAAATGATTGATGGAAACTGAGTGTCTGTGAAGATTACCCAATCGCCCTTCGAAGAGAATGTCATCAATAAATTTTTTAGCATACAATTGCTGATTTGGGGTCATTTTGCTAAGCTCTATACCCCACCCACTTGCTATGATTTGGAATTCTGATTTGGGTTTCTGAAGAGTATTACATGCCATATCCAACAATTTAGCCCTTTTAGTTTCTTCGTTTTCTGTAGTACTTCTCTTGTTTGCCAGTTTTTGTTTTGAAGTGGACTGCTGTTCTGATGGCCTAGGAAAATCACTATCTCCATCAACCTTAAAATAATAAAATAGGTTGGAATTATATTAAATATACTAAAAAACTATATTATATTACTATAAAAAAACTAATTTTAAATATAGAAATTAAATTTAATAAATTTAAACACATTATTGCAATATAACACATGGTAAAAAAAAATTACACGGCTGGTAGTCGGTAAATGGTAATATTTTATGATAAAAATTAAATTTTTAAACTAAATTTAACTTCTCATTACAGATTCCAACTAATGAAAACGAATGGAAAGACATTGCTAAAGATTTTGAAAAAAGGTGGAACTTCCCCCATTGTATAGGTGCTATAGATGGTAAGCATATTACTATCCGTAAACCACCAGGAACAGGCTCTTACTACTTTAACTATAAACAGTCATTCAGTATTGTTTTAATGGCAATAGTAAATGCTAATTATGAGTTCATAATGGTAGATGTAAGAGCTAACGGAAGAGTCTCTGACGGAGGAGTGTTTTCAAATACAAAATTCTATGAGTTACTTGTAGAAAAAAAACTTAACATTCCTGAAGCTGATAAATTACCCAATAGTGAAATTAAACAGCCGTACGTTTTAGTGGGGGACGAAGCATTTCCTCTTATGGACAATTTGATGAAACCGTTCAGTCGAAAAAACCTCAACGAAGAACAAGCCATATTTAATTATAGATTGTCTCGTGCTCGCAGAATAGTGGAAAATGCGTTCGGAATTCTTGCATCCCGGTTTCGAATATTACTTAGAGAAATTAATTTGAGTCCAGAAAAAGCCACACTTATTGTTCAAGCATGTACTCACTTACACAATTTTCTAAGAATGAAAAAAATTGAATTGTACTACCAAGGAGGTTTGGACGTTGAAAACACAACGACAGGCGATATCGAAAACGCCGACTGGAAATCACAAAGAACACTACTTTGTTTACAACAACTCCCCGGCCGAAACATGTCTGTATCTTCAAAAGAAATACGTCTAAACTTTTCACGCTATTTTAATAGTGAACAAGGAGCTGTCGAGTGGCAAGATAATTTTAGACAATAGTAAATAACATTACTTATCGGCTATTAATAATACGTACCTATAACATTATTAATATACATTTATTATAGTCCTACTGATAATATAATTAGATTTATATTTATGTTTATAAATAGAATAATCAAATTGAAAACGGTTTTTAAATAAATTTTACAATTAAAAAAACATAAATAATTACCGTTTCATTCATTTGATCTATCTCCTCGGCAATTTCGTTGTCATCCATTGTGGAAGTTCCTTGAGTTTGACCCTCTTGGTCCCTCAAAAAATCAAGTTCGTTATAATACCATAAATTAGGTTTAAAAATGTCGTCAGTCCCTGCACCAGATCTTATGCTTGACTTAACTTTTTTCAACTCTCTCCGGTAAGAAGTACGAAAAGCATTAATTTTTGTACGCACCATAGCTCTATCCGCTTTGGGTTCGATTTCCTTCATTTTTTCTACCATTATATCATATGCTGCATCCTTCTTATTTCTGTTTTTATACACTTCACTTCTTACTTTCCACAATTCTGGTAACTCTTGGTAAAGTAAGAAAAATTCACACCAGAATTCTCTGTCTTCGTCATTTTTAGTTCCCATACTAATAACTGTATTATATATTTATATTATTAAAATAAATAATAATAGTAAATATTAATATTTTAGTTAACACTTAAAAAAGTAAAAATAATAAAAATAAATAAATTAAATTCGGAACTTTAAATTTACTTCGAACAATTTTAAACAACACAATATGATTTTCCACCACTGACGCTTGTCAAACACTGACATACACGTTCAAACCGCTTATCAATCATTGAGCGTTGCACAAAATATTTCGGACTCGACCGAAAACCGCAAGCTTGGTTTCAAACAGTTGCGCAACTACTCAATCCATTCCATACACGATCAAAATGCTTGCGCAAACATAGTGGTTGCGCAAACTGTTTGATCGTGTATGGGGGCCTTTATATTAATCATAATTATGTGCCTGTTACACATAAAAATAAGTATTGTAAACTAATAAAGTATAATAAAACTATTAAAGTAGATTCAGCACTAAGATAAGACAACGAGGGCAACAGTCCACAGTACCATAAAAGGAATTTGTATACAGATTTTTTTAAGCAACTTTTATGTAAGTGAATATCCTTTTTAAAATAATATGGCATTTTACTGTCTGTACAGCCATGTATAATTATTGAATTGAAATAAAGGTCTTGTTAATAGAGAATGTCATAAACATTGTTTTATTTTTATTTAATATTAGATTTTTTTTTTTTCTGCGTTTTTAGGATTAAAACGGTTCGTGTCCAGACACCGTAGAGGCCACACGTTATTCGCGCACCGTTTTTAATAGCTACCGATAGCAGTAATAGCAGCATTAACGTCGCACTGGTAATGTATATAAAGTACAATATCAACATCTTAGGCATAAAGTCCACTAGATAATCACCGTATCGTAAACTAACCCGCGCCTACGGGCGATAAGCCCGCTACTCATATTCGATAACCACACACACACTAACATAATGATTCCAACAAATTCTAAACATGAACGCAAAATACCTCCTATAACTATCAGGAAAAATAAAATAATACGCTCAGATACTGACAATTCTGTACCAACAACTCCCAACTCCGATAATGAATTTAGATCACCAAGACACACGTCAAAAGCCTTCGACCTGCCAACCAAAAGCCCCATCAAGCCCACACCAAATCGCTACGCAATGCTAGTCGAAAACACCGTATTAAATGACCAAGAAATGGCCAACTGCAACAACGATAACGCACACACCTCACAAACAGATAATCAAAGCAATTATAACATTCAACCAAAAACAAACGATAGCACTCTTAAAATACCACCGCTATTCATAACCAATATAACAAAATTCACACAGTTTCGACTCGAAATATCAGAAGTCATTAATAATGATTTTACCGCCACATCCAAGAACGAAAAAATAAAAGTTAATGTTGAAACCGTAGACGACTTCCGCACCTTAACCAAATTCCTCGATGATAAAAAATATGAATACTATACTTACAGATTAAAAAATGAAAAAGACATTTCCGCAATAATTAGAAACTTACCCACATCAATAACCGAGTTCGAAGTTATGGAAGAACTAAAAAGACTTAATTTTCCTGTTAAATCCGTCTTAAGACTAAACAACAAAAATAAGACTCCAACCCCACTAATGGCAATACAGCTGGAAAACAACCCCTTATCACAAGACATTTTTAAACTAAATAAATTATTAAATTGCATAATTATCACCGAACCACGCCGAAAATCAAAAGATCCACCACAGTGCACAAATTGTCAGAGATATGGTCACATCTACAAATCATGCAATCTTCAGCCTCGATGCGTAAAATGTAACGAACCAGGGTGTCCAGACATGGAAGACCCAATATTGCACTTAAAAATTACAATACAATTTTTTTTTACCAAAATTATTACAAAAAAATATTAACAAATTATTTTATAAAATAGATTAAGTAATTTTATTTTAAAGTAATTTTAAAGTAATTATTTATTTATGTTTTAAACTAGTAGATTATAAAAAAAAATTTTTCATCATTAAAAATCTGGTAATTTGTTCGGTCTTATTTTTTCAGGAACCCATAAATAATGTTATCAAAATTTAAAACTTTTTATTTCAACTATTACTGTATTATTTTTTTAATAAAAGGTATTTTATACCTTAGAAATTATACCTTAGATAACCTTAAAAATAATTGCACCGTACTATAAGCGACTTCTTCAAGTTCTCAAACTCGAGTAACCTTCGATTAAATGACAACAAATTCTTGTAGACAGAAAAACTGCGTTCGATGTTGACTGAGGTTATTGGTGCATATTTAAAATAAATGAAGTCTTGAATGGATAATTTTTCTGGGAGTCCATATATTACAGTAGTTTCATTGAACAATGTATTAGATATTTGTTGAATAAATTCAAAACCCTTATTTTTTGACCGGACGTTTTTAAACTTTTCACTAAATAACTTGCAGGTTTTTCCTGATATTGAATTAAATGTATTACTAACATTTCTGACCTATTTCAATGCTTGTCAAGTCCTCGAGCTTCCAATTTTTATATTGTATCAAATTTTTTTAGTTACCTCCGACGACGACGGTCAAACTAGCCGTCACAAATCACAACCAACAAAACTATAGATTATTCCTATATAATTTAACAAAAAAAGTAAAATATCAAAAAAATACATACAATTGTATTGAAAATGTATTGAAAAACAAAATTTCAATAAAATTGAAAACTGTCAAAAATTGCAAAAAGTTGCACTTAAAATGTTTAGATGTTTAATTTGTACTTGTTTGAAACAAATGCATAAATTAAAAAAATTTGCCGCCTGAGGGAACAAGGACCACTTATAAGATATTATTAGGAACGTACTGGGTCCATTTTCCCTACCAGGAAACTGGATATAATTAGGCACACTTACAATACATACTAATAGAAATTAGTCGATTATTAAAAATATATGACCAAATATCTTAATAATTGTATTATTTTTAGACCGCTTAGATTCTGACTTAGATTTCTGAATGTTTATCAGATGTGACGAACGACTAAGATTATTCTGGTTTTCATAAATATTAAGTTTTTTATAAGATTCTTTGAAAATAAAAATCTTGAAGAAGTCTACACGGAAAAAAATAATTAGTTGGTCCAACTATAATTACAGTCAGTCTAACTGATAAACTTGGCTCCATATGGCACAGCTAAATTTTTAGTTCCAGATACTATACTCATATAGGTAGAAGTTTTAATTATCCCAACTAAATAGTACTTAGTTAATTTGCAACTATTCATTATAGTTAAAAAAAACTATTTAATCATGCAATTCTAACTAAATAATATAGGTAATGTTACTACATTAAGTAGTTACTTTTACTGCATAATTAGTTGATAACTCTTTATTCATGCCATTCTAACCAAATAATATAGGTAATGTTACTACATTTAGTAGTTACTTTTACTGCATAATAAGTTCATAATAAGTTGATTTCACCATTTTTTTTAGTAAGGTGAAACACTAAAAAATCTTTGTTAATCAAATACTACCAAATTAAGTAGTTGTACTTATTATTTAATTTCAATAAATGTAGCCACACAATTATAGCCAATTCACTGAAATTATACAGTAATAATTAAATAAATATGAACACAATTTAATTATAAAATTATTTATTATACATAATAATTAAAACAAGAATAAAAATAAGATAATTAGTTTACATTGAATTATATTTATATATCTTATAAATAATAAAAATAATGATGCTTATCATTTTACTTCGGTATAAAGTTGTTAGATGTTATACAATGTATTGTTGGTCTTATACAATCTAAATTTTTTATCGAGCAGCACATTAATTCCTTAGTTAAGCTTACATTATAAGATTGAAAATGCTCATCAAAATAATGACAATAAAAAACATTACATATTATAAATGGACTTTCATCAATGTCATGAGCAATAAACAAATTTAAAATTAAACCAAAAATTGGCAGAATATTGGGATCATCACTTAAACGTAAAAGTACAGTCATATTATTACAATTATAAGTCGTACCTTTAAAGGTAATCCATGAAAAAAATGATACATTATCAGTTAAGAAGTTAAAATTGTTGGTTAAAAATTCAGATTCATTATACAAGTTTAGTTTTGATGCCGGTATAGAAATATGACGTCCTAATTTTGTACTGTCAATTACATTATTTTTAGTTGATAAAATTCTATGAGCCAAGTTAAGCTGATGTTTTAAAGCTAATGTATAACATGCATTTTTCCTTGAAGTTATAGCTTTAGCTGTATCTTTAAATTGTTTGTGTTTAGACTCAAACCTCATAGACCAAATTAATGAAAGTGGGCCACATTTATTTATTATCATGGGGTAATGTACCATATGATGAAATTTTGGTTTCAAATTTGTATGAAAAAGTCTCATATACATTTCGTGATGTTCTGTTATAAGAGTTGAGCAGAGGTTTATGTCATCATATTTAATACTTTTTTCAAAAATAATACCGATAATTTGTCTAAGATGAATGTATAAATTCCAAATTTCTGAATTTAAAGGGACTAAATCCCCTATAATTAAAACTAAATACTTTGTAAAACAAATCATTTCACTAACAGACATCTTAATTATACTATTTTTTAATAGAGCAGAGGATAAAAGAGGAGGCCTGTTACGAATATCAATTGTGCCATAGTTAAATGATTCTATTCTATTATTTAAAATTTCAATAGTGAAATAATTAAAATCAAATATCATTTTTTTTAGCATTGCACCGATATCATATTTACAAACGCCTTCTAATATATCATGCATAATATCAACTGAAAAATTTTGGGTTACATGAAAAGAATTTATTTTATTAAAAACACAAATTTCTTTTATTCCAGTATCAGATAAATTATTAATTACAATGTCCTCGTCATAATTAATTTCATTTCTAATAAGTCTATCAACTTGTTTTACTTGACAATGGCATTCTAATTTTGATGATTTGCAAAAACGACAAGGAAATCTTGCAATGAAACTTTCACTAAATCCTAGTATTGAATGCAGTCCTAAGTTATCCCCCAAAATTAATCCCAAAGAAAAATAAATTTTATAAATTTTACCTTTAAATAAAATATCAATCACTTCATTCTCCAAAAAATTTAATTCAGATATAAGTTCTGCAAAAATCACACTATTCCCAAATTCTTGTCTATCATCAGATTTAAATAATTGAACTAATAATATATTTTCCAATGAAGATGAAATTTCAGGTGGCAAACATGGCATGGATACATAAACAGCACCTAGTGTGTTGGTCCCTGCATGCGAACCCAATACGTTGTTTATTTCAAAGTCATCAAAGTATAAAAATAGTGGTAGTAAAATTTTATCAGGATTTTTTAATAATTTATTTCGCCACAATTGTGATTGAACAAAATTATTAATACAATTATTTTCTGAACTAGATTCTAAATAGTTCATAAATTCAAGTATAACATGATACAAATCACAATCTTGTAATAGCATTTTAAGAACAGATCTTAAAGGAACGAAAGACATTGTAGATGCAGTTGATTCAAATACAACACGGCCATTCCTAAGATGATCATTTAATCTATAGCCAATATCAATCATTCTTGGTCGAATTAAAACACCTATTTGATCTAGAACCTTAAAACGAAGATGTTCAGATTTGACATTACAAAATGTATTAGAAAGTACATCAAACATAGATAATATTTCATGTGTTTGGTCAATATCAATATGATTTAAATGTATTATTTCAAGAACTTTAGTTTTCATATCACATAAAAATGAATTATTAAAAAATTGGATATCATTGAATAATATTTGAATAATATTTCTGGGAATTATATTATTATTATTCCATTTTGATGCTAATAATACTGTACTAAATTGAAGTGTATTTATGAATTTATTGAGAGTTATTGGTTCTAGATCAGAGTTAGGAGTGAATACATTATTTTCAAAACATGGGAAACATTCTGAAGTTGAGATATTTTGAGGTTTTGTTAAGAGTGGCAAATTACCAGATAAAAGTATTTCTGTATCATTGTTTATTTGTATATTTTTATGCTGATTTAAATGATTTTTAAATGAGTGAAAAGAGTGAAAAATTCTTAAACAATTTAATTCATTACATTTAAATACATCTATAGATTTAGGATCATGAAAAATGTTTAAATGTTTTATTAAATGGGGATGTAAAGTAAATGTTGAGTTGCATAAAAAACAAGAAGGCATGTTTATATTTAAAAGATACCTGTTATATTATAATTTAACAAAGAAATGTATGGACTATGTATTATATATGTATGTAATAAGTGTGATTTAAAAAAAAACTATTTTGAGTACTTAGTTTTAACAGCAATGACAATTTATATTGGCATTTTACATCATATATGAAATATAAAAATAAAAATTATTTAAATATTATTTAAATCATTAATAAAAGTTTTAACAAATAATAATTTTTTGTCTGATTTAAGAGTTATATCATAAAAATAATTTTGTATGAACAACCAAATTTGTTCACATTCTATGGGATAGTTTAAATTTAAAGAAAAAAAAGATTTGAAACACACATCAACAGCTTTTAATAGTGTTTCTACCTTGTAAAAAATATTATTTACTACGGTGTAAAAATCAGTATTGTTAACTACAATAACATACGGTTGTAATGTAGTACCAAATTCAATAGCCTTCTGAATTTTTTCTTCATTGACAGATTTTAAATTACAGACATCCTATAACAAAATTTATCACAAATTAGGATTTAAATAATGATTTATTAAGCGGTTATTGAAATTTAGGTATATAAAAATAAATAAGTTCTTAGTCAAGAATTTTTACAACCTAAAATTTAATATAATAAATAATTGTATATTGAGATACCAACAAAAACTTTAAAAAAATTACTTACAGGTATAAATGTTACAAAAGAAGCAGCTTGTTCAGCTTTTGATGGTCTGTATGTTAATTTAGTAGTGTTTCTTTTACGCTTTTTATCCAGTTTTGTAGACAGCGGTTGAAATACTAAAGGTAGCAGTTTGAAAATTGCTATGTAGTCATTTCCTTAAAAAACCAAATATAATATTTAGTCATAAACTTTAAATTTATAACAGCTATTATTATAATATACAAATTTCTTTAGCTATTGTTTATTAAATTATATGTAATACTATAATCATAATACTACAAAAAAAATAAAAATATTACCTGGGCTAGAAGGAGACTTAAGTTCAGAGAGAAGAGTAGATTCATTTGGTAACCCAAAGTGTTTAATATTCTTACTAATGTAGTAGTTGAATTTCGCTGTAAATAAATCAAACTTGACAAATAATAATTGTTCCTTTCCAGAGTATAAAGTCTGGAAATCAATCTCAATCTATAAAAAGAATACCGTATGTCAATAAATGTTTATTAAAATCTGTCATATAATTTTGGAGAACATTTGAATTTACTCATTCAAATTTACTCTACCTAAGGTTCTGAGTGACTAGTCAAAAATATAATTAAAAATTTAAATCTTACTAAGAAATAACCTATAGGTTTTTTTAAAGCAGGATATAGTTCAATTGTATTTTCTTCAAAATTTTTTTTTCTTTTTAATCGATATTTGGAAGTTTCTGCCCAATATTTATGTAGCATCTGGCTAGGCTGGGTATTGTTTTTAAGCCACATTATTCTATCTTCAAATTCTAATTAATAATGCAAATTAAAGTACCTATAAAATTTAAGTAGGCTTACATCTATGAAAAATTACCTAGTTCAATCAAAGTATCATCTTCTATAAAATGTGGCAGAATTATTTCATTATTCGTAGATGGAGTTATTTGTTTTATATGTTTTTTTAAGTTACAGTATTTATCATAAAGTTTTCCTCTCATTGGTTGTACACTATTTTCTACTTTTAAGTAGGGAGTGAAATAAGTTTCCCTAGTCTCGGAGGGAAATAATTGTTCAATACCTACAAATTTAGATTTTCAATTAAGTAAATAAATAGATAAGTTTATGTAAAACAATGTGTGGTAAAACTTTAGAAGGCTAGTTTGGTAAATCAGTCATACATATTTTTTCTGAACAAGGTTATACAAAAACATAAATTGTCACCAGAATACCTTTTGCCAATAGGGAAAATTTTTGTTTATCAATTTTTGAAGATTGTTGAATTTCATGTTTTATGATGATGGATGTTAAGATATTTCTAATATTTTGATTTAATGTACCAACAGAATTATAATAGTTTAACACAATTTTTCCATCACTATATTTTTTGAGTATATCATTAATATATTGTTTTGAATTATTGACCTAGACAATATAAATAATTTAAGTAAGCTAGGTAAAACAAGTTTTTTATTGTAATGGCTGACATAAACAAAATTACTCAGTATTAAGTAACAACAACTACTAGTTGGAATAAGTAAAACTATTTGGGAAACATGAATTTAAATATTGTTTACCTCAAAAGTGTTATCAGTACTTATTAACTGATGACTGTTTGCATTTTTCAATTTTTCAGTTTGTTTGATTACATTTTTTTCTGTAAATAGTTTTTATTTATTTATTACATTATTTAATGTTAAAAATTAAAAAAATATTATTTAGGTAGTTAGTAGTTACATACCAACAACTGCAGAACTACCACCTATCAATGATGATATTCTAATTAAATTGTCATTAGGTGCAACTAATTCATCAAATGATAAATTATCATCAGAAAATAATTTTGGACTTTGTAAACCATCAACATTATCTTCATGAATTTCAAAGTTGGATATAGAAGATATATCTAAGTTGTCTTTCGTTTTGTCTAAATAATATATTTAATGGAAATTTATTTAATTATCTTAGTATAAAAAATAAAAATTTAATAAAAAAAAAAAAAAAAAAAAAATGTCTTTAATAACCCACCAATTTTGTCTTCCAACGGCAGAGGTAATATTTCAATTTGATCTGCAGCTACAATTTTTGTCTTATTTCCCTAACAGATTAAATTATGTATGAAATACAATATTATGTTAAACATAAATATACCTAGCTTATTATCATTTTTTATCCTACTTGTATATTTGTATTGTTTTATAAACAATAAAACAATTATCATTACGAAGAGGAACTGAAGAAGTGCTACTAGATTGACTTTACTGGACATTTATAGCAGGGCTAATATGATTAATTAATGAAATATAAAATGTACCAGGTCCTTACAACTTGATTTTAAATATATTATGTGTTTACCAAATAAACGATTAATGTTAAAATGTTCACAATAGAATAAACAGATAAAAATATTAAGAAAATAATATAATAAAAAATTAAAAACGGTAGGAAGGTATGTATAATATTATTGATTATAGATAGTTATTATATATAATCAATGATAATATATATTAAATTATATTTTATGAACAATATATTTGTATAATCTTTTAAAAGTATAAAAGATATTTTTATAATTATTTTTATACTCACATGAATTGTTTTGAAACTAACAAATTTATCGTAAAACCTTGATCTTTTTCCAACTTTTGGTATAAGTTCTTGAATCATTAATTCAGTTAATGACATAAAAGCACTTTGCTCAATTTCTTCTTCTAAAATAATATTGTTTTGTTATCAGTAGGTAATGTTAGTTATTTTTTCATTGTTTATTATTAATTTAATATGCATTAGTTAATTAAAAAAAAGTTTTTCTAAGTAGATATTGGGATACTTAAGATGATACATTAAAAGATTTATTGTATTATTATACATTTATGTAGGTATTTACTATGATACAATTATAGTTTCCTTAATTAATTTAATTAAGAAAATACATAAAACAATACATCATAAATCAATAATTATAATATAATTTGTAGGCAATTTAAATAATGTATCTACAGAATAATAAGAAAAAAAATCATAATTTGTCATACTTAAATTGATTACCATTCTAATATGTAATGTACTTAAATTTTTGTTCAGAAGTTTTTAATCAACTAAAGTTTGTTTATTACAAATTATAAAACACTGATTGAACACAGATAGTTTTTAATAAAAACAGAGTAGGTAGGTATTAGGTAAGCCAACACATATTTTATACTTAATAATTCTGATTTCATTTTTATTAATCATTATGTTAAGTTAAAACATGTCTTCTCCCTTAACCACTTGATTTTTTATCTGCTCTAAAAAACTAAGTACTTTAAAACCGTTTTAGAGAAAAGTATACATCAAATTCTAAATTCAAAGGTCATAGTTTATAATATATATCATAAAGAAAAATTAACTTACATTTTTTATTTATAGATTTACTTAAACGCATTGGTTATAAATAAATATATATACCTACCTATACAAGCTATGTTTTATGAATCAGTTACTTATCTAATTTGCAAATAAAATAATAAAATTAATAAAATATGCATAATTACCTTTGAATTGTTCAATCAGTTCAGCAAATCCCCAATCAGTTAAAATATTCACAGTAAATTCATCCATAATGCACGTGGACGCAGTAAAAACAGTATGATAAATTTGAAAATAAAAATAACCGATAACATGCAGTAAACACGAAATTACCACGAATATTAAATTTCCAAAATCTCTTATCTAAAAATAGGTACCTATGGGTTAATAAAGCTAAAATAAAGCCGCACGATAAAACTAGTACCTATATATATAGTTTTATTTTCTCTTACAACTGATATATTTGGTTGATAAAACGAAGCCTTACGATTATTAACAATATTTTTAGGTACAACAGCTATTTAAATAGTAAATTCTACTAAACACGAATCAACTTGAGATTTTAGTACGTCCCTCTATTTAGTTATGTTGTACCAGCTAAAACTTAATCATATCAACCATATATTTTTGGTAAAACTACTATATGATCCAACTATATTTATTTGTTAGAACTGAGTATACAATTTTATTTAACCCAACTAAATTATAGTTGGGATAACTACATTAACGTTACCTAAATTTATTTGGTAAATATTTTTTTCCGTGTGCGTGTCATGTTTGCGCTTGCACGAAACCACTTAACACACGTCCCGATGCGTGCTAAAACACCAAAACAACCATGGGAAGTTATTAGTATCGATCTGATGGGCCCCTACTCACGCTCGCACAGGGGCAAAGCATACATACTAGTAGCGACCGACTGTTTTAGCAGGTGGACCGAGGCTTACCCACTAGGCACCGCCACCACTAAAACAATAACCGAAACACTCGAACGCTAGTTCTTTTCACGTTTCGGTTATCCACGCGTGTGTCTCAGTGACAACGGCCCCCAATTCGTCTCAACCGAAATGAAAAGCGCGTTAGATAGTTGGGGAACGGAAGGTTGGACGACTCCGGTATACCACCCGAGGGCCAATCCCGTTGAGCGTCGTAATCAAGAACTAAAAAAAGGTTTGCGCGCACAACTAGTGAATGGTAAACATAGTTCCTAGGACACAAAACTGGCCCCGATTCTGTTGGCGATTAGGAATAGGCGTAATGAGCAGACTGGCTATACCCCTGCAACGCTCGTTCTTGGCAGAGAATGCAGAAGACCGGGGGATTAGGCACTGTCGTCATTAACGCACGTTCTTGTCGATATACATGAAAAGGAGAGGTCAGCGTGCAAGGAGCGTGTTTTTGGTGACAAACTCACGACGGATGGTTGCAAGTTTTGCGAGGGCGACGTAGTCCACTACAAGTCACACCACCTGTCGAAGGCACACGATGGTTTCCACGCCGGTTTCGCCCCAAAGTGGTGGGGACCGGTAGTACTTGCAAAACGAGTCGGGAAAGGAGTATTTCTCACCGATCAGTCACCGGCACGAAAACTTCACGTCTCGTGCTTAAAATGAGCAAGGACAATCTTACTAACACGTAACGGTAAAATAATATAAGTTACTGACCGCATGATGTTTTTAGAACGAAATGTCCGGAGGAAAGAAAACCTCACCGCTCACCTTGGAGCAGGTGGCGGAGCTGCTTCGTCAAGCGACCGAGGCGGTGACACTGGGCAACCAGCAGACGGCGGAAACGGTGATGGCAATGCGGGAGGAAGATCTCCGCAGTGACCCGGTCCTGGGAGCAGCGTTCCGGAGAGGGTGGACCGCCTGTGTAGCTGCCATGAACCTGGCAGTCCGAACCCCTGTGACGGACGCAAAACGGCAGAGGACCAGTGGAAAGGCCCACCCACCGCCCAAACCACCCAAGCCGACCCGTCCAGCCACCCAGTCCAAACCGTTCACAGCGACCCCCCAAAAGCATCACCAGGGACCACGAAGACTCCAGGGACGCCCAGAGTGGTGGGAAAAATCTCACCGCTACCATCCCAGTGGTCGGATGCGGAGAAGAACCGGGCGCTGCGGTACAACCCGTTGGCCGATTATCGCCTATCCAACGTTGCGGTGGGAAGTCGGCCGCCGAAGTCCGAAGGATCCAGGAGCCAAAAGGCACCTGGGTCCGACGGAGCTCCGGACAAAAACCGGAATGCGCCGTCGAAACCCGCAACCACCACTGGTGACAGCGTAGTGACGGGGAAACGGAGGAAGTAGGAGAGGTTCCTCCGGATTAAGGCGGCCAAGAAGGACCGGCCGGCTGGAACCAGCCAGCAACATCGGTTGGCCAAGCACCCGGTTCTTTCGGAGGCTACCACCGCCTCCATCGACGCCACGGCAAAGGAGGAGCCGATGGAGATCGACGTCGGGAGTACCGAGGACTCTGCCACCCCGGGCACTTTCCGAGACGAGGTCGCCGTAGGGAAATCGGGTAGAGACGTCATCGACGTCTACCTCGAGTCTCCTCTACCACCACTTCCCGAACTGGAGGAGTCGCTCACCTTCGGGATCCCGCTCACCTCACCGGGGCGCACCCCGTGAACATATTCACAACCACGACTAGCACGGACGTTGTTGTCGTACCCGGCTGTGTGGCTTGGCGGGGGAATATGACATGGTCCCGCGGTAGGTGGAGGTACAGCATGTACACCACTATCGCGGACCGCGCCGGCTCTCTACCCAGCCACAACCTGGAGCAACGACAATACCGGCCCGGCAAAACCTCACCTACCTCGTATATTGGGCAGAGGGGGGGACCGTTGCCGGAAACCAGTGACAACGTACTCACCGTACCGCAAAGGCGGTCTGTGTTGTTTAGACATCACACAACGTACATCGTTTTTTTTTGGTTTTTCTGTTTTTATCGAATCGCTAATATTTTCGCAGTTTGGTTATTATTATTATTATTATTTGTGACCTCTGAAGAGTGAAAAATTATTTGTTATTATTATTATTAAAATTTTTTATAGTTATAAATATATTTTGTTACCGAATTGGTATCGGCGAGTAACATTTTTTTTTTGACCGGCCACCTCACCGAGGACAACAGTGAGTCCGCGTCAGTTTCATTAAACGTAAACACGTCAGTGGCCAAATACAAAATCTCGTTACGACGCGTATACGCGTCGTCGGCTTTGAATGTGTTAAGTAATAATTATTTATTTATAATATTGTCGTATGTGCGTTTGTTCTAAACCACGCACATACACTTAAAATTTGAACAAACGGGTTTTTAATTAAAAAAAAAAATAACTTCTAACTTCTACTCTAACTTAAGATACTATTTTCATCGAACTATATTCTAAGTTAGAAATTTGGTAAATTATAAAAACTAACTTATATTCTAACTTAGTTAGTATTAATATAAAAGTAACTTAACTTTAAGTCTTTAAAAAAATGACTAACTTGCCCATCTTTGAATTTAATATACATTTTTGTAATTTACAGTACTGTTCAATACTTACCAGAACCAGTAATAATACTATTACTTATTCTTAATTTCTCTCTCCTATATGACGCCTGAAGAACTGAATTTTTTTTCTTTAATTCGAGAACAGGTACGTTCATTACTGAACTAATCTTATTCCAAGCATCTTCCCTCATCGACTTAATGTGGTATAGTTGGGATTTACTATTCCACAAAAAATCTTTAGCATCATATAATTTTATTAAGACGCGACACTTTTCGTTGTCCATGGTGATATACAAATGTATTGCCGCGCGAGCGAATTTTAAATGACAACGACCGTCCACACTGCTCGCGAGCAATTAACAAAAATCCTTTTGCCGCGCGTTATTTTACCGACATAATTTGGCTCGCCGCACGGCATGTTCGCGCGCGGCAACAAGAAAGTTTGCTCGCGCGGCAACTCGGTATCCATTTTGCACGGCTGCCTCGCGAGCCAATGTTCGAGGGTTTGCCGCGCGTAATCGATACGCGGCTTAAAAAGAGTGGCGCGAGACGCAAAAACTATTATTGATTGTTGGAAGATATTTTTTCCGGATATGGTCATTGATGAAATAGTAAAATGTGTTAATATTTATTTGAATAAGATTCGTACAAATTTCCAACGGGATTGCCTGGATACAACTAGAGAGGAAATAAAAGCGTTGTTTGGGCTTCTGTATTTGGCAGGTGTTTTACGTAGCAACCATTTGAATTTGAAAGATCTTTGGTTAGACGATCCATTATCTCCTGAATATTTTCGTGCTGTCATGCACCTAAAACGATTTTATCTGTTGCTTCGTGTACTCAGGTTCGATGATATAAATACAAGAACTGAAAGAAAAATGTATGACAAACTATACTCTTTTTCAAATGAGAACGCACCGGGCGACGGACGAAAACCGGTCGAAACGCGCGCATGGCCTCCCCACTCCCGACAGTTTCAGCTGTCGTAGGTGGTGCCACTTTGTATACGTAGTGAGTTGTATTTCCACAACATTGAACGGCCGTTCGCATATGTGAAACGATATCTACTGTTTTGTTTACGCGCGCTCAGTAAATATATTGAATTTTGGTTTGGATTTGTGCGTTTAAATTATTTTTTTTATCGTGTCCTGCTTATTGGACAAAATTATGGATGACGAAATAATTGTTACACCAACAAAAAAAAATCCAAAGGGAAAGGTTGTGATTAATTATATTATAGAATAGTGTATATGTTATTTGCAATGTATACAATAATATTATTATCATACATTTATTTATTCCAGTTTGTTTCATCAAATCAAAAAGTGATGATTATCAATGCGTACAAAATGGAGTAGAAAAACAATCCGAAAATCACTATTAGGGAATGTCGGATAGTTCTTTCCAAACGCCTAGGCATTGGGCAAAGAACAATTTCAAACACTATTAGTGAGTACAATACCTCAAAGACTGTGATGTCTCCAAACAGAAAACTATGTAAGAAATCGTTTAAAGACAATTTCGATGATTTACATCGTAACACTGTGCGTCGTCATGTACATTATTTTTGGTACAACAAAACCATTCCTACATTGGCCAAAATATACGCAGTTATTAAGGACGACGATAGTTTACCGTATGTATCAGAAACCAATTTATATCGTCTTTTAAAAACCATGGATTTCGAATACACCAAACGAAGTCGCAATAGTGCTCTCGTCGAAAGAGACGAAATAGTTGCATGGCGTCAACATTACTTGGAGGATATAAAGAAATACCGGGAAGAAGGGAGACACGTGCACTACCTGGACGAAACGTGGGTCAATGCAGGAGAATGTACCAACAAAACATGGGTAGACAAAACCGTCAAATCGTGCCATGATGCATTTGTTCGAGGCCTCACAACAGGGCCGAAAAATCCAACAGGGAAAGGCAAACGACTGATCATTTTACACAAAGGGTCGGAAGACGGGTTTGTACCAGGTGGACTCCTATGTTTTGAGTCAAAAAAAAAACACGAATGATTATCATGACGAGATGAACGGTGACACATTTTTTGAATGGATGCAAAATATATTACCAAAACTAAAAGAAAACTGTGTCATCGTTATGGATAACGCATCATACCATTCAGTAAAGGCAGACAAAATACCTACTACATCAACAAAAAAGGCGGACATAATTAAATGGTTGGAAGAAAAAGGTGAAGTTATCGACAAGCCTATGGTAATTCCTCGACTACTTGAAATAGTACGCAGAATTAAACCAATGCACGAGAAATATGTAATTGACGAACTGGCCAAAGAACACAACCGCACCATCTTAAGACTCCCACCGTACCATTGTGAGTTAAATCCGATAGAGTTGGCTTGGTCATCAGTCAAACATCACGTCAAAATAAACAATACCAGCTACAAATTACCTGATGTGAAAAACTTGTTGGAAGGTATCGAACGGGTAAATTTCGTTATGTGAAAAAATTTCATAAGTCATACCGAAAAAATCGAAAAAAAATTCTACGAAATGGATTTCATCGTTGACCAAATGCTGTCTGCAGAAGTAGAACCTGTTGTCATCAATGTAAGTAATTCCTCTTCCGAGTCTGAGTCTGACTAAATGTATTTTAATTTTTTATATTTGTAATTTTTATTTTTTTTTTATGTGTAATAAAAAAAGAAATATTAAACAAATGGTTTTCTGTAATACCATCCATAAACCTATCCATCGTGTTTCTGTGTATAATATAATCAAATAAAATAATGAAGTATATATATTTATATACATTTATATATATATAAAAAAAAATGTGTATGCCCGGCGACGTCGAAAGTAGCCGATCATTGGCGACTAATCAGAAATTAATTACTTATTTTGTGGGAGGGGCTTGTGGATCCGCCTCTGATAACGATGCGCGACCCGGTGCGTTCTCATTTGAAAAAGAGTATAGCCGCCATCCGAATGATATTTGATGGATTTGTACAACGTTGTCAGGCTGTATATACTGTTGGGGAAAACTGCACTATCGATGAAATGCTTGAAGGATTTAGAGGTAGATGTAGTTTTCATCAGTATATCCCGAACAAGCCAAATAAGTATGGCATAAAAATTCAAGCATTGGTGGATTCACGTACTTTTTTTACTTCTAACATGGAGGTATATGTAGGAACGCATCCTGACGGCCCATTCAAATTTGAAAATAAGCCATCGAGTATTGTAAAAATAACTCCGATTTCTAAAACTGGTCGAAATATCACGATAGATAACTGAACTCTACGCAAAAATAAAAAATAAATCCCCCCTTGCTTTTTAGATACTAAACGTAGAGAAAAAATCAACTTTATTTGGATATAGTAAAATCTAATAATTACGTCGTACGTGCCTCGCAAAAACAAAAATGTCATATTGGTATCTAGTATGCTAGTATATCTTGATTATTCAAGGCGTTATAGATACAGATTCTGGTGACCAAAAAAAACCCGAGATTACCTTTTATAACTTTACAAAGGGCGGAGTAGATATAGATGACGAATTGAAAGGAGAATATTCTGTGTCTAGAGTAAGCTGTAGATGGCCATTGACAATATTTTTCTCTTTAATGAATATTGCGGGAATCAATAGCCAAATAACTTATCGGGAAAATACTAACAATGTTATTAATCGTCGAAATTATCTTAGAAGTTTGGGTCAAGAACTTGCTAAAGAATTTATGATCAACCGACTTGATATATCAACATTGAGTATTCAACTTCGAAGTACAATTATGAAGATAACAGGAATAAAGAAATAGCCTATACAGCCTGAACAACATGGAGCAGTGAAAGAAAGATTAAAATGTGCATATTGTCTAAAAAATAAAAATCGAAAAACAATGGTGGGTATCACATGAAATATAATAATACACTTTATAAATAATTAATTAAAAAATATTTCATGTTTAGGTATGCAGTGAGCTATGCAATAACCATATTTGTAAAAAGCATACAAGTAATATTTGCAAACCATGTCAAGCGGGATCAAAAGAAAAATCCGATTCAGAATAATAAGACAGATATTTTATTTTATTTCAAAGATTTCTATCTTAGTTTTTTAATTACAATAAGTTTTGATTAAATATTGTAACCACCATTTATTAATAAAAAAATAAATCAAGTGATTATAATTAATTATTCATAATAAAATTCTCATTTACAGTTTGATTTACAACATTAATTAGTAAAATCTGAGAAAGTGAGCACCGCGCTCATATACGCCTAACGGCGTTACAAATATATACGCGCCTACTGACGGGTTCAGGGACCCCGAATCAATTTTCCTGATTCTATTTTTAATGCAACTCTATGAGCATTTTTAAATCGTTATGTTTTCTAAATTTTAAATCAAATAAATGTACGAAATAATATGTTATTGATACCTTAAGTATTTACATTATAAATTTGAACAATAAATTGTTTTCCTTTTTTCCACAGTAAAGTAAATAAAGTAATTGAAGATTAAAAAGAAATAATGCTAAATTTATGTTCATTTGATTGTTAAAAACAAATTCTGAATGCTTAAGCCCCCCACGACTATTTTCTTATTTGTGTCACTAGTTGTATACTTGTATTGTATATCTTATCTGTACATGTATTTTCATGCTGTTGATTAAGGTATCATTTAATATTTAAATAATAAATTTCTAAAATGTTGTCTTAAGTTTCAATCTTTTGATATTATCTACAAACTGTACAAATCTATTATTACTAGTTTCAATTATAATTATTTAACTTATACTAATTAACATTGGTGTACATAATTACCTATTTTATTTACCAGGTTCTTAAAGAATGGGTAAAGTACTCATTACAAATTGGGCATCGCAATGCTTGTAATTGTGCTAAGCAATCTATACATAAAATGTTGTGCCTACAAGGCGCATGTTTTCTTGGTTCCACTCTACACACAACACATATATTTTCTTCATCTTGTCGTGGATAAAGTTCAATCAAGTTATGAGGTACTTGAACAAATGGTGTCTTATGTTAATCATCATCTGGTTCATTTAAAAATTGTTGCCAAATGTCCATTTCTCTATCCTCCGGAATTATAAAATCATTTTCATCTATAATATTATATAGTGTAAGAGTAATAATATTATTTCATGAATAATAAAAGGAAACAATTTTTTGTTGATGTTTTAGATAAAACAGCGTTTCCCAACCTTTCCCTCGCAGCACAACTTGACATTTATATATACATCCATACATTTTTTTTTTTTTAAAGTAGGCTTTCATCAAATTAATTGTTATTAATACCAAAGAAGTTATTTATCAGTATATTACCAGCAAACAATTAAAAATATTATTTTATATTATTCATTATTCAGAACCTTCATCTTCAGAACCTACAATTATGAGTCGTAAGCAAAACCCCAGAATATTTCATCAGCAAATTACGAGTACTATTATTTTAAAATACAGTAAGTTCCCGATACAACAAAAAATCCCGTTATAACGAAAGTCATAGAAATCCCCAACCGAAAAGCTATTAAAACAATGTTAAACTAATCTCAATACAACGAAATGATAGATTTTTAATAATCCCGATACAACGAACTATTTGTACTGGTAAATATGTATGTATTTCCCTACTTAATTTAATTTAAAGATAAGAAGCATACGGTTTTACGAAATTATCAAGCCTTATCAAGCATTATAACGTGTGACCGTGTTATTCCACGTCAATCGATAACGCGACACAACCAGTCGAGTGTATATCTTCATAGAGCTCTCATGTTGGTAATTTTTATTTTTGACAAAATCGATTTTTTTATTTTAATTTAACTCAAAAACGAATCAATGTAAATACTTAAAATTTTCACCAAATGTTAAGATTAACGTTCTCTATACACAGTTACATTTTCAAAGTATTTTGAATTTTTTTGAGCCAATTATAGACAATTGAATTTTTCAATAGTAAATTTTTTTTAAATAATGATAAAAATTTTTTGGCCGGCCAGAAAATCTTGAAAATTTAATACAAGGTTTCATATAAATTGTTCACTGCTGATCATAAAAATCTAATGCAACTGCTCTTTGCTGACTATATTTTATAAATTATTTAACTAGTATTTCCACCTTAAAAAGATAGTTTTATACTCACTGAATCTGAAAAAATTAAAAAAAAAAAAATTGGAACAAAACTTACCAAGTTATTGCTAATTGTATAACTCTTAGCCAGGGTTTCTCAAAAATGTACTCTGCTAAATAAATTAACGCACAAAATCAATGAAACATTAGATTTTTTTATGTCAAACATTTATTTTTAACAGTTAAAGTATTTAAAAAAAAATTTTACAAATCTTTTATAAAAAAGTCATAATTAACAATATTAAACATAAAAAATTATATTACACACACTCATAAATTATAAATTACTAATAGTATAAAACCAACGGTAAATTATTTTTTTATAATAAGAAATTTAATATAATAATTGAGTAGCTTTGTAGTTGGCTTTTGTATGGTAAATACCAAAACAAGGTGTTACACATAATCCAACATTACATAAATCACACATATATAATGTGTCTTTTCTTTTATTATTTTTAGAGCATACAATGCATTTTCTTCGGTTAGCTTTTCCAACTTCATTTTTGGGCACATCTGTTGGAAAATGACGGGCTGTGAGTCGAGTTGGCTCATCTTTTGTACTTGCTCTTCCCCTATTAGGACTATTATTATATTTTCCATATTTATCCAAAAGCTGTCTAATAAGTTCTAATTGAAAATTTGCTATTGGTATATTCTTGCCACTTACAGTTTTATATGTATTTTCCCTACTAATATAATAAATAATAATTGTTTATACAAAAATTATAATAGTAAAAATATCAGAACTATTATATTATTATAGTAATACTAATATTTGTTAGTTATTTGAGTTACAACTTCTACTTGTACTGTAATAACAATAATAAGTATTATAATGATATAATTACAAAAAAATATTATTTTAGAAAAACACATATTTTATTTATAGTAAATAAAATGTATTACCTTAGATGAGTTAAAACTATTTGTCTTAGGGCTAAATTTTCCTGTTGACTTCCATTTGAAGTCTGGCGTATGCAAAGATTTATTTACAGGTTTTTTTCTAATATTTTTTTCAAAGACACCAGTTACACCAGTAATATTTTGAGCAACTGGCACGTCTAAATAAGTTTCAGATGTTCCTGGTAGATCTAAAATAGATAAATAGTAAATAAAATTACTATCTATTATAATTGTGAGGTAAAACAATTGAGAATTAGAAACTACTGTGTATCGCACAACTGTAGGTATTTACCTTGTTCGATATTATCATCATATGATTGAATTTGTTCTTCTCTGTTATGGCGTGACAGAGGTGGCGATACCAATGTAGCTGTTGAACAGAAAAGATAGTTTTACATAAATCATTTATAGTAAAAAAATAAAAATGATGTATAATAATTACCTGAGTCATCATCATCAAAACACAAATAGTCAAGGAACTCATCATCTGACTCCTCGTTAGCTAATATATTATCTAGTTCATCTAAAATATCGGAGTCTGACAACATATTTTCAAATTGTTTTCGTTTAGAAAACGAATAAAACCACTCGGCGCACTCGTTATAATCGTATTTATGACGAAATTTAACTAATGAAAACATAATCACAGGCTAACCTGGCTAACTAATGATATTATATATTTTATAAATAACTCCAAGATAAACAAACAACACTAATATAGTAATAATATTAAAACCAGAAAATAAAATATAAGATATGCGAGTAATAACTGCAACAGCGTAATCAAAAATCTGATTTGAAATATTTCGGTTTATTATTAATTAATGCTAGTTTGGGAACCCTGGAATATAAAATATTTTATTTTACTTATAACTTCTTTGATAATTGTCAGCTTTTTATTTTTATTATCTCTTTGAATTCCTCTAATTATTTACTACATGTTCATATTATCACATCAATGAAAACAGCTGTTGTTGATTTTTAAAATGAAAAGACGCATATGTGCGTCCATAGCACCACAGCGTTGCCTACGTTGGACGCAAAAAAATATAGTGATAAAAAAAACCCAAAATCAAAAGTAACAATTTTTTTTTATAAGTCCATAAAATTCAAATTTGTATAAAATATGTTAAAATCGCGATAATTTGCAAGTTATTTTGTAGTTGAAAATTCATACAATTTTTTCTGTTTATACTTAAGGTTCAAAAACACTAGATTTTAACACTAGGTTATCCAGAAGCTAATCTTCAAAAGTCTATAAAAAAATTTCTACCGGACTTAAAAAAAAAAAATGTTATTACCGTTTGAAATTTAAATTTTTACGAAATTGCATAAAATAGCATAAAATATCCTCAAACGATTTTTAATATTTGTTATAATTCAAAAAGTATAAGTCGCAAAAATTTGAAATTTTTACCAGCTATTAAGATTGGCATTTGCTTTGTCATATTTTTTCTACTACTTATAAGCATTTGAAATATTCGATTTTTTTACACTTTTTTTTTATAATCATTGATAATTTGGCCGGTACAAAATACTTGAAAACTTAATAGAAAATTCCACTGAAGTTTTTCTTATTGTAATTCAAAAATTATTGAAATCCATAAGCACAATTTTTTTTTATAAGCGTTCGAACAGCGAATATTGACATAAAATTGCATGTAAAACATAATATAATATATAATATTCTAGACTGACAAATCATATCGGTTTTTGGAATTTGCTCTAACTCAAAACCGAAATAACGCAAACACTTGAAATGTTTATATTAACGTTTTCTATGAATGATTAAGTTTTCAAAGTATTTTGACTTATTTATAGACAATTTAAATTTTCGATTTTTCTACATTTTTAGTTTCAAAATAAAATATACTTATTATCAGGGCTCGGAACTTTATGCATTTGCATCTTTCTCAGGAAGGTGCATATTTCAAATCTGATTCGATACAAATTCGTTTCATGAACCATACAGTTGAAATACAAAAGTTGATGTTGCATATTTTTGCATATTTTACCAAATTTATACGATTATGCATATTTAAAGATTTTGAGTATATAAATGCATTTTTTGGTAAAAATTTATAAGAAATCAACAATAAACAAGTTTTTGATAATTGAATATTGTAAATTAAATAATTTAAAAATAAATAGCCGCCGCACACGGTTTCCTAGTCTATATTTTGAAGTATACTATACCGAATAATAGTTGAAATATTGTGTAAACGTTTATAATCGTCGTATTTAATTAAAATGTTTTCAAGAATAAAATATTTATTTTTACCAATAGCTGTCACTATTACTGTCGGCGACGCTCGCCCGCATGGTTTATAGTGTTTTTACTAAGAAATAAGAATTGGCCGTTACTCTTACCGTAATGATCGCCCAGGTTTTAATTTATATTGAAGTCGCTCATTAGATAAAATTAAACAAAATGCCCATATACCAATGGGCAATGATATTGGCATATTGTATATTCGTGGTGTGTGTTAGTATGTGTTTGATCGTGTGTCGAAAACATATTCGATAACGGTGGTCTGTTAATTTAATAAATTAGTGTGTTCGTAGTTCGTATTTTTCGCTTACCGTGCTCGATTACCGCTTATGTGCCACGTAATATTCTGATTTTAATATTTGTCAGACAAAAGTTAAAATGCCTAAAGCAAAAAAAAATTTAAGCAGTCGTTTAAATACTTTCGTGTCTGAGTTCGGTAAAAATGTTATTAGTATTGACACTAGGGTATTATTTTGCAAATATTGCGAAACGAAAGTCGATTCTGAAAGAAGATCCAGCGTAATACAGCACTTGAAAACAGAAAAACATTTGAGTTCTGTTAAACGTAAAGAAAATCAAAAAGAGACCAAATGCCAACAACTATTAACTAATGATTTACCGTCTAAAAAATCGAAGTTCAACCTGGATTTATGCAAAGTTATGGTCTCGGCTAATATACCACTAAATAAACTATCAAATATAGAGTTTCGGACATTTTTGGAAGTTTATTCTGGAAAAGATGTCCCCACAGAATCAGTACTTCGAAAATTCTATTTAGACGACTGCTACAACGAAATGATGGAAAAAATTAGGCAACGTGTTTTTGACCGAAAAATTTGGGTGTCACTTGATGAAACAACAGACGCAGAAGGTCGGTATATAGCTAATGTAATAATAGGGACTTTAGAAGAGGATACTGCTGGTCCAATTTTTTTACTGAATACTGAAGCAGTGGAAAAGACCAATCACTCTACAGTTTGTAAACTTTTTGACAAATCTTTAAGCATTTTATGGCCTGATGGGATAAGACACGACGACGTTTTATTATTTTTGTCTGACGCTGCGCCGTATATGGTAAAGTGTGGAAAATCTCTGAATGCACTCTACTCTAAAATGGTACATGTGACTTGTGCTGCTCATGGCCTCCATAGAGTTTCGGAGGAAGTACGAAATCAATTTGGTACTGTTGATAATATTGTAGCTAATGTAAAAAAAATATTTAAAAAAGCACCATCACGCATACAAATTTTAAAAAATTACGCACCGGATATCCCTTTACCTCCAGAACCAATCATAACCCGATGGGGTACCTGGATCAATGCTGCACTTTATTATTGTAAATATTACGAAAAAATTCGTGATGTTAATATGTTGGACTCCAATGATGCTTTAAGTATTAAAGTTTCAAAAAAAAAACTGGTAAAAGAACACGTTCAAAATAATTTGGTGTATATTACTTCAAATTTTAAAGTTCTTTCTGAATCAATTTTGAAACTGCAGACAAAAAACATGCCTTTGGCTGAATCGTTAAGTATCGTGGACAATGTTCAAACACAATTAAAATCCGTTCAAGGTGAACCAGGGAAAAAAGTCTATGAAAAAATGGAAAATGTTTTGTCTAAAAATATCGGTTTAAAAACATTAAAACAAATCTCGTCAATACTTAGTGAATCTATCTCCACCATGGATGGTCTTCCCGAAGATCTGACAACAAATGACCTTATTTTCTACAAGTACGCACCAATTACGTCAGTGGATGTTGAAAGATCATTTTCTGTTTACAAAAACCTTCTGAGCCACAACAGACGATCATTTAAACTTGAAAACATAAGAAAGCATCTTATCATTCAGTGTAATTCAGGTAAATATAACAATGAATACCTAACATGATTTAATACTAGCTGTATTTGATAAATTCTATTTTTTTTAAATTTAGGACTCTGGGAATAGATCCAGTATAGAACAGCTTCATTATCAAAAGAAAAATACAAATAAAATAAAAAAAATTTTTGTTTCTATAATTATTAATTATGCTTTTAAATACATATTTTATAAAATAATAAATGCATATTATACCGCATATTTTGGTTTTTTTTAATGCATACGTATGCACATATTTCATGGTTTTTTAGCGCATAAAGTTCCGAGCCCTGTTCATCATCTTCTTCTTCTTCTTCTTCTTCAAGCAAGAGTAATATAATTTTATTATTATTAGTTATTATATTAGTGATACTCATATTGAAACTAAAAAAATAATAAAACACAAAATACGTCTTCACGGCGAGACCACTGAGACAATACAAAATATAAAGTAGACTAATTGTTGATCTCGGAAGCCTGTCGCACGTTAGGAAACCATCAGCGACAGGTCTCCGCGACTACTCG
The DNA here is from genome assembly GCA_034509805.1 of Sipha maydis. Lineage (NCBI taxonomy): Eukaryota > Metazoa > Arthropoda > Insecta > Hemiptera > Aphididae > Sipha > Sipha maydis. The sequence goes on from JASXSY010000271.1 coordinate 80,067, forward strand.
CGTCTAGGAAACCGTACCTTAAGCGTTACTATTTTGTTTAACTTATTTGTTTACTACTGGTCTGATACTGCTATTTATTTACTTCTTTATCACAAGAAATTTGATAAATATAATAAATATTTTAGTCATGCGAAATGTCTAATAATGTAAGCTATCCGAGCAGCTGCACCAATAATTTCTCTATTTTCATAATTCAGAAAATGATTTACTTCTTTATCAGTTTCATCTTCAACAGCAAATTCTGGTAATCTTAGTTTTAAACTTATGTTATATAGTACAGCACAAGCTACAATTATTGAAACTATTGTGTTTGGTGAATTAGCTAAACCTCTCCTTAAACATGGAAATTTTCTTTTCCATACTGTAAGGTCGCCAAGTATATATTTAAAAAATATATTTAACTCGACGATTTATGGTGGACTGTATATATAAAAATGAAGATAATCGATACTTTGTTGTGAAATATATATTATAATAAAAACAACACTTTAATAATACAATGTAATAATAAAAAAATGGTAACTACGTCCAACAATACCCCTCGCGGTATGTATTTACGTCCCGTGCGACGCAATTAAAACTATGTTTGTTCCCAACCGGTACGTGAGTCTGCCCGGGTGGGTCTCACTATACCTTTGGTACAAATATTTCCTCTCTTAGACACTGCGTAAGTCAGCCCGGGTGGGTCTTACTACAGTGCTAAAAGAAGAGTGGCCGACTGTGCACTAAGGCAGCTTGCTTAAATACCCCGTTAACAGACCAAAATAATAAAAATACAATATTAAAAATACGATACATTGCGCAATAAGATTTTCCAAAGACAATTGGGCCGAAATATTAAATAATTAGATGATAATGATGGAAACATTAACTAATATAAATATAAATCATAAGACAGATAATTAAAATAATAAAACACATAATTGCAATAATAAGAGGTACAGATAACTGTCTTGAAACATAATACAAAAATATAATTATAATTAATAAATTATTCAAACACATACACCAAATGCTAGCTCTACAATATTTCTGGTTTTGATATGAGCTTTATTATAATTTTTCTCAGCATTTGTTACTGGATTAAGTAAAGGTGTAAATAAGTAAGGTTTACACGCATATCCTAAACAAATGTATTAATTATTAAAAAAAAATATAGGTAGTATATTATTATTACCATTGTCTCCCAGAAGTATAAGATTATGATTATTGTTAGAGTATACAGCACATACATGACTGGCATTGAATATAAAACTATCATGGTAACTACCTGGCCATCTAACCACCAAATCATGTATTTCCATCAATGGACCACAAACTAACTATTATATTTTTGGATTGAATAAATAAATATGATACTATTATTATATTGTTTAGGTACTTGAACATTTAAAGAATACCATCCTTTACGATTCCTGAATACTTTTCCATTAATACCTCCTGGATTTTGTATTTTTATGTGTACAATCAATATATCCTCCTACACCTGGCATTCCAGCTACTTCAAAAAACTGTTGTCTAATGACTGTCCATTCAGCTTCAGTTTGGGGAAACTTTACATGATCCCTAAAACGACTAGCAATCTGATTGGAAACTCTTTTTATAATTCTAGATACAATGCTTTGGTCAATGTCTCTCAAGTCTCCACGAACAGATACATTAAAATTAATATGTCTTAAATAATTTATATAATTTAAATTGAGGTAGGTTTTTCACTTAAAAGCTTGCTGTTGCATAAAATCGTATGTCATTGTATTTTTCAAACGGATCTTCCATATTACGAATATACTTTCGTGGAATTTGTTCAACAAGATAATCGTCGAAATATTTATCAACCATTTCTACATAATTAATAAAGTTATAAAAATCGTCCATACTACTATATTTTTTAGTAATACAAGTATAGAAAGTATGTAAAAGTAATATATAATTATATATATTAAACAAAATTATAATGTTAAATAATGTCATTTTTGTCATATTATATCAAGCCGTAAACGTAGATCGTACATACAGAAAATTTTGTTAATTTTTCTTTCCCAAAAGTGTTGGTTTTCGAAACTTTAACGCAATGTGCGGGGTGTCGAACAACGCACGTCGGTGAACAAACAAAAAAAAAAAATGAGACGGTTATTAAAAAAAAATAAATATACTATGATGTTCGGTGCACGAATGGTGATTTATTCACAAGGAACACAGAAACAAAACCAAAATAATAAGATCGGGGTTATAGAACGTTGTCATCACAAAATGATTAACAAGAAACAAAAATGAATGCACGAACGGATGGTGTTCGTTTCGCGGTGTCGGAAAAACAGACCGGTTCAAATGCCGTACCGGACGGACGTCGTCGCGACCGCTCTCGTCCCCTTTCCAGTGATGGATGGGAGACGGGGTGTCATGATGATGTTGCGTGCCGCGGTCTGGTGGTTGACGAGTGATAGTAGGTTTGTTCCAACACACGGTCAAACTATCATCGAACTGCCAGGAGCATGCGCAGTAGAATTTTTCTGTTCCAACTCGCCTAAAACGCAAACTCAAACTGTCAGATGGTTGTTCCAACACGTTATTAGACCAGTTTTGTGACTGGTTATTGACAGTCAAAACGATCCGCGGATTTTGACCGGACTGGGAGTCCGAGACACTGTTATCATACATTTATTATTTATGTTATCAATTGGGTTATTTCATATTTGTATCAGTTGTTTGGTGTTCGCATTTGAATTTTTTATGAAAACCTTAAGATTTATATGTTTGTATACAATTTAGTTATTTGTATCAATTGTTTCAGACCTTCGAATTCGTTATGGTAAGAATACATTGAAATACCTAGGCACATGAAATCTATCATTTTAATTAATTATTAATCATTCGTTTGTATTTTAGTTAAAATACTAATCTAACAGATTACAAAATGTCAATTTCGATGTTCATCATCAGAAAACTGTAAATATACCTACATGAATTGTCATCCACCACAGAAAACTGCATAACGTTTGAAAACAGTTTTAAAAATGGAAGGTATGTTCATACATTGTTATAGATTCTGTACATCACGTTTTGAACATTTGAATGTTTTTTTACTAATCATAAGTCATACATTTTTTTTAAGTATACATTTTCAATTTTAGAGTTAAATTAATTCATAGTCTTAAACTCTGGGGTCACCACTGCTGTCCAAGAAGAATGTAGATGGAATACACATAATTCTAAGACATTGATTGATTTATACGACAAACATAGAGAAAAAGTTGGAGCGTTGAGAATTAGAAGTTTAAAACAAATGTGGGCAATAATTTCAGAAGAAATGAGTCAAACATATAAAATGAAAATTAATCCAAACAACTGCGAAAATCGATGGCGCGTTTTGGAAAGGAATTATAAAAAGTATGTGGAAAACAAAAAAGGTACAGGACGAGGAAAGAAATATTTTGAATTTAGCGAGGAAATGGACTAGATATTTGCGCATAAAAAAAATGTCCACCCTGAAATATTACTATCCTCTGAAGATGTTCATGAAGTTCTCAATTTTTCTGAACAAGATGTTTGTTTAAATCAAGGACCTTCTTGTCCATCAACCTCAAAAATGGACACCGATGAAAACATTGTTGTTTATCAAGAAAAAGGTATTAAAAAAAAAATTTAAGAAAAAAAATTAGTACTATTGAAAAAATTAGACAATACAGATTAAAATACCAACAACAAAGATTAGCAATAGAGAAGGAAAAATTACAACTATTTAAAGATCGGAATCTGCTTATTAAAGACAGGAATGTGATAATGCAATCACAATGTTGTTACAAAAAAAAAAAAAAAAAAACAATACTCTAGATGACTACTCAATTGTTGAATGTGATAATACTTCATTAATGGTAAGCGAGGATCATGATATTCTCCAGATGTAATTAAAGTATTCATAAAAAAGTTGTATAGTGGCTGAATATTTTTAAGAAAAAGTTAAGACTTCATTCATAAGATTTTATTTTATTATATTTAAAAATTTAAATCTGTTATGCTATACTATACCTATGTAAGTTGTATTTTTTTTATATTTGCCTGTGATTATTATTACAAAAAAGTTTGACTGAAATTTCCACCATTTCACTACTTTTAATTTATCAACCTCTCCACTAACTATGGTTTAAAAAATAAAATAAAATGAAATATAGATAATAGTTATGTATATTAATATATTTACAAAACTAAACTTAAACTTAAACTCTTAATTAGGTAGTAATAATTAAATAAAAAGTGCATCTACTACTATTCTATCCCTAATCCTTTTGGCATCATGGTCTTCCTCTAAAATGCCTTGGTTTTGTGGTACAAATTGTATTTGTGCGTTTGATGCATGGAAATCATCTGAAATTTCTTCGAGGAATTCATCATCAATGGCAATGTTGTGTAGCACACAACATGCTCGCATAAAATGAACAATTTTAGTGATGTTTCTGAATTTTAAGTAGTACAACTGTCTAAATTTTTGTTTCAAAATTCCAAAGCAGTGTTCAATGCGATATCTGTTTTGGCTTAACTTTAAATTATAATTAATTTGCCTCCATGTTAACTGCCCTCGGTCCTTGAATGGTGTCATCAATCGTGTTTGTAACGGATACCCACTGTCACCGAGCAAGAAATATAGACCACATTTTCTTCCAAAGTATTGCACAATGGTGAATTTCTAAATACCCTGCTATCGTGTACGGACCCAGGATAAACGGCAAAAAAATCAATGAGTTTGCGGTTGTGGTCACAGACAACCTGCATCTGTATAGAATAATATCCCTTTCTATTTATGTATGAATCTGGATCATTATCAGGTTTATCTATCTGGATATGGCTACCATCAATAGCTCCTATGGCCATAAGAAATCCATTAGCTCTGAATGACATCTCTGATTCTCGTTTCTGTTCATTATTAGGCCATTTGATTATTTGTGGCGAATAGTTGCTCAAAAAGTATGTAAGCCGTTCAATAATTCTATGCAGAGAGCTTAGTGTGATATTGAAACGGTCTGTAACATGGTATTACTGCAGCTTAAACGATACTTATCACCAATCAAAACATACGAGTATCAATATGATCACATAGTTTGCTGTCACTCGGAAAAATCAAAACTTTTACGATTGATAAAGAATTTTCGGCTAACTTGCGGGAACGTATGTACAAAACTGCAGGCACGTGGGGATTTCAAAACGTCTTATGCACCGTTCCATAGTATTTGTTATCGCGCGTTAAAAATACACATAGGTACGTATCGTGTGAATATAGACAAACTAGACTATCGGCGGACGACGATTATCTAAAGATAAGCGATAAATTTACTAATTCGTCTCGGTCGTTAGAAGTTTATTAAATATTTTACAATGCACAATTCTGCAAAATGTTTAAATTTTACAAAAATATGGTAGCTACAGTAAAAATTTGTTTGAACCGGAACGATAACCGTATTTTTTTTACGAACCGGAACGCGAACAATTTTTTTGTCGTGAACCGGAACTGCGTTCCGGTGCGTTCCGGTCCATTTCGAGCCCTGATTTTAATAGTTCAAGAAAATTTCCCCAATTTGTTGATATTTTAGTTTCATCGTGTACTCTGAACGCTATACCTTGTCTTGCACAAAGTAAGAGTTTCTAATAGATATTTAACATATTTCCGGTTTTGAATTACAGTAGTTTTATGTGCTGAATTCAATTCTGAAATAACCGTCCCTTTTTTCTTAGAAACCTTATAAATAGATAATTTGCACGCAGACTGTGTGCAATAGATTGTTGATGCTGAGTAAATTTCATTGTTCCTTTCTTCCAATTTTTAAAACCATTAACAGTGAACGATTTTTCAACATTATGAGAAGGAAATACTCTGCAGTTAAAACAAAAAGCTGCTTGTAAAAGCTCAGTGAATTCGATCTATGGAAATGGGCTATATCATTCGGTTCTAAACGATCTACCTTTTACTTTAATAAATTTAGCATCTGTTGGTTGGTAATGGCCATGATTTTCGACAAACAATGTACATGCTGATGTCTTACTTTCTGGATCACGCACTGATACATTAGTAACTACACAATTATCACCTATACAAAACGTCATATTTAAGGCATAATATTGCTTATAATATTAAAATTTTAAATTTTTTAAAAAAAAATCAATTGAACAATTGCTTTTCTTGTTTTAATAAGATAACAGTATAAATTATTGAGGTGTGTATTGTATAATATAATGTTAATTGTAGAAAATATTTTTATTAGGTATTAGTGAATGTATTCATGAAATACTTTTTTTTTTTAATTTAAACTTAAATTTTAAGCAATAACAAACATGAAAAAGACAGCCTAAGTTATAAAATAATCGTGCACTATATGCTGGTTAAATATAATACATATTAATTCTTTATAATATCTAATAAACATAAATTAATCAAATTTTGTAATTGATAAATACCTGAATTCAAATTGTTTTTCTCCAATTCTGCTGACAGTTTTTCCTTTTCTACTATAATAAATATATCATTAATTAATTAAACTAGGAAATTTAAGATTTTATAATAATATATTAAAATTTTGGAAAAGGTTTATTATGATTTCATTCCAATAAAATAACGATTATGAATAACTGAGTTTTGTAATGTATAATATAATGTAAAAGTATTTTTTTAAATATTAGTTAATCTATTCATAATTCATATATTTTTTATATAAATTTATTCATCAATAATTATTCACGGAAGTAGGTTATTAACCTAGCTTATTAAATATACTTAGTAGTATTCTCATTATCAAGTTGTTTTTTTTTTTCTAAGTAATTGTATAGAGTTTTTCTCTTTTCACTCATAATGTGTAATAACGTCGTTGTAAATTGAAACTTTGTAACTTTTAACTTATAATTGTTATTAATTTGTAAGGCCGCTATAGTACAATATTATTATTCTCGGACGTGATTATGTCATGTGTACTGTGTAGTATTTAATAATAATATAATTTGATCATAATCAGTTAATAACTCTAGTACCATGGGATTTACACTTGTAAGTGGTAAAAAAAAAAAGATAATAATCTTAGCTCGTATCAGGCGCGTCCCCAAGGGGGGGGCGAAAGGGCGTTCGCCCCCCCCATAACAATTTTGAATGTATAAAATTACTATTGTCTATTACCTATGTCAACAAAATTCGAACTTCGTATTGTGCTATTGTGGTAACATCCCGCCCTCATAATTATCGCTCTGTAATTCCTCGTATTACGATATGTGGACGCTCGGTTAATAATAATTTTATTAAATAATAAATTGAAGCACTCAAAACAATAAATATATTATTAATTGTTATACAATTATGCTGTTTTATTTTTCTATGATAAAATAGAAATTGAACTATAAATTTTAAAGGGGGCAAAACGATACTATTGCCCCCTCAATAAAATACCTGGAGAGGCAGTTGTCCCTTCATTCCCCCCCCCCCAGATTACGCCTATGGCGTACGCGATAGTCACGCGTGACGTGACATTCAATAAGATGCCGTATTTTGCTGTTCACACACAGACCAAATACGTCCGTTCCATTCAAATATTTATAACCACTCCGATAACCGGGATCGATTCAACGACCGATTTCAACGCTGCAATCAGCGCAACGAAAACGTTTTACCATAAACCGCACGAGCGTATTATAAGACACAGAAAAACAAATTTATATTTAAAATAACGTTGTGATGTGTACCAATAAATGACGTATTATGACGTAGTCATCGCGAGCAGATAATTCTACGAGATACGAGGGGGAATCAAAAAGTAAGTTGCGTTTTGCCATAAGTTAAAAAGTAATACGATTTTAGAAATAAAAAAAAGTTTATTAAAAAGTACACATAATAGTCTATTTTTCGACATATTTGCCAAACAAGTCTCTACATTTTTCATATCGTAGTACGAGTTTGGAAATCCCTTGTTGGAAAAATTCCCGTCCAGTTGTTGAACACCAGACACGTACGGAATCTTTGACTTCGTCATCTGAATGGTATCGGGTCTTCGAAAGTTCATTTTTCATAGGACCAAAGACATGAAAATCACAGGGTGACAAATCAGGACTGTAAGGAGGATGTTCCCACACTTCCCATTTGAATTTTTGAAGAAGATCCTTCGTGACGTTCGCTGAATGGGGGGTAGCATTGTCATGGAGAAGCACAATTCCTTTCGTCAATTTTCCTGGCCGCCGATCTTTAATTGCCTTTCTCAATTTTTTTAACGTTTCACAGTAGTTTATGGAGTTGATTGTCGAACCCTTTGCATAAATTCTGAATAAACAACACCTTGATTGTCAAAAAAAAGCGTCAGCATCACCTTTCCTGCAGATGCAACGACTTTTGCTTTTTTTGTGCGTGGAGAATTTGTGTGTTTCCACTCATTAGAATTTATTTTTGATTCCGATTGAAAATAGTGAACCCAAGTCTCATCACCAGTCACTATTTTATCCAAAAATTCATTTCCGTCATTTTCATAATGTGACAAAAAAGCAATTGACGATTGCAAACGTCGGTTTTTGTGTTCATCTGTCAGTAATCGTGGCACCCACCTGGCACAAACTTTACGATATTCAAGGCGTTCTGTAATAATTTCATGAGCCCTACCAAAAGAAATTCCTATTGTCTCGGCAATTTCATCAACTGTTACTCGTCGATTTGATTGAATAATCTCGTTCACGCGCGCAACGTTGTCAATTGTTATTGCTGTGGACGGTCTCCCAGCGCGGTAATCATCGTTGATATCGGTTCGGCCATTTTTAAACATATTGCACCACTTTTCAACTGCATATCTCGAAATTGTTTTTTCACCGTAAACTTCACACACCTCCCCATGTATTTGTACTGGTTTATAATTTTTTAACCATAAAAATCGAATAACTGCACGAATTTCAATTTTGGACGACGTAATAGTAGCAGTAGTCATGATTGTCAACTTGTCACTGATAAGCTTAACAACTAACTATCAATTTAGGAATCAATACATTGATAGTATAATGTGTACAGTGTTATTCCAAAGTTTCAAGAAAAAATATTCACGAGGACAAAAAATATGGCAAAATGCAACTTACTTTTTGATTACCCCTCGTACGTCCGTATGGAGATTCCGAGTGCTGAAGTACCCCCGTCATCGTTATCGAAACGTGTGTTGCGTGAGACGGTTGAAACCACGAACTATGATTATTAATCATATTAAACGATTTAAATAGGAAAAACGAGTCCGGGGTGAATTCATTACCGGAGGTACTTTTTTTGTCGTATTGAGGTCGTATCGTTCACCGAGCGGGCATACGGTTGCCGTGTGGAGCATTTATGTAGATTTTAAAAAATTCGCCAAAAATCGAGAACTCGACCGAGCGGTCTGATAAGGGTATCCTACGACAGGTAAAGACGTCCTCTATCCGTTGTGTAAGTATGGCGCGTAACTTTTGAAAAACGAGTCCGGGGTGAACTCATTACCGGAGGTACTTTTTTTGTCGTATTGAGGTCGTATCGTTCACCGAGCGGGCATACGGTTGCCGTGTGGAGCATTTATGTAGATTTTAAAAAATTCGCCAAAAATCGAGAACTCGACCGAGCGGTCTGATAAGGGTATCCTACGACAGGTAAAGACGTCCTCTATCCGTTGTGTAAGTATGGCGCGTAACTTTTGAAAAACGAGTCCGGGGTGAACTCATTACCGGAGGTACTTTTTTTGTCGTATTGAACTCGTATCGTTCACCGAGCGGGCATACGGTTGCCGTGTGGAGCATTTATGTAGGTTTTAAAAAATTCGCCAAAAATCGAGAACTCGACCGAGCGGTCTGAAAAGGGTATCTTACGTTGGCTAAAGACGTTCTCTATCCGTTGGTCAAATCCCGTTACGTAGCGTTTTGAATATTGGGAATCGACGTGCCATTACGCACTTCGCGTAATTTATTTTAAACTGTTTCGTTCAAGTTAGCATCACCGGACCTTCGGCTCCGTATAGGGCAGTGTATTACCAACGAAACGTGTTCCCGGGCCGAAGGCCGTGCGACCAACGGTTGCCGAGTTATAGCGATTTAAAAAGTTCGTTGTCCAACTTGGCACAGATCGGAAAGCGAACGTCGAGCGTACGTCACTACCACCGTTTTGTTGTCGGAAAGGTAATCGGTGCGAACTTTTTACCGTCTAAAAATAATATCCTCTATCCGTTGTGTAAGTATGGTGCGTAACTTTTGAAAAACGAGTCCGGGGTGAACTCATTACCGGAGGTACTTTTTTTGTCGTATTGAGCTCGTATCGTTCACCGAGCGGGCATACGGTTGCTGTGTGGAGCATTTATGTAGATTTTAAAAAATTCGCCAAAAATCGAGAACTCGACCGAGCGGTCTGAAAAGGGTATCCTACGATAGGTAAAGACGTCCTCTATCCGTTGGTGAAATCCCGTTACGTAGCGTTTTGAATATTGGGAATCGACGTGCCATTACGCACTTCGCGTAATTTATTTTAAAGTGTTTCGTTCAAGTTAGCATCACCGGACCTTCGGCTCCGTATAGGGCAGTGTATTACCAACGAAACGTGTTCCCGGGCCGAAGGCCGTGCGACCAACGGTTGCCGAGTTATAGCGATTTAAAAAGTTCGTTGTCCAACTTGGCACAGATCGGAAAGGGAACGTCGAGCGTACGTCACTACCACCGTTTTGTTGTCGGAAAGGTAATCGGTGCGAACTTTTTACCGTCTAAAAATTGAGCTATTGAACTGATATGCCTATGACTGATGATGTTATGGCTATTGTCAATAATGAGGATGATGGGCTTAAAGACAATGATGATGATAATTGCTGTTTTATTTTAAGGTTGTATAATATTGAGCTATTGAGCTGATATGCCTATGACTGATGATGTTATGGCTATTGTCAATAATGAGGATGATGGGCTTAAAGACAATGATGATGATAATAGCTGTTTTATTTTAAGGTTGTATAATATTTCAAATTTTCGTTCGTCAATAATTGTTTTTCATTGCTCCTGTAAAAAAAATAATTATTATAAATTATTATTTAAATTATTTATTTAAATTTTTAATAAAAACTTTAAACATATACCTCGGGTGGAATTTTTTTTTTTTGTCTTGGTGAATACTTTGTGGTGTTTCTATTGCATAAGATATGGCAGTGTTGGGTATGTGTTGTAAAGATTTTATTTTTATAAAAGTTTCTATTTCTTGAATTTTGAATTTGTACATATTTAGGTGCGTCCGGAAATTTTGAGTGAAACGGGTTATATCAGTGTGGAGATGTTCTTTAAGAATATGAATAAAATTTTGATGAATTTGAAAACAGTGATTTTTCATTATAGTATTATTAAAAAGAGATGGTTTTGAAGAAGATCGCCAGAAGTAAGAATAAAAAAGATCAGAAGGTATGTTTACAAGTGTATGAAAGAGTTTGGATTTTTTTAGTGATTTTGAGAAAGAAAAAGAAGGATTAAGATTATACTGATAGGGGTGTTTAGTAGTTATGCGAAAACGAAGAAAAATTTTTTGTTCATATAATGAAATCACTGATTTTTTTATGAAAGGTGAAGAAAAGTCTATTTGAAAATTAAGAGAAATAATTTTGGAGAAAATAATGGAATAACTGATTAGGTCTTTCATCTGCAATTTTTAAATAGTTAAACAATTTTATAATTAGAGACAATTTGTAAATTTATATTATAATAGATGCCAATAACTTACAGTTAAATTGTCAACTTGCAGGTTTCTCTTGACCCATTCAAATACTGCCAGTAAAAACACTTCTATGGTCGAATGACCGGCGGGAATGGCCTCAACTAAATATTTTTGAATACTATTGTCCGATGCTATATAAATAGTATTTAGTTGAGGTACATCTTTTCTGTAATATATATATATATATGTAAAATGAGCTCCGTGTACCCGTGTACTCTACTACCCTTTCATGACCGCAACCCCTAGTAATTAGTATAATTTTTTTTTAATGCTACTTACACAATCATATCAATGTCGATCATTAAATTTTCCTGGACATTTTCAAGATTTCTTATTATGTTAAGGAATGGATAGAATATTGCCGTTTTATAAAAATAATATCCATCCTCGGTCAATGCATCATTTATATTTTGAAAATTATGGATATATTTATATATGATATTAAACTTTGAGCATATTATAAGTAAAGACAATGCTTCGTGTATAAGCTTCCCAAATATTGGATTTTGCTTTCTGTGGATTATTGTAAGTAAATTAAAATGTAAACAATTAAGAGGACGCCACATGCGGGTGTGGCGTCCTCTTAAAAATGTATGTATATAATTCTTACTCTTTATTATAGTATTCGATACCACCGTGATCAGAAATATCCGAAAATATTAAAATATTATGAATAGCCTTCATCTTGTCTTTAATAAAAATAAAATCATCACTTAATCCTTTAAATTTATTAAAAATCTGCTCAGGAATAATATTAAAATGTTTAAATGTATTTAACACATTGAATTGTTGAACATTCCACTCCAACAATATGAACGTAGGAGTTTCTGTTATCTGGTTACTGTACATAAAAAATTTTTAAAATAAAATTGTTAGATATTTATATATATATATATATATATATAATTTATAATAAACTTACTTAAATTCAAAATCTACCATATCTTTCATTTTCGAACTTAGTAGGGCATTTCTTAATTTTTTTCTGTATATATTTATATTTTTTTTGGATTGTTTTTTTAAATTTATGTCATTAGATATTATGGTATTTATTATATTAAGCTGTTTTGAAATATATTGCCTGGAAAAATTGTATTGTCTTATTACTGAAAGAATTTTATCGTAGTGAGTCTGATGAGGAAAACTGATATTTGATGGTTCGTTTATGAATTGTTGAAGCTGAATGCTATTTTTAAAATGAATATTTAATTTGAGGTTGAAAATGGAATTTTTTTTAAGGTAGGAATTTAAAAGTTTCACATCTATATAACGGTGACCCATGCCATATAGGTCTTTCACCGCTTTACCGACGGTACGTAAAGCTGTCTAAAAATAATATAATAATTTATTAGTTATTTATTTTTTGTTATCCAAAGTTTATACAATAAACTTACTTCATTGTAATATTTGTTTTTTTTTTTGCTTATAAGCCTTTTAGGTTTGGTCACCCGCCAAACTGGTGGCCTACTATCTAGTAGGTCATAATCTTTGTCAATTGCAACCAAATTGACTAAAACATAAGAATATATTAATTTAATATTATGTAAACAAAAGGCAAATTAAAAATAGCAAAAACCAATACTTAAGGAGAAATTAATTTTTTCCGCGTACAATATTATGCTATATTACGTGTTTTAAAAAATTCCAAAAATCGTATAGAATCAAATGGTAAAAGTTCTCAACGGGGGGGGGGGGGGTACTTCTCGATTTTTTGGCGAAAAAACGACCATCCCCCGATCAGCCCCAGCTATTGCGACCCTGTAAAGGACCCTTTGGACTCTGTGTTACCGAGGTTTAAAACGAAAACCAATAGAGATTAAATTGTTCTCCGTAGGGATCTGCATAAGTTCTATTATTTAGATTTTTCGAAAACGTGTTATTTAGGTTAAAAAACTGATAAAAGGAAAACAATAATAATAATGTAATCATAACCGTGACTGTGGTTCACCTAGATAATAATCCCGTTATACACTTATAACACCGTCTAAAAATAATATCCTCTATCCGTTGTGTAAGTATGGTGCGTAACTTTTGAAAAACGAGTCCGGGGTGAACTCATTACCAGAGGTACTTTTTTTGTCGTATTGAGCTCGTATCGTTCACCGAGCGGGCATACGGTTGGCGTGTGGAGCATTTATGTAAATTTATATTAGATATTCGAGGTTTAATCCCGTTCACACCATTATATCGAATTCTACATCGATCCGCGTACAGTATTACGCTGTATTACGTATAATCGTGTATTAAAAAATTCCGATGGTCGATATCTCGGTCAATATTGGTTTTTCGACCCCCATCCAAAGGACCGAAAATACTCCCCGGGTGCTGTTCCATAGGATTCGTCGAAAAAATCAATGGGTTATGAGAAGCTAAAATTAACACATCTCGCGAATTTACGTAATATTGCCGACCCCCCCATCCGCCATACTTCCCCGCCCTAAAACTTCCACGGTATTCATTTCCGCAAAAATTTGAAACCGGAATCGTAATCAGCGGCTCGTGCTCCACAGAATTATGTTGTTAAACTGTTTAGTATCGAAAGCCATCGCATAGGTGCTCGCCGCCAAAATGTAGAAGAGACCATGTAAAATCCCATGCCGTTCACTGGGACTCTTTTTAATATCAGCGGCGAGCACCTATGCGATGGCTTTCGATACTAAACAGTTTAACATCATAATTCTGTAGAGCACGAGCCGCTGATTACGATTCCGGTTTCAAATTTTTGCGGAAATGAATACCGTGGAAGTTTTTGGGCGGGGAAGTTTGGCGAGCGGGGGGTCGTAACGATTACGTAAATTCGCGAGATGTGGTAATCTTAGCCTCTCATAACCCATTGATTTTTTCGACGAATCCTATGGAACGGCACCCGGGGAGTATTTTCAGTCCTTTGGATGGGGGTCGAAAAATCGATAGTTATGGAGTTATTTAGGTTTTATAGGTTATTATATTATTATAGGTAACATAATTAATTAAACTAAATAAAATATAAATGAAAAAGATGAAATACTTACAATCACTGAATTGTAATGTGATCGGGGTATTGCAGGGTTGTGGACCTTTAACTGTCCTTACAACACTACCCTTAGCAAGCCCGACAATTAATTCACTTCTGGTAGACATGTTGACACAACAAAACAATCAAACAAATAAAATTATCGAATACAAAACCAAATTGGAGGGAAAATATAGAGCTATAGAATATAATATATAAAAATAAGAGCTACTAATTGTTTAAAATGCATCGTGTTTTTGTGTGTATATTGTGTGTGTAAGGTGTGCAATGTGATAGGCTGTAAGCAAATTATTTATAATAAAATAATAATATATATAAATATATATTATAACCAAGACAATGTTTTAGCCAAAAAATGCAAAATGTTTCAAATTAAATTATATTATATGAAATATAATATTTTTTATTTATTTTTTTTTTTTATTATATATAATCCGCGGCATCTATGGCCATTGGACGTTACAATGTTTAGTGACTTAATACAAAATAATATCTTAAACAATTATTTATTCCAAAAGTTTTAGTTTAGCAACATGTGTGTCGAATTTTGGCGACGGGTATGGAGCGAAGAAGCCATTAGGGCGATAAAAATAACGATAGCAAGTTATTTTCGGTCTTATTCATCAAATTCTTGATAATTTAGACCCCGCTCCACTACCTTCGCCCATCGGATCAATGTCCACACGGCATTAAATGAAATTTTTCCTAATTATATTGAATATTATATCGAGAACTCGACCGAGCGGTCTGAAAAGGGTATCCTACGATAGGTAAAGACGTCCTCTATCCGTTGGTGAAATCCCGTTACGTAGCGTTTTGAATATTGGGAATCGACGTGCCATTACGCACTTCGCGTAATTTATTTTAAACTGTTTCGTTCAAGTTAGCATCACCGGACCTTCGGCTCCGTATAGGGCAGTGTATTACCAACGAAACGTGTTCCCGGGCCGAAGGCCGTGCGACCAACGGTTGCCGAGTTATAGCGATTTAAAAAGTTCGTTGTCCAACTTGGCACAGATCGGAAAGGGAACGTCCGTTTAATGTCTCGTTCTACCTATATTTCAAACAATCGTATATATTATCCGGCTATTTCGCAAGTAGCGACCGTATGTGTACGTACGAGGAGGGAACTAATCAAACTGTTACTGCAATACGATCATCATAGATACATTATATCTCAAACACGCGACCGACGACGCGTTAACAGTTGTGAGTACCTACCACGCGAATTGCGTAGACTTTACGAAAAACCCGCGATGCTTTTGCATAGAATCACCGTATGAATCTAATATACGTACGGTAATAACATGCCCAATCAGGAATTGCATCAAGAAAAAAAAATCAAAGTGAAATACTCTCGAAGAAAACGAAAGTGCACGACAGCCTACTGCAGCCAGTAAGATTTTAACACTGTTTATTATCGCGCGATTTCTCGTTCAAATATATTATACCTGATTAACCGACTGCGTGGATCGATCGATTTCAGGACTACAAATCAACTTGGTTAAATTCTTTCGTGCCCTGTCCGTCGATTTGTCGTGGACAATATTTTAACACGGAAATACTTCTAGGCTTATTTCCTGTCTGGGGGGGGACACTTCAGTGAAAAACATATTGTCTGAACATCCCTGCGCACGCATCGATGAAGTGTTGTAGTTATAGTCTAAAATAAACATATCAACTCTTCAGCAAAGCCGACGCCGTCCTTTTTTACTTGTGTCATTTTATTTGTCATCCTCGTACTAAAACCGTTGTATTAAAACGTTCGCCCAATCGACCAAAAATGAATTTCGAATGCGCCGCGAGATTTAAATGCGTGCATCATATTTTATCGTATGGCCAGCCGCATTTTATTGTACATCACGTACCGGTGTGCAGCAGGTGACATTTTTTCTCGGCACGTAAATCCTGGACCACGGTCACCTTATTCTTTGGGGGACGGCGTGGCCTAGAAAATGTTTTCCCCTCCGGCACGAATACCTCACGACGTGTCTCAGCTACCTCCGGTAAAAAGATATACGTGATTACCACCGGCCAGGTGATAATGCAAATTCGACACCGACATATTTCATTATACTCCGGACGAATAAACGTACCGAAGTTTGATGTCCTCTGGGTGAACGATAAGTGCGTTTTCGAGGGCGATAGTGGAACAGACCTACGGTGACCGGCACAAAGCGTTTTGTTTTGCAGGTCGATTTGAACGGTGCAGGCAAGTTCTTGAAATACGGCCAAAACCTGCAGCTCGTGAGCCATGTTATTCTGGAAGTCCGTCTCTCAGGGTCAGCGGTCACTTCAAACAACTCTGCACCGGGCTAGGACCCGGCAGCCCGCTCACTACATCTCCGTTCACCAATCCATGTATGCGGAATTTCTTCAAAATTCGCGGGTAATCCGATTAACTCGATAATATAATAAGTGTTCCGAGACAAAGATCTCTGCTAACATTTGCATGTTGGTTTTACGCACACGTCTTTTATGTTATAACAATACCAAAGTTGTAATTTAAGTTTTAATCGATGTACACTTGACGTGACGATGTCTTGACGAAGATAACATAAAAAATAAACATTAAAACACGCATTAGTATATGGTAGTATTCGTAATCATTGTGTCGTTACAGTTTGTAGACTATACGGCGACAGCTGGAAAGAAATCCTTAACGAGAAAAATTACATGGTTAAGACCACAGAATGTCGGTAATTAACGATAAGTTTCTCGTGAAAAACGGAATCATGAAAATAATCAAACTTTTGGCAAAGTGTTCATGTTTCGTAACATTTCGGAAACGACCGTAACTAAATAAATTGCAGCAGACTGTGTGTAGTGGGGTTTTTTTTTTTTTTATATTTATCTTAGACGGCGTAACCTTATGAAAAAAATAAAATTAATTAGTAAATAAAATTGATCAAGATTTTGATAAAACGAATTTATTTGCTTGTTTTTATTCTCAATTAGATTTTAACGCGTATCGTGATGATTCTTATGATGCGTCAGTTGTGTGCGATCACTGAAAGGTAGTAGACGTACGTATATGTAGAAAATTAAAATAAAAATTGTTGACATGGCAAAAGTATACAAAAAAAAATATATTATATCATACGAACGCGTGTGCGTCAGTGTCAATGTTGCCAGATGTACGGTTTGTACCGTACATATACGATTATTTTAACTTCCGTAAGGTGTACGGTGTGAACATTGTAACCGTACTGAACTATACGGTACTCTGATATTTTAAAATCGTTTATATGGAAATAATATATAAATAGTCATTCTTCATATAAAATATATTATTATTTACTATCGTGTGTTATTATTGTTTACTAACATGAACATCCGTATCCAAACAATTTATTGGGGGTATAGCGTACCTATTATTTGTATTACCACTCTGTTGTTTCTTGGTATAGTACTATAGTCATTACTTATTATCTATTTGTTTTATATGCCATTTTCAATTCAATTTACGACTTAAAAAAATTGATTTGTCTTGTAAATGCTGATTTAAGTTTACACATATAAAATTTTGAATGTTGGATTTTGAGGATACGCCTGAGGTATTTATATAATTTATATAAATATATATCTATTTCTTGTAATTTATCTTTAATCATGGTAGTATCATAGAACAAACGTATCATCTTATTACATATTTTATACGGTATTTCTTATCACTTTTGCTGTACTCTTGCTTTCAAAGTGCGGTTATCGCACAAAACTTTTCTGGCAACATTGGTCAGCGTCCATACTGCTCTCCGACCGGACGGCCGGTGCGGCTCTTGTGGCTGTCGACTACCGCAAAGTTGTTGACGCGTTAAGGGAAACGTATCCATTAGATAACATGTAAAGCAGTATATTGCGTCAGACGCGTACGTTAGAGACTATTTTCGGAGTAAAATATCTCTGTTGCGAACTGCATATTATACATAACAAAAACGCATAGCAATGCTAAATGATTATGCGCTTTTACGTGATGGTCTTCACTGCTTCGCAGATGCATGTAACACACTTAACTGAACAACGATAACAGTTCCCACGTTTCGATAAAATGAAAAAAAAAAAATTAATATCATACGCCCTCGCGATGCAATACATATTAATGTACGCAGTGGGATTTAATTTTTTCCATCGCGATATCAAATGTAATAAATTATATGTGTCGAGGTAAATGTGTAATATCTGTCGAGGAGGCACACAGCACTACCTCATAGTAATTAATACGGTACGAGATACCGAATAACGTCTTAAAAACAGTTTTAACGTCGCGTCC
This sequence comes from Sipha maydis, assembly GCA_034509805.1. Taxonomy (NCBI): domain Eukaryota; kingdom Metazoa; phylum Arthropoda; class Insecta; order Hemiptera; family Aphididae; genus Sipha; species Sipha maydis. The sequence goes on from JASXSY010000271.1 coordinate 99,054, forward strand.
GCAGAGTCGATTGAAGAAGTCTAATATAATGTAGAATTTTAAACGGTTTTGGTTATTGAAGAGCGAAACTAAAAAAAAGTTTTAAAAGACGCTATTTGTTATATTATTATTACGACGCATCAACAAGACATAAAACATGGTTTTCTATGTCGTGCAAATTATTATGTATATAACCATTGATTATAGAATAGATAGATAGTCCATGCAATGATAATAATTGGCTACCACTTTTGTGATGCGATCGTTATGCAGCGCTAATGTAGATTATGACGCAAAGGTGGTACCTCTATCATAGATGTGACGCGAAGGTGGTACTTCCCTCATAGATTGATGGGAAGGGTAGGGGTTTTTGCCGTTCTAATAATAAAACATTTGTTCAAATGAAATGGGAAATTGAGATACCATTATATCCAGCACGACGGTAGTGGCGCGAAGCTAAGTAAAAAAAAAGCGAAGCGGTCACTACCGTAGTATATTACACGAGCCAGAGTTTGCCCATTGAATGTGTGTAAATTTGACCGTTTTCTTTAGCCAGGGCTACAGATCTAATGAATGAACGGATTGGTCTGTTTATGGTATCAACAGATCGAGCATGATTTGTATATTGTTCCTTTGTCATTTTCGGAAAAATTGGTTGAATAATAACGAATAAATTAGCAAAACAGTCAAGTATTTTTGAAGCAAAAAGATATTGTGCTCGACCGTTTTTAGTTATTACGTTTCACGCAGCAGCGCACGAGACCGTATTACCCCCTCTATTCCGTATACGTTTTCTTCGCGGTCGTACACTGGGCAGCGGTTGCGACTTGCGGTTTCCGCCGTTGTCCGCGTCTTCGCTTATCGTATTCGTTATTTCTGTTATCGACATTCATGTTTCTGGTGACGTTCGGTGTGGATGTGTTTATTCGCCGCCGCCGCGCAAACCACGTTTTATTTGTTGTCTTGTTTGTTACAGTGTTGTAGTAGGCCGTACTATATTATTTATTTATATTATAATTTGTGATTCTTTATTTCTAAAATGGTTTCTAAAACATATTAACAGAAATTACGAAAAAGGAGAAATTATTTAGAAAAAATACAAACATAATAATAAGATAAATTAATAAAAACATAAAAAATTACATATTACATGCCAGTACATAAAAGTGCATAAAAAGTTATAAAAACTACTGATATCCCAACAAAAACACTTTGTCGAACTCTGTGTAAAAAATTGCTAAGTAAAAAAAAAAAAAAACGAGTAATTTATAAGACTTAAACATTATAAAGATGTAATATCATGAATAAATGCTAAGTAAATTACATATTAAATTAATTGATTCTATCTCAATTATTTATTTACTTTGCTAGAATTTATTTTCTTTATAAATTAATAATTAAGACTTTTTTATAAAACAAATTTAGTAACATTTGTCATGGAAATTTGTTAAATAGTCCAGTTATGAACAGACATGTTTATTTGTTGAAATAAATAAATTCTAGCAAAGTAAATAAATGATTGAGATAGAATCAATTAATTTAAAATATAATTTACTTAGCATTTATTCATGATATTACATCTTTATAATGTTTAAGTCTTATAAATTACTCGTTTTTTTTTTTTACTTATCAATTTTTTACACAGAGTTCGACGAAGTGTTTTTGTTGGGATAATATTATATTATATTATTATCGATGGAATCGTGAAACTACTGATAAATATAATTGTTATCTGATTTTCATTATTAAGAGGACGCTACACAGAAAGTAAAACGTAGGTATACAATGACCTTAGATGTTTTCGTGCGGCGCAAGCACGCGATGTGCGTCGTTGACACGCCCATTACTCGTAATATGCGACCGCGGACCGGTCCGTCAAAAGTTTATTAAGAATCGTGGTTTATACATTCATAAACAGCCGTCGTTATAGATTCTTATCTATGATTTGATATGTACGGTATAGGTACGCGTCGTTATAAAATTCGTCCGCGTAAATGCTGCCACAATATTATTAATATTGGAGCGTACCCGTACACTAACTATCAATTATATTAATACTAATATATTTATTCAAAGGTTAGGTGCTTACAGTCAATTACCATTTATTTTAAAAAGTGATGAGCAATAGCAAGTATAAAATCATTGTGAATAATTTTGTAAATTTTAAGTGTATATTTGTAATTATTTTAAGTTTTTTACAATAAGTGTAGATACATTTTCTTGTTCCCGTACATCACTTTTCAACATTCTTGTTGGATAAAGTAGTTAAACTATCTCGGGTAATAAACATTGAAAATTGTTAACACATTTACAATATATGTATATATTATTACATATTATAAAGGACTGTCTTCACTTTAAATATATACATAAAATACCTAATAATTTAGTTTAATTTTGGTTTATTCCTTGACCAATAACATAATCAATTGTATTCAATTTAAATTGGAAAATCAACCTGGCCTCTAATTAATCGTAATTAATCAATTTCAGAAGACTTTTAATTTTTAATGCTAATAAATACAATTTTAAGTTCATGTGCAGCCGATTTGACATTTAAATATTAACAAGACTTGGATACCTTTTAACTATAGTCAGAAATAGAACATTTCAAAATTCAAGTAATTTCAAGTTCTAAGGAATTTTTTTTAACACTTTACATTTTGAAATTTATGATTTTATTACTAAACGTGAGCTTCCCAAGGCGTGTTCAAACATTGCAATAGCAATACGAATTTTTTTTATGTTTTCTTATAAGTGTTAAAAAACTTATAAGAAAATATAAAAAAATTTTTAAATTTAAATTATAAATTTTAAGTGTTGAAAAACTTGAAACCTGTAAACGTAGTTTTAGCAGGTTAAAACTTGTAAAAAACTTTATGCGTTTGACTATTATTTCAATAGAAACCCGACGAAATATCAGTTAACTACTGCCCTGTAAGTAGGAAATATTCCAAAAAAACATAAGAATTTAGTATTGAAGTATATTATCTATATATATAAAAATCGATGTACATTTTGAATAAATTGTATAGCTCAAGATCCACCGAACCGATTTCGATGGCTAGTTTAATAAAAAATTTAAGTTTATTCATACTTTTTGGATATTAGACATAAAATAAGTTCTAATAACTTTGTATACCTACTTAACATGTATAATATGTGTATTGTATATTATTTATAATTTATTAGAAAAATGTAATGACAGTTAAAGTTACCTACTGTACATAATAATGTACATTATGTGTCATGGGATTGGAAAAGATTCATCATAACATTTTTTATTGCCAATGATACTTTTAATAAAAAATAAAACGATATATATATATATATAGTTTAGTTAATTATCAATTTAAAATTCAACAAAATTATAAAATTAAAAGGGTAACGAAATGACGGATTTTATCGGCAATTGTAGTCGTTTATTCTACTGTGTCGTAATATTTATATTTAAAAACGATAACATTTAACAAATAAAAGATATTGGTCCATATATATTTGTACTGTAAGAACATTAATAGTTAATTAATTATGATTTCGCCCTAATCGTGGGTCTGGTGGTGGCCTACGGACTTTATAGCTCCTACACGGCAACACCTCTCTACCATAGATATTTTCGTCTACGATATGTTCATATTTTCTCATTAATTTTATTGATGGCTTTGTGAGATCCTAACACTTCACTCTCAATTTTTATGGAACTCGTAGAGTTAAATATCGCGCCATCGACATTTTATCACCAAAATAGTAACATACTAGATCCAGCTTAATATAATTCCGTTATTTCTTAGAATTTACAAATTATAACATTTAATATATATTTATATTAAACTAGCTTATCGACAGAATACAAAAAAAAATTAGTATTTAAAAATAAGATTAAATTCCCACTTGTTCAAATCATCTAAACTATTATCCGAGTTATTTTAATAAAGTACGATTTTATCATGTGTGTAATATATCGGATCACATAAAGGTCCGCTCAAACCGGTAGCGGCAGCGAAATTTAATGTCCATACGTTTTAATACGAGTGCACTCACTAACGCGAAATTAATACCGCGGTGAAAATGTTACTGCAAGATTGAGCGCGATATTTTTATTTTTCGCTTACCGCTGTGATAATCAGTTGTAAATTCCCAACTATGAGTTATCTACACTATAAATATGTGGGAAAATAGAGTGTGTGTGTCACGATGGGAATCGGAACACCCTTTTCCCAGCAGTATGCAAATAACGTTTAAACACTAATGAGGTTTCGCAATGGACGGATTTATTGGATAAATCAAGATAACACCAAAAAAAAAATATATTATAATAATAGAAACACACAAGCTTGCGTATTATAAAAGCACGAACGCGAGCGAGGTATAATAATAATAACGCGATCGCGTGAGCGAGTTTATACAAGAGAGTACGCGATCGCGTGAGCGAGTTTATACAAGAGAGTACGCGTGTACGTGGCGTCGGATTAACAATTGAACGTTGCAACCGGAGTGCGTTCAACAAAAACAAAAAGAGCGGTCGAATGTCCACGAGTACGAAGTCGTCACAGAGATACGAAACAATGGTCGTCGGGACGTGCGTCGTGTACGACGGTCAAAAAACGAGAGTGAGCGCGGGCTCGGACTCCGTTCGTTGGAGGTACGCGATGGAGGCGCGTCGCAATGCGACGTTGCCAACAGTAGCGCGGTAGCGACGCGGCGAGGGAGCACTGTGGTGGTGGTCCACCACAAATATATTAATATCTATAGAAAGCTTATCATTACATTGCATGATATATTTTAACTTTATATTCAAACACATCTATTCATCGTAATCATACACCTTGCAGTTGAATCTAACGTCGTGGTGTTTGAATGTATGAACGATTCTCTTGTTTAAAATTTATAATTTATAATAAAAATGACCCAAAAAGTTGAACAGTTAATAGCTATTGTTAAAGAATGGATATTCTTATATTATATACAAATTTTATGATGGGATCATCATATATAATATGACACTTCCAGAATTCAAGGATACGAGAAAAAAAAGATTATATTTTGGATCACGAAATAAGTCTTAAAATAAATGGTGAAAGCGGTAAGTAAAAATATAATTAATCTATAAAAATACAAGTCATTATAATAATAGTTATAAATATTAAGTTATGATAAAAAATAATAATAATTAATGTTATTAATAAAAGTCAGTTTTGAATTTATTATTTACTATCAGTTTTCAAACATGTGCAATTAACCCTTCATTGCATGATATTTTTTTTTTCTACAAAAAAAAAGTATGTGCTTTATTCTACTTATTATAACAAAGAAACATACAAAAAAAAAAATTTTCGAGTTCATGTTTTTTCAAAAACTCCAAATTTTGAATTGTTCCAAACATGGAACATTGTGCAAAATGATGAACAATTTATCCACATACCTTTTTTTATTTGTATATCAAAAAATTTCATAACGTGACTTCTAACTTTTCTTAAGTATGTAGTGAGCTGGCTACGTCTAGTCAACTTACAACAAATCTATGACGAAGTCCACTCTTGTCTCTCGTTCTGGTTCAACAGTCGTGCTGAATTTAAAGATGTGTAAAATAATAAAGGTTTTATCGGAAAATAAAAGTACAACACTTTTGAAAAGTATAAGTTTAAGTTTATTTTACGGAGATTAAGACTGGCAGTCACATCGACCTGCTCAGCTAATAATAAGCTTAAAATCTAATTTTGTAAAGGGGACTACAGCCGTATTTATATCATAAATATGGGTGTAGCCTTCTACGTCGTACAGGAAACAACCTTCAATAATACATAAGGTTTTTCCTGTTTTCGTAACCAAATTCTACGTGATACAAACTGATTTTGGCACTTAAATCTAAGGTTAGTTCCTGCTTTATATGTTAGGAATAATAATATGTACATAAAATAATAATGTTAATAATGCTATACAAATACATCTCAAGGATTTTGGAATAAGGAAAACAACATAATAAAATAAAAGTAGTAATCCGGGATTACTACAAGTAGGTACAACAAATTAAAATTAAAAAAAAAATGATTAGTAATAGTTTTAAATAAATAATTAGATATTCGAGAGATAATCATAAAAATAATCATTATTTTTATTAAAACATAAATTGACTGTGCATTTACGATGTTTAATTGAAGTTTTTTTCCCGCAATTATTATTTTTGCAGCGTTCTCTTGTGTTATAAACCCGGAAGTTCATGTATTAAAAACTATCAAAATATGCATGCAAATATGCGCTTAAAATCATTAAAATATGCGCTAAATATGCATTTAAGTTTTTTTCGTTATAATAATTAAAAGATGTGGAAAATATGCACAATTTAATTAATATAAATAATCAAATATATTAATTGGTGTATATTTATTTTAAGAATTTCAAGAATTTAATTTTAAGAATTACAATTTACAATTAAAGATTTTGACAAATTTTCGAACACAAATGAACGGCGATTATCAGTTAACATATTTTTGTGAAGAGAAAAGCTTCTTTCTACGTCAACAGAAGAAATTGGCGCATATTTAAAATGTATGAAGTCATTTACTTGAAGATCTTCTGGAAGGCCATCTGTTATTGTTTCTTCTCCTGACATGATTTTTGAAATTTTTGACAGTGTTTTAAACTCCTCGTTTTTCTCGATAATTTGATTCAATTTATTGTAAATTATAACGCCTTTTGGTACTTTAATTTCTTTTAATTTCTCAATGACATTATCTACAATTTGAATTGCTTCATTTAAAAGTATTCCTTGAATTTCTAAACGGGTAATAGCAAAAAATAAGAAACCATAGTTTGTGTGAATAAAAATTAAATTTGATTGAACACTTGTATCACTTATATTTTTTTTTACTTTTTCAATTGCCGCGGCATCATCAGAATCAAGCATATTAACCACTTTTTTTATTGTTTCAAAATTCTCAGAATAATATATGGCAGCTTTCAACCAGGTACCCCAGCGCGTTATAATTGGTGAAGGGGCAATGGTGTATCAGCGGCTTCTCGTCGAAATAATTCAATGCGAGCTAGTGCTTTCAAAAATACTTTTTTCATGTTGGATATAAGTTCATCGACTTTAGAAAATTCTATTCGAATTTTTTCACATACTCGATGTAGACCGTGGGCCAGACAGGTTACAGGTATCATTTTGGAGTAAAAGGCCTGTGTAGATTTTGCAGCTTTCACCATATATGGTGCTGCATCGGTAACAAACAAAATAACGTTGTCATGTTGTATTCCTTTCGGCCATAATGAAAAAAGTGCTTTGTCGAAAAGCTTACTGATTGTAGTGGTTTGGTGTATATGGTTTGCTTTTTCCAGAACTAACGAGGCAAGTAAAAAATTTTTACCAGGATCATCTATCGGTAACGTGCCAATTATAACATTCGCAACATATCGCCCTTCTGAATCTGTCGTCTCATCAATTGACACCCAAATCTTTTTACTTTGTACCTCATCTCTTATCTCGTCCACCGTTTCATGGTAGCAGTCATCGACGTAGGTTTTTAATTGATGCTTTTGAAACTGCTAAATTTAACGTATGTGCAGCACAATGAACATATATGGCTTTAGGATAATTTTCTCTAACTATTGCTTGAACTCCTTTGTATTTACCGCTCATATTTGATGCACCATCATACCCTTGTCCAATTAAATATTCACAGTTAATACCACAACTTTTTAAACCTGAGAACACAAAACACACTACAACTAGTATGCAATTATCAATAAATTACTTAAATGATTGTTTTTATAAATAATTACCATTTATTATAGCAGAGGCCAGGTCATTTCCCGTTAAACTGTGAATAATAACAAATTAAAGAAAACTTTCATTAACCATATTGTTATTGTCTATAAAACGAACGCATAATGTCAGTTGTTCTTTTGTAGCAATATCTGTTGTTTCATCAGCTAAAACTGCAAATCCCTTAGCAGCATTTACTTTCCCAACTATTTCTTTTAAAATTAATTTATCACAAATACAAATAATTTCGTTTTGCATTGTTGGTGATATGTATTTGTAACCTCTTTCTTCTTCTATAATACTATTTAAAGAAGTATCACCACGGGATCTATACTTCAATATTGCCCGAAAATTACCTTGATTTTCAAATTCTACAATAATAAAAATCAAGTTTATACAATTTAATATCCACTAATAAATTAAGATATCATTAACTCAACCACTCAATCACGCGCGATTTTATCACAATTACACGGAGACAAAGATTTACCAATAGCTTACGCGAGTAGAACTTTAAATAAATCCGAAAATAACTATTCGACAACAGAATTAGAATGTCTTGCTATAATATTTGGCGTAAAACAATTTCGACCATATTTATACGGACGTAAATTCACTATCATAACAGACCACCGTCCTTTACAATGGTTATTTAATCTAAAAGACCCATTATCAAAATTAGCGCGATGGAGAATATTTTTAGAACAATACGAATACGATGTAGTTTATAAACCGGGAGTATTAAATGGTAACGTCGACGCGTTGTCTAGAATCTACACTATTGCCGAAATTAAACAAAATAATTACGAACAATTTAGGAAAGATTTAGAAACAAAATTAATTTCAAATAAAAATATAAAAGAAACAATAGGTAAATTAATTGAAACACCTGTAGAATATAACATAGTTTCGGAAATTGCGAAGCAATACAATTTTAAATCAGGAATTAATTACGAATTAAAACAAAAATTCGGAAATAATTTAATGTTACCAGAAAGTAAAATAATAGGGGACATACAACATTACAAAAATGATAATCGATTTATAATATTCATTATTAATAAAAATAAAGACAGACAATTAGCAACTTATGAAAACATGTACGTAGCTTTAATGAATTTAAGAGATTTTTGCTTAGAAAATAATATCGACAAATTAGCAATGAACAAACTTGGTCAACTCGATAATTTAAAATGGGACACAATTAGAGCAATGATACGATATATTTTTCGTAACACGAACATAGAAATAATAATATGTAGCGGAATAGAATATTATGATGAGGATAAATTAGTTATTCTAGATCAATTTCATAATTCTAAATTAGCGGGACACCTAGGCGTTAATAAAACAATAAAGAAAATAAAACAACAATTTACTTGGCCAAATATGAAACAAGATGTTAAAAAATTTATAAAAAATTGCGATTCATGTCAAAAGAATAAAATAACTAACAGAAAAATTAAAATGCCGATGGCAATAACATCTACTTCAAAGCATCCTTTTGAAAAAATATTTCTAGACATCGTAGGACCATTAATAACCACACTATCCGGAAATAATTATATATTAACTATGCAGGATGATTTAACTAAATTTTCATTGGGGGTACCAATCCCAAATCATACAGCGAATACAGTCGCTGAGGCATTCGTTGTACACTTCGTGTGTATGCATGGGATTCCAGAAATAATATTAACAGATAAATCACAAGATTTCTTAAGTAAAACTTTTACAGAAGTATGTAAACTATTAAAAATTAATAAAATAAATACAAGTCCTTTTCATCCACAAACCAACGGAAGTCTAGAAAGAAGTCATAGAACTTTAGCTGAATACCTTAGACATTATGTAGATAAAAAATTAAATAATTGGGATCACTTATTACCTTATGCATTTTTCGTATATAACTCGACGCCACACTCATCAACTAATTACCAACCATATGAATTATTATACGGGAGAACATTAACCATCCCAGTAAAATTAAAATCGATGCCAGAACCAAGATACAATTATGATGATTATTTTTATGATTTAAAACAAAACTTACAAGAATCTCACCAGATCGCGAGGGAAAGATTAATAAAAAATAAAGAGACGTACGACTTAAAAGAAAACGCTATTGACATAAACGAAAAAGATTTAATATTATTAAGAGATGATACGTCAAAAACTAAATTACATCAAATTATGGTTAGGACCATTCGAAGTACTAAAAATAATAAGTAACGAAAATATTTTAATTCAAAGAGGCCGAAGACAAGTTACTGTCCATAAAAATAATGTTAAGCTTTATCACGTAGATTAAAATTATTAATAATTTATTTTCATCTTACAGATAACCAAAAACTCACAAGTTTTAACTTAACAAGGAATTTTTAATAAAATAATTAATTAAACAAATAAAATTTTATTTTAAGACGAAGAAATGCATAAATCAAAACAATTTTCTTCAGTTAATTATCGATAATGATAGTTATAAAAACTTAACTAATCAAACATATTACTAAATTAAATAAAAGGATTCATAATTAAAAAACTATTTATAGATTTATGACAATATTGGCGATGGTAATGGTGCACGCAGACGAAGAACTATATGTTGGGGTCAAACAATACGACAAACAATCACCTTCAATATATTATGAAAATTATGGACCAACTAAATTCATAGGAGGACATTATAAAATAATAACTTACTTCTCTTTAAAAGAATATGACAACAAATACGAAACCTTGGGGGGAAGAATCGCAAACTTAACAATATATTGTAAAGACAACATTACAAAATCATTTTTATGTGCAAAATACCAACACGTATTAGCACACTTATACGATGAAGTTGCGGAACAAAGAGACAAACTATACATATCATTAGGGAAAAATAACGTAACACAAAACTATGAAGAGAACATATCAGAAAGAAAGAAAAGAGGTTTAGTAAACGTAATAGGTACGGGAATGCACTATATATATGGATTATGTGATAACGACTGCGTAACAAAAACAAATGAAGCAATCGAAAGAGCAGAAAAGAATGGGAAAAACGTGCTACATATAATGGACCAACAAACTACTATAGTTAAAAAAGCAGTGAAAACAGTAGCAAGAACATTAAACGAAACTCGATTACTACTAAATGAAATGCAAGATTTACAAAATACTTATATAATAAATTTCAAAAAACTAGGAAAAGAAGTAGAAGACATAAAAGATATGATGACTTCAAATACACTTCAAAATATGTATACATTACTTACTAATCAATTCGCGTACGAAACACAAACACTCAGCCAAATTGTTGCATCAGCAAGAGTCGGATTAATACATCCGAGCCTACTAACAATAAATGAAATTGCAGAGACAGTATCAAGTTACACCATAGTGAATTTGATTTATTGGTATAATCAACTAATTATTATATGAAAAATTTGTGATAACTTATTTCTATTGTAACTAGCTAGTTAAATAGGTTATAAATGCGTAACTACATGAGATATTATAATTGGTTAACCAGAGAGACTCAAAACGCCGTTTTTGGGAGGTTGAAAAAGCCAAAAGTAAACAAGGATTTGCAAAAGAAAGAAAATAACACATGGAAACTGGAGGAGGCCCTGAAAAAGAAAGTTTTAAGGATAAAACACCAGAAATAAGTGAAATCATAATTCGACCTCAAATTGTAGAATTAGCAAATGTGTATGATAGTGATGGAATTGCTCTAAATACAAACACAAGTGTAAGCCTAACACCAGAGTTATTCCCATTAAATGACATTATGCATTCAAATATTTTATTAAATATCAACACACCAATAACTGATGACACAGGTGAGTATGTCATTAGATTAATTCTTGTTCTAAATTAATTATTTAATTTTCTTATTTTCTTATAATACTTAATTATTTCAAAATATAATAGTAGGTCCAACTACAGAACAACAATATGGTTCATACTTTAACGATTTTAATGTATCTGAGGAAGCTATAAAGTATGATACAAATATTGTGAATGTCAACTATAGTGTGCATGAAGAAAATTATAATTCCTCTGATCCTCATACATCTTCTTTTATTCAAAAATCACTTTTGAAAAATGGTAGTATATATTTCCTATTAATATTCCTGTCTAGATTATACTTTACATTATATAAACCTATCAAATGTTATTTTGATTTTGGGTTTTAATGGCACTTATTGCTTCAATGGAATCAAAAATTGGGTTGTCTGATAACTTTATTATTTATCCATTTATCCTTTGTAGTTCCTTCCACATCAGATTTTACTAAAAAGTCCACTAAACGTATGGTAAGTGAAGAAGCAAATTTAAGACTAAAAAAGCTTAAACCAACTTATGAAAGTGAATCAGCTTTATACAAGTTACATGTATGTTTGTTGTATCAGTAGATATAGCTAGCAGAAAATCAGAAAAAATTATTTTAAATACTGTCTAATTTATTCAATCATTGGTCCATTACAATTCAACAATACCTTCTATTGTCTATTCTTTCTATTGTTCTATTGACAATATAAACTCAAATTCAACGTCTTCTTCAGTTGACTTATTTAACACATAATTTTCCTCAACTTACAACCACCTATTGATCTATCATCACATTTATTTAACATTTTCATTTCCTATTTACTTAAGTTACTTTAATATTAAAATGTATGATAAACATACATAATCAAAACAAATCAACATCTGTATCCGACTCGGAATCAATTTCATTGCGCGTATTTGTACATACGAAATTCGGATCATTGTCAGTGTCATCAGAATCATATAATAAATTATCTTCTTCAGTTTCATCTAACCAATTACACACATTTTGTATATTATCAGACATTAAAACGCGAAATAATAAAAAAACTATACGAGAAATATGCATACACCATTAGTCGCGTAGTCGGAACTTACAAGTTTAATCTATTGTCACTGCAACACAAGACTGTGGATTTGACACGGTACGTAACGGTTGCTAGTACTATGTACAGTAGGGTGGTTCACGATTAAATGTAAAAAAAAAAAGTTGATTTATAATCCGAGGCACCCTCTTATTTTTTTAGGCTTATCTATAGTATAATTTTCGGAAAATATTGACTTTCTATTTTCTTTGGAAGTCAGTGCTCAAACACTTATAAGATTAAACTTTTTTTTTGGATTTCGTGTTTTTTATATAATATAAAAAAAAAAATATGTATTAATTTATTTTTATTTTATTATTACAATTAAGTGCCAAGATACATTTTTATATGCTGAATTAAGTTAAAACTTGAATCTTGACAAATAGTTAAGAATTTTTACTAGAAAATACAGCTTCAATGGCCATTTTCTTTGTAGTTTCAGTTGGAACTGTTTTTCTATTTTCCTCAACGACCTGTAACAAAAATTGCTTTTCCTCCTCATCATAAGTTAATAGCTTATTATACTCTTCAAAAAGTTTAACACCACGCTCAGCAATATCGTTAACGACTCGTAATTGTTTGATGCGATCTCTTCCTTGCTGATAGTCTACGTTTTGAGTCCATTCTTTAGGCGGTAAATTTAAAAATGAGTCCTTTATTTCCAAAATAGTTAAGAGTTTTAAACTTCTTTTAGTAGCAAACATTCCTAAATTTACATTATTTCCAAGAAGGGATGTATTTCCTCTGATATGTCTTTTGTCAGTTTCTTTTTTCATACCTATAACAATTTCTGATTTTTCAATTGATGTGACTTCCTTGGAAAATAAAGCAAGCCCAATAAGCTCATCTGAGAGATACCATAAGTGACGTTCTAATACTATTCTAGCTGCAATGCTAATTTCAGAATCAATAGCTTCATATTTTTTTTAGATTTAGCCAAAAATTCAGATCGTTTCTAGGTGCTTCAGCTGCAAGAGGTGCTTCAATCCATGCTTTAGAATATAGTAGTGCACCGAAGAGTACGAACCGTTGTAATTGAGTTTCTTCCCGCTTAGTAAGATTAAATATACTATTTTGCTTGCGAAATAAAAATATTTTTATCGCATAAATCAGTTTTGACATCCACCGTGCATGGTGAACTGGACCTGGAGCTCGCCAGTGAATTTTTGATGGTGGTTTATTCAAAACAATTAGTACCAACTCGCAAAGTTCTAGATAATCATCTCGAGTTGATTTATTTTCTGTTAAAAAAGACTTGAGAGTTGATAGAGTAGTTCCAATGAATGTTTCTGTTTCTTCTTTTAAATTTAGTCCTAGATACTTATCTTTAGAAATATCTTTCCATATTGTTTTGAAACTTTTAAACATAGGAATATCTGGGGAGTTTGATGGACCAAAACACAAACAAAATATTTTTGCTAAAATTATTTCCATAGTATGGTGACGGCAAGCAAACCATAGCATATCATGACCAATCTTTTTTTCCAATAGAGTACAAGCCCCTTTAAATTTTCCTGTATTTACAGACGTTGTGTCGAAACCTAGAGCTTTGACTTTATCTAAGACATTCCATTCAAACAAAATATTATACACTGCATCCGCTACATTTTGTCCCGTCCCAGCTTCTAACTTTGGAACACCAAGAAGTTTTTCTTCGCCATCTCCCGACACCAACACAGGAAGTCTCTCTACTTTTCCATGTCCGACAACTAATGGCAATATTTTACCATCCCAATGTACTACTAAAGGATATTTTGGCGTAAATGTGTTTTTTGTCTTAATAGCATGCTCTTTTCGCCTTCGTTGTATAGTACTTCGTGATATAGGAAGAGAAGATGGATTATGTCCAAGTGCGACTGTCAATGGAACCATTAATCGTAATGCCTCCCGATTAGAGATTTTATTTCGATCTAAGGCTGCCGTCACATGTGAATTAAATAAATTCGTCTTTATATTTTTCGTATTAACTTCTTCTTTATTTTCTAATTTTGCCTTTTGTTTTATATGAAATGGTTCAAATTCCACATCATTATCAGAACCAGATAAATCTTCATCGGTTTCATCTTCTGTATATTTAATTTGTCTTACTAATGATGTTGAAGCAGTGGCTTCAGATGCCTTTTGGCGGCGTTTTTCCTCCTCAATTTTTCTTTGAAGAGCACGTTGTTGCTTGTTTTCGAGTTTTTTGTCAATCGAAGTTATAAACATTTTTCGATCTTGCCTTTGATCATGAAGAAAATCAATATCAGTTTGAATCCTCATATGAGCTAATGCATTAGCATGACTTATATCAAAAATATTATTTAGTTCATTTACGAAAATTTGCTCACGATTATTCTTAGATTCAGACGATCGCCCCTTGTTTTTTTTCAACAGCAACCACTTAGAATGAACTTTTTCAATCATATCTACAATGTGTTTTACTAACCTCATAGGTATAGCAGCTTTAGACCACACTAAAATTGGTTCTTTGACTACCAGGTGACTTGAATTACGTATAGACTTATTTGCATGCAAAAAATAATGAAACCGTTGTAAAACTTGTCTTATTGTTGGAAGTTGATTGAGTCTAGAAATTGACTCAGAATCTCTAATACCTATGAGATAAATTTTATCTTTTCTACGTGTTAACATTATAATACTTCCTTAGATAATATTGTACATATGTATATAAAATTATTATTATATTTATTAAAACTATAGTACTTACGGAGGAAATAACTGTAGGTTTTTTTTAGTATGGCATGTAATATTATATGAAATTACTGACTGGTCTAGTCGGTGTGAATAAAACGAACAAAAGTAAATACTGTATACAAGTTATTTATCTTGGATAATTAAAAATAAAATAATAGTTATTATAGCAGAAATTAACGATCGCAGAACACTGGCATCACGATAACGGATTAAATATTCTAGTGTTTTTCAATTATAAATTGATGATACTGATTAAGTGGTTAGTGAATAGCAGATAAAATATTTATTTTTATTAGATGGGATTTTGACACGCCAATATAAAACACGATAAACGTAATATCATTGATTATAAACACTAGTATTTATAATCAATGGTAATATAATATGACTAATAAAGATATTTAGTTTATAAAATCAAATAAAAGAAATGTTATAATTGAAAATTAATTAAAGGGTGCTTGAGCACCATCTTCTAATCATACAAGCTGAAATTTTAGTATGACAATTCTATAGTTAGGTCTAAAAAAATTGAGGGGAGCCCGGGTCATAAATGAAAAAAAATTTTTGAACCACCCTAATGTACAGGCACCGCAACGACCGGTCTGCACTTTTATCAACCACCACCACGAGATACAACAGCGTGACCCAGTCAACTCTCCCCACCATGTCGAATGGCACAGGGCGGGACGGGAATGCAGGTCGGGTTGACGAGTATCGGTTGTCGAATATTTTCGAATACGATAACGGTATGTTTTTCTACACCGCGGAACTATCGACAACCGTTCGATCGCCTTTATTGTGTATAGCTTAATTTTAATTTTCAGATAGATTATCAAAAGCTTTTAATTGTTGGTTTGATAGCTAAACGTGCAGAAGAAAATGAGTTATTTCAATTAAAAAAAAATAAAACTTTTATTAAAAATTAGTTAATTAAAAGGTGAAAATCAAACTAGTATATAAACTAATTTTATTATTTATTTCATTGATATTATGTTCAAATGAATTTAATATTTTAGTTTTAAATTCATTTAATATTTTAAAAAATTATTAATCTATAAATATTTGGTACATATTTTTTTTCAACTCTAATAAACTCTAGATTATTCTATTTTATAATTTAAATATTTAGTATTTTAAATAAAACATAAGTAATAAATCAAATGTCTCCTTATATATTTCTCTAAAAAATTAATAATAAATGATAAATAATAATATATTGTTTTGTTTAATAATAAATGTATTAATTTTATTTGCTAACTACTATTTAGTTGAAGAACCTAAAAATTGTTATCCATAAAGCAGCGCATACGAATTGCGTCCCTAAATGATATTTTGTCCGAGTTGCATCCGTGGTTTTATCACGACACAGCCGAGTTGCGTCCGCGGTTTTTTCACGATATATCCGAGTTGCGTCCGCAGTTTATATTTATATTTTATCGGGCCATGGGTTTTACAGCAACTGAGAATATTGTTTGGTGATAAATTCGTAGATAATATCGATTATCATATCTTATCTGTAAATACCATCTTAAATTTATTGTTGGAAATTAATTCTGTTCGTGTTAGCATTAGTCTTACTTGGATATTCTATTTGTTCGACAAAACATCAGCGTTTTATAAATTTATATTTATTTAACTTTGCAATGGAAAATCTTGAAGTAGTTAAAATGACCAGTGAAAAAAATAAATTATTATACTGTATTAATGGATACAAATTTGCTTTCCAAAAATTTTTAAATGATAATGTTCAGAGGTGGTCGTGTTCTAAACGTTTGTGCAAGTGTTATTTTAAAATGAACGAAAATAATGAAATAATTTTTAGTGCTTTAAATCATGAACATGATAAAGACGACGAAAACATCTTAAATCGTCAAAAAATTGGTAATAAATTAAAGCGTAAAGCTCTAGATGACCCATGTGAAAAGCCATGCAAAATTTTACATCAGGAGTTGCGTAAAGGAGATGTAAGTACATTGACTACCACAGACATAAACCGTATAAGGAAAAATATTCATTATGCTCGATCGAGCATTATTCCAAAATTGCCTACAAATTTGGAAGAGTTGCGTTTGGCACTAACCAATTTAGGTGAAATAAAAACTAATAAAGACGAAATATTTTTATTAATAAATAACACTGAAAAAAATATTGTAGCATTTTCAACGACAACAAATTTAAAATTTTCAAGTGAGTGTAAAAATTTATATATCGATGCCACATTTAAAAGTTGCCCTAAGCTTTTCTATCAATTATTTATAATTCACGGTGTTAAAAATACTACTTATACTCCTTTAATATTTTTTTTACTAACAGGCAAAACTATATCAATATATAAAGATGTATTTTATAGTTTAATAGAAAAAATGAATGATTTGAATTTAAATTTTGCGCCAAATATAATTTATGCAGACTTCGAACAAGCAATACACTCTGCAGTTGTAGATATTTTTCCTGATGTCATACGCAAAGGTTGTAGATTTCATCTCGGACAATCAATCTGGAGAAAAATTCAAAGTCTTGGTCTATCTACACTTTTTAAAAATAAATCTGAAATTGGAAAATATTTGAAATTATTCTTTGGTCTTTCATTTTTAAAACCCGATGAGGTTAATAACTGTTTTTATGAAGACCTAATGACTATAAAACCTAACGATGAAAGAGTTGATAATTTTTTGAATTATTTTGAAAAAAATTATATTTCGCTGAAAAGTAAATTTCAGCCGTCATTATGGGCCGAGTTTTCAAACTCGTTAATGCGTACCACCAACGCATGTGAATCATTTCACTCAAAATTAAATGGGATGTTTTATTCATCCTATCCTAATATTTTTCAATTTGTTGAAGTACTAAAAAATGTCCAAACAGATATTTATATTAAAATGCGAAGTTCAAATTTAAGTAATAAACGAAGAGAGGATGTGGAAAAAGAAGAATTTATTAAAAAAACTATGTTTGAGTTTGAAAACAAAAATATAACACGTCTTTGTTATAACACGAATAAAAATATAACACGAACTTTGTTCAAAAATTGGCAAACAAAAATTTACCGATGCATAAATGATATATATATATATTACAATTTTTAACTATATCATATTTTTTTAAATCAACCTAACATTTTAAAACAATAAATAATATTAATTATTAAAACAATAATTAGATTATTAACCAGGACGCAATTCATACATGTCGCGAGAAAATCGTGGACGCAACTCGGATATGTTGTACAAATATCGCGGACGCAACTCGGATATTGCCATATATATTTTTGTATTTTGGGACGCAATTCGTATGCAGCCCCATAAAGGTACGGTTTCCTAGACGCGACTAGTCGCGGCGACCGGTCTCCGCGACGGTCTCACTCCCACTGTTTATATGTATTTTATATTGACTGGTTCCCCAAACGCGACCAGCGACAGCACCGGTCGGAAAGCAGTGTATCGCGACCGTTGCCTGCGACAATATGGCAAAATTAACTAATTTAACTTTTTCTGCCGAAGAAGAAGATAAATTAATTGAATTGATTCAAAAAAACTCCGTATTGTCATTCGACAAATGTCTATTTATTAAAATTTCAAAGAATCCCTCTGTTTTTCAATTGATAAATAAGTCATTCACTTTTTGTCTCTTTTTTTATAACGTGTAATTAATAATTCATCATCTTCTTCTTCAAGCAAGAGTAATATAATTGTATTATTATTAGTTATTATATTAGTGATACTCATATTGAAACTAAAAAAATAATAAAACACAAAATACGTCTTCACGGCGAGAACACTGAGACAATACAAAATATAAAGTAGACTAATTGTTGATCTCGGAAGCCTGTCGCACGTTAGGAAACCATCAGCGACAGGTGTCCGCGACTACTCGCGTCTAGGAAACCGTACCTTAAGCGTTACTATTTTGTTTAACTTATTTGTTTACTACTGGTCTGATACTGCTATTTATTTACTTCTTTATCACAAGAAATTTGATAAATATAATAAATATTTTAGTCATGCGAAATGTCTAATAATGTAAGCTATCCGAGCAGCTGCACCAATAATTTCTCTATTTTCATAATTCAGAAAATGATTTACTTCTTCATCAGTTTCATCTTCAACAGCAAATTCTGGTAATCTTAGTTTTAAACTTATGTTATATAGTACAGCACAAGCTACAATTATTGAAACTATTGTGTTTGGTGAATTAGCTAAATCTCTCCTTAAACCTGGAAATTTTCTTTTCCATACTGTAATGTCGCCAAGTATATATTTAAAAAATATATTTAACTCGACGATTTATGGTGGACTGTATATATAAAAATGAAGATAATCGATATTTTGTTGTGAAATATATATTATAATAAAAACAACACTTTAATAATACAATGTAATAATAAAAAAATGGTAACTACGTCCAACAATACCCCTCGCGGTATGTATTTACGTCCCGTGCGACGCAATTAAAACTATGTTTGTTCCCAACCGGTACGTGAGTCTGCCTATACCTTTGGTACAAATATTTCCTCTCTTAGACACTGCGTAAGTCAGCCCGGGTAGGTCTTACTACAGTGCTAAAAGAAGAGTGGCCGACTGTGCACTAAGGCAGCTTGCTTAAATACCCCGTTAACAGACCAAAATAATAAAAATACAATATTAAAAATACGATACATTGCGCAATAAGATTTTCCAAAGACAATTGGGCCGAAATATTAAATAATTAGATGATAATGATGGAAACATTAACTAATATAAATATAAATCATAAGACAGATAATTAAAATAATAAAACACATAATTGCAATAATAAGAGGTACAGATAACTGTCTTGAAACATAATACAAAAATATAATTATAATTAATAAATTATTCAAACACATACACCAAATGCTAGCTCTACAATATTTCTGGTTTTGATATGAGCTTTATTATAATTTTTCTCAGCATTTGTTACTGGATTAAGTAAAGGTGTAAATAAGTAAGGTTTGCACGCATATCCTAAACAAATGTATTAATTATTAAAAAAAAATATAGGTAGTATATTATTATTACCATTGTCTCCCAGAAGTATAAGATTATGATTATTGTTAGAGTATACAGCACATACATGACTGGCATTGAATATAAAACTAT